>CAMXCT020000203.1:192500-290266 GCA_947184155.2 Cladocopium goreaui | reverse complement strand
TGCACAAAAGCTGCATGATGCTTTTCTCATCTGGGTTTCTGGCGGCCCCTTCCACCAACTTTGATAATCGGGCCCCTTTGTCAATGAAGCTGGTGGCAGACATCTTCAACTCATTCTCGTTGGTCACTTTTGACAACATTTTCATGAGCAACCTGATTGCATGAGTTACGAATGCTCTGCCACTTCTATCCATGACAAAGGCTAAGGCCACAACGACAGGAGGAGAAATCTTCACTCGATCCAACCATTCGTCAAGGTCCTTATCCCTGTAACCCCTGAAGTTTGCCTCCTCATAGGTGGAGAATGGAGCGGGAAGGTTGTGCTCTTGTTTCTTCTCCTGGATGAGGGACAGGGTTGATTTCAGTGAGCCAATGCCTTTGGCCGCTGAAGGGATCACAAGGTCAGTTCCAGCCATTGCGAAGACCGAGATGAGGCTCGGAGAATCCGGATCCGTCAAGGCGCACCAACGACGCAGGTAGCAGCCCGACTTCACCTTCAATCTACCTCTAACGGGATCCGGATCCGCCAATAGCGATCCACGACGTGGATACAGCCTCAGCTTCACCTTCACACCGCCTCGTTGGGTGATGAAGTTAATGAATAGTTGTTCATTGATGGTCTTCTCATTAACTTTGAGTTCAAGGCCGTTCACAATGACACATGCACATGACTTCGATTCATGGTGATTCATCTCATCTGGTATTTTTGGTCGATATCTCCTTCCATAAACGTTGTTGATTAACATTTGATTTGTGACACCTCGAAGGATACATCTGACAATCTTCTCGGTATATAGTTGTGTTGCACGTGTTTCTCTACCCGCACATTGACCGTGGGTGTGTGAGCCATCACATTTTGCATGCAAGTCAAAGAACTCAACCCCCCACGATACGATCCTCCACGGTTTCTTGATTGCGGTCCCAACATCCTTGAATTGTGATTTCAAACCATACATGCATCCGTCAAAGTCATGCACAGCTGATTGGGTCCCATTGATCAGAAACTTCATTCTCTCGTCATTCCAATAGTCGCATCCCCGAGGTAGTTCTAACAATGCCATGGCATGCAAAACATGTACACGTTGCAGACACAATGTGAACTCTTCCCATAGCTCCCAATACAGAAGTGCTTTCATTCTGATGTTGTGTGCTGTGACCTCACTCACATTTTTGTTTAACCGATTCCAAGGTGAACCACCGGTGCAAGGTCCCGCAAAGAACACGCAGTCACTAGGACCCCTGATGCAACGTCTCCATTTCGCCCTTCCGTAGTTGGACATAAGGTTGTCATCTTCGGTAATCGTGACCACATGCATCATCTTAAACCGACTCTGTTTGTGAATATTGGTGATGATACTTTGCGTTTCGGCACACATGAGGAGCAGGCATGGGACATCATCTTTCATCTCATAGATGTTGAGTGATATGATAACGTCATTGGGTATCTTTCCGAGAAAATCAGCATAGGATTGCTTGAAGTGATATGTCAGAATCTTTCCATTCTTTCGATGTAGTGTCATCTGAATATCCCAATCATTTTGTTTTCTGGTCTCATGCTTCAATTTGTAATGATGGGCTATAAACATGTCATCCAATGGAATGATTTTCATGTTCCCATCAAGGATACAGGTGACCACAGTGTCCTGGCACGATGCCCTGTCCTCCACGTCAGACCCGCTGTCCATCACATCTTTGATGTCTGCATTGGATATGATCTTGAAGGTAGTGGTCCCTGTCCAAAATTCATTTCTTTTGTTGGTCTTCTCGATGTTATTCCCCGCCAATCTCCATGAGTCATGGATCAATCTCCCACTTGACTGAAACACTTGGTTAGTTTCCCGTTCATCTCTAAACCGTCTCAGCTTACATGGCAGAAAGTCAGCCTCTTTGGGGGTAAACATCTTTCTTCTTGGTACTTTGTGCACTCTCGTCAATGTTGTTTCATCCTTCCATATCCATTCATCTTGATCACATTCATTTTTGGATATTTTCTTTCCCTTTCTTGATGACGTTGAGGGGTTGTAGGCTTTGTCTTTTGATACCCTACCAGCAATCACGTCACCACCGGCAAATACAATTCGTCGTCGATTGGGATCTTTGTTTTCTGTGGGATATGGATCATCATCGGGGTCCCCCGACGGAGGAAATCCCATTGGAAGACTACCCCATCCAGAACTCCCCCCATGAACAACTCGAAGGAGCGTGTTGATCACCCGAGCAGTACCACAAGGAGCTGCATGAATGGTTGCGGGTTCATTTCCATGGGATTGATGACAAAATAGTTGACCCACCCCCACAGTTAACTGAGGATACTTCAGGACTGGAGTCTGACGAGTCGGCACCGCAGCAGCATGGAGCCCTTGTCGTGCTGTTGACGCCGGGTGTCCCGGTGAGACAACGCCAGCTGATTGCCTAGTAATCACCGACGGTGATATACTAAATTGACACGGATGGTATTGGAAACAAGCTCGTTCTACCCATTGATCAAAACGGTCTTGTTGTTGAACGGGTGGAACTCGATCCTCAACCTTGATCCATTTGCCATGAGAAAGTATCCAGGTACTTCTCAAACAATCATGAGGCAATGATACACCAGGTGGTCGCTTTCTAAAGAAAGTTGGCGTCTTAACAACCAATATGGGATCCATACCAGGTAGTTGTTGTACTTGTTCTTTACCAGAAAGACCCTTCTGATACACCTCAGGTGGTAGAATAGGTATTTCGGTATACGGAAAATTTGGAACATCTTGAGTTTGGGTTTGAAACACTTGTCGGACAGTGGTATCAACATCCGTGGTGGGTGAGACCATATCGAGCAGATCTTTCGTACCGATGTCACCAGGGTCCAACAGGTTGATGAGCATACATGCTCTTTTCCATGCCAACGGATTCTTGAAACCTTTGGTGTGAATGTCAGCGGCCATTTTCGAGGTCACCTCATACATGAGTACGTAGTTCTCCCGAGTAAAATGTTCATGGAGGGAAGTAATGGCTATGCCATGGGTCCTCTCAAGATGCCGCATAGTGGGGTTACGACCCGACCTGACTACACCGATCATGCCCTGATTGTCATCATGGAACAATAATTTGGGCGACTTTCCCGTCAGCGTTTCCCAGATGCTCATTGCGGGCAAACCCATAGTACGGAGGGTGACATCGGCTGCCACGATTTCGGCCTCAGGCGTCGAATGGCTTACGCATCCTTGCCGTTTGCTGCCCCCGGACAAAGGAAACCGTGTGTGGTTACCCTGGATATGCATATGAGACCCTGAAGTTGATCTCAAAGACTGGGCACACCCTGCAAAATCAGCATCAGCAAATAAAGACAATGTCAATTCATTGAAGTTGTCCCCAACCCATCCAGTCATTCTTTTAGATAGGCTGGAATTCACGTAGCACATTAAGTGATACAACTTTGCATCGTCATCAATGGTCCACTTTGTTACATTCCTGGCCAGGGAGTTAATGGAACGAAGCAGATCAAAACGAGCAATCCTCGCCGCGTACAGCAGCTTCATCAACACGCTGGCAGCGTGTGGCGCTAATGCACCTCTCTCAGACTCCCCAGGCGAGACGTCTTCCCCTTGGGTTCCTTGTTCATAAAACAATGGAGCGTCCGGATCAAATTCATGAGTGCACCATGGACAAACTTTCTTGTTCTTGGGGTTCCCGGGACACGGTGCTCTGGACTTGTGTTTCTTTGTTTCTTCAGGTAGACTTGGAGTGGATACGTGTTTCAGCTTCGTATCTTTTCCAACAATGTCTAAGTACTTCTCAACCGACAGTTTCAACAAACCTTCCATGTCATAGGTCATGGTTGACACCGGGGTTCCATCATGAAGTTTGGTAGATCCCTTTCTCAAAATACAACCAAGATAGAGTCCTAAGTCAGTCTCGGGCTCGATGTTGAGTTTTGATCGAAGCATCTCCCAACCCTTAGTCAGGTTCTCTTCCGGTCCTGCCAGCTTTAAGTCGTCTACATAGATGACAAGAAGTAACTTCAGTTTCTTGTGAAAATACATTGATGGCCATTCTTCTCCAACAGGAACGAAGTCGAGTTCTCGAACTTTCTGATCACAATGTTGTTCCCACATTGTTCCCGAATCGGGGTGACCATACAAAGCTTTAACCAATCTTACAACTGGTCTACGGAACTTTCGAATATCGACATCGTCTGGCCAAGCATCTTCGGGTAGCTCAACCCAACATGGTGGTCCGGTTAGTTTTGCTTGAATGTATGCCTGAATGGCGTCGGCAAGTTTTACATTATGGCCTGGAAGACACCCATAGAAATCAGCCCATCTCGATGCCTCAAAAGTAGCTGGAGAATTGCCCAAGTCCTGGAAGAAAGCAGCCTCCCAGAATTGGTTCTTCACCTGATTACCAAGCAAGACACCTCGGCCTTTGAATTTTCTACTAGGGCTTCCTGCAGGCAACTGGTAGTTTTTCTCAACACAGATACCATGTACTCTGGCCATGTGAACCTCTGTCTTGTTTGCCTTTGCTTCACGAACAACGTCATCATATTCTCTAATAACACTGAAATCATAGACTCCAGCAGCGTGTTGACCTAACCATTCCTTTCTCATAGCTTTGCGTGCATCATCGTTTTCCATCATTTCCTTTCGACCAACAGGCCTTGCAACTGCAGTGTTGAACATCTTATTAATATTGATTCCATCACCATTTGAAGCTATCTTTTCTCGATGATCATCACAATGATTAATGCACGGCATGCAAGGAAATGGAAGGAAAACATCACTGAGGCCACGAGCATCTTGGGATACTTCATTGGTGTTGTGCACAGTCGCAGCAGCCACCACTTTTCCCTGGTTGAAGTCATACACTTTGTCGTTGTTCCAAGTGGCTTTCGGTCCCTTGCCCTTCTCGATCTCAGACCACTCGTCCCACTCCATCAAGAAGTCATCATCATCAGGTACATCAGTGTCTGATAGATCTGAATAGCATGGAGCAGAGGCAGAGATCCCTCTCCCTACGGGAGAAATAGATCCTTTTCCATATTGAAAAACTTTGCCTCTTCGGACATAGTCTTGGGACATGGCCACTCCGGAAACGTGATCGTCTTTGTCGTCTTTCTTGGAGGATTTGGCTTTCTTTGCTTCTTTCTCTTTCTTCTTTTCTTCTTTTCTCTTTGCTCGCTCTTCACTTTCCTTGATTTTCGCATCGCTTCTCTTCTTTTCCTTCTCAGCTTCAATCTTCTTCTCTTCGGCCTTGGCGATCCCTTTTCTGACAGTCGGTGACATCTTCCTCCACTCGTCAGGGGTATACTTTGAAGGCCTTGGAGTAGTTGATATTCTGCGAAAACCACGTTCATCAATACGATATGGATGACCGCGAGCATTGAGCTTCACACATTCACCATCGTCATTCAGGTATACGACTCCATCCCCAGCCTTCCCAACGGAGTAATGTTCTGGTCCTCCTTCTGGAACATGAAGGTCTGGATGTGCTGGCTTATCGATACCTGGTGGTCCCATTCTTTCGGATATTGCATCAAAGTGTCTTTCAGCTTCCAACTCTCCTTCGGTTGGTTCCCGTGGGACCTTCGACGAAGGTACACCACCGCCACCATGACCATCGTCATCATCTCCACCTTCATCATCATCACCATCATCCGGTGGAGGTGGCGGTAGGATTTCTGGGTTTCCTTCAAGACGATCTTTCACCTTTAATCCCTCAATGGAAACATTAATCCTCTCATACTCTAACTTACATGGGAATTCAAGGGGTTCTTTTAGTTCGACCCTTTCGGTATAGTGCGGAGTCCTCAGCTTGGCGATGGGTTTCTCGGCATCATAGGCCAAGTTCTGCTTACTCCAATCACATAGTGCCCACACCCTGTACTTTCTTGACCAATGGAGCCCGGGGCCAATGGAGTATCCGGCGAACACTCCGGGAATTCCCATAGGGTCAAACTTATGTTGTTGTTCTCGTTCACGTGAACCACTGGGCTTGAAGTACACTAGGGCACCAAAAGGTATCATCTTCCCTTTGAATTCTTCTCCATGAGGTTTGCACCAAGAACTCACCTCATCGTCGTTGGGCTCGATGTTGAGCAAATGGCTCACGCATCTGATGGCATACATCCAAAAGCATGGTGGAATCCCTGCCTCAAGTAGGCAAGTTGTTGTTGCCACGAGCACGAATTGGTTAGTTCTTTCTGCAAGTGAGTTGTGCTTGGTCTTTCCGGCCAAGGAAGTATCCATTGGGATCTTTAGGATCTTCATTGCCTTGTCGAACTGTGGGGCATCATCGGAGTATGCCTCTCTAATCTTACGACGGCCCATGAACTGTTTGACCGCCCGTATAACTGCGTCAGTGTCCTTTCTGGCAGAAGGGTAAGACTGAAGCATCCCCGTATATCTGTCCCTGATGACAAAGATGGTTTTGTCGTCGCCATAGTCCTGTTCAGCAATACGACGATTGTCAACATAGTCGAATGTGATCAGGTCTCCAAACTTTGTGAGCTTACGCTGAAACGCTCCTCTGAACGTTTTCCTGTGCTTCATCTTGGCACGTACGCACGACTCACAGTATGGGTTCTTGTAGCGATGAGTTAGAAGATGAACCTTTGATCTTGCTTCATTCTTCAAAGTTCCCCTCTTACTCAATCGGACTCCTCCATCTTCCTCATCAACATCAATGACATCATCGTCATCTTCACCTCCTCCATCTTCAGGAATTTCCTCAACTTCAATTTGATGATCTTCGTGGATATCGTCAGGTGCAATGCTGGGATCGTACCCATCGTCTTCAAACTCGGCATACTCATCGGCATAGCCCGACATTTCCTCAGCGTCACCTGCATCACTTCCAACAGCCACTTCATGTTGATCACCTCTTAATTTTGCTTTCTTACGTTTCTTCATTGATCTCTTGGGAGATTTAACATCGGATCGTCCAACGGAGTCGGAAAGATCCTCAAGCTCATCCCCACTTTCTCCATCAATGATCAAAAGACCTTCGCCTTCCGACGTTGAGCATCCATCATCAAGAACTGCCATGATCTTTTCCACACAAGATGATTTTAACTTTCTCTTCTCTTGATCGACGCTCACATAGGGAATGTAGTCTTTGACGGTCATCTCGATGATGTTGCCATTGGGATCTAACATGAAAGGAGTCCTTCCAGTCGGCCATACGAATGAGTAACCAAGGTCAACGCATCGCTTTCCCATGGAGAGCACAGAAGGTGTGTCTTCCAGGATGTGAGCTTCTGCTGGTTCGTTGAATGCCTCGAACTTGATACTTGAACGTTTGGTCGAACATGTTACCCCATTTGCTGTATGGAAGTTAACGACTTTGTCATCATATGTCGGGAGATCCATTCTACTTATTCGCGTAGATGAAATGAGATCATGACCACTTCCAGAATCCAATATGAATCTCTTATCTCTCTCCTCAACAGGAACAGTGATACACATTGTGTTGCCCCTTTTACCATATCGACCCTCAATATGCTGAACATAGTTCTCCACAAAGACTTCCCTGGACACCTCACCATCCTCGATGTCGAGTCTGATCAGGATGTCCATACTAGGGCCGACGATGACCAGGACTTCATCAATGTCACTGTACTCGCCCTTCTCATCGATCAGAATAGCCATTGCTTTCCCTCGGCTCGAAGCTAACCTGCATGAATAAGACCATTGATCATCTTTCCTTATTTGATCAGTGGGCTTACCAACTTTACTATGACCTTTGGAGACTGTTTGGGACTTCCGGCTGCACTTCACGAAGTCCTTCTTTATGTAAGTTTGAACGTGAGTCTTGGACTCATCAAATCTGACCTTCTTCTTGACCACGTTCGATGCAACCTTGTGGAACGTCCCTTCGTCATCACTCCAATCATGGATAAGTGCAGGAGTAGCCTTTGAGCTTGATGCTTCGGTGTTCGGAGCAGTGTTGAATAGATGAGGATCGTGGCGTTTGTTGCATTTGTCTCCATACCGGCACTTGCTCTTAGCCCAATGCCAGCATGGTTCATCAACCTTCTTGGTCTTGTTTGCCGGAGATTGACTTCTTGGAGTTCCTGGCTTCCGACCATTCCCTTTTGCGTTCTTATTCGCATCAAACACCTTTTGATCATGACTATATTCACAATCTTTGCCCTTTCTGCATGATTTCTTGATGAAATGGAAATGGCATGGGATCTTCTTCTTGGATCTAGGGCTGGTACTTCGGCTGTTTGCTCGATCCTTTCCTTTCCCTTGACCTTTCCCTTTTCCTTTTGCATGCTGTTTCGGCTGAGGTGATGGTAGAACTGGAGCTGCATCGGCCTTGGCCTTCGCCTTGGGTGCTGCCTTCTCCTTGGGAGTAGCTTTAGGCTTCGCTTTTGGATTGGCATCCGGTGCAGCAGCAGTTGGATTTGGGGCAGGAGCTGAAGGTTTGCCGCCGCCTGCAAAGTCTCTTGCATATTTCTCCCTAGCGGCCACATGCTTGTCCTCTCTGATTCTGGAGATGTGCCTTTCGATGACGTCCAACAGATAGCGATAGCTTCGTCTTTGGTCTCCTTCAATCCATGACTCGTATTGCTTGATATCAAACATCATAAGACTCGAATTTCGAATCTTCTTGTAGAGAGCGTCACGAAGCCAATCATCAGGAGGTACATCATCCGGCATCATGTTTGACACCATCTCCATCCATTTCTCATAGAACACTTCCAGGTTCGAGTCACCAAGATATTTCATCGATACGATGTGCTCCATGGTGAAGGCTGTCTCTCGTTGACCTGGGGTTCTGAAGTGTTCCAGGATCATAGCCAAGATTTCTCGTCCCATAACGTAGGTTCCTCTTCGGCTATGACTCTGTGTTCTCAATCTCAGCTTGATCGCTACATGACGAGCAACATCACCGGCTTGGGCTATCACGTTTGACAATGCAATTGACAACTTGGCATCGATTGATTGGTATCGTTGCCCTCCACTGTCATTCAATAGCTCAATGTCAGGATTTGGTCGAATAGCCGGCTGTAGCCATGTTTCCCATGCAGCTTTGTCCCCATCATTTGCAGCAAGAACAACACTCTTGATGAGATCTGATTGCCAAACCCCAAGATTCTGCTGCTTCGGCCATGGGCTAACATAGACTTTGTCAGCCTCCCGTCTTGACATTCTCGGTACCTCTTCTGCCGTGTAAGCCGCTGTGGAGACATCATCTGCTGAATCGCGTTGTGATCCTCGAACTGAAGGCAAACCAGGAGGTTCTGGAGGTGGTCCTGGACCGTTAGGCCCGAAAGGGTCAGGAGGTCCATCAGGGTCAGGCGGACCGCCCCACCCACTCGGTGGTTTGTAATAGTCCCTCTCAGTTCCATCGGCAATCTTGTTGTCAACCTCTTTCAGCAGATCAGTGATTCTTTTGTTCGATTGAGAAGGTTGTTGTTGAGAAGGTCCAGCATGTCCACGATAGGAATGAGCCATGTTCGTCTCATAAGTCAGCTCCTTGTCGATCTGCGAGGCCCAAGATTTCAGAATAGCGTTTTCAGAGTTAGCCTCGCTCACGTCATTCTCCAGTTTGTCGATGACCAGTCTTGATGCGAGATCATAGTTGGGGATGCCTGCCGAATAGGGAAGTGTATCAGGGCTGACCCTAGATATAGATGTTTCAGAATCCTTGAGACTCTTTCTCAGTTCATCTAAGTGACGTTTCATGTCAACAATCTCAGAATTCTTGATACCGATCTTTTCATCCCTATCCTGAATTTCCCCCATGAACATACATGATCTCTCATATTGTTGAACACCACTAGCCAACTTCATTTTACGCTCACTCCCTAGTTCAGATCTTAAAGTTCGGACTTCAGCATTGGTGAGGGACGACGCCCCTACATCCGCAACTTCAGCTAATCTCTCTTTTAACAACATGTTCTCTTGTAAACATTCATGAACTTCATGATCTAGATCTTGAACCCTGATTTGAGCGATTTTGGCTTGATTACGTAGATCTTCAACAAGCATCTCATCGGGGCCACGACCGTCGGTCGTAGTACCCTGAGTCAACGATCTTCGCAACTTCGTGTTCTGCAACTTGATCTCATCCTTTAGTTCGCAGTTCATCTCCTGCTCATTGGCATAGAGCTCTTCATAGTGCTCTGCCCTTGCGATCGAGTTTATGCTAGCCTGTGATTCAAGCCTCAGGTGTGATATTGCTTCGGCCTCTTGGTTTCTGTATGATGCGATTCTTCTGACAGTATCATGTTCAGTGTTTCGATGCTTCAGATCACTTTCCAATTTGGCCTGGTTTGCCTCGAAGACCTTCTTTCTAGATTCTCTAGTGATCTCATCAATACTGCTTTCATACAGCTCGGCCTGTTTACGAGACTGAACTAAAGCTTCACTCAATAGCTGATTCCGTTCAGATAATTCATGAACTGCAATTGATTGTTGTTGGCTAATCACTTCAAGTTGGTTGCTAGAGAAGGATGCCATTTCGGATCGATTACGATATTCCATAATTGAGTTCTGGAAATCTGTCTGCATTTCTTGACCTTCATTGTATAGACGATTGGCAATATCGGTGGTTAAGACATTGGTTTGATGAAGTTGTTGCAGTCTTGCCTCCGTATTACCCAATAGTCCTTGAAGGTGATGTACTTCATCCTTGTACTCTTCCTGGATCTCCATACCACGTTGATGGATCCGTCGTGCACCATGTTCCATTAGGGCACCTCGGCGTTCAAGGTCTTGGATGCGTATTGTTGCACCTTCGTCTTCCTGAGATGCTACCATTAGTTCTGCTTGATATTCTGCAACCTCATTTGCGGAACATGACAATCTATGATTGAGTGCATTGACCTCATCAAATACATTCTGATTGTGTTCCCGAAGATACTCAGTGAATCTGATCTCGATGTCATGAATCAGTTGATCTCTAGATGCAGCGTATGCTTCCATGTGGTTCAACTGATTACGTAGGGATTGACATTGTGCCCGTAGTTCTTCTATCATGGCAATAGGTTCACTAGCCACAGAAGTATCCGTTGATCTCCTCTTAACACGACTATCCCCGGTCCTCTCACCAATTCGGTCGGTTACGGCCCTGGTGGATCTGTCCCTTGGGGTAGTTCGTCCTCGGGATGGTCGATGCCCTTGACGGACGACATCACTGCGAGCACTGTTTCGAGAAGATCTTGGTGTACTTTGGGTGGATATTCTTCGTCTGTTTGATGTAACTTGCCATCCGGACTGCGTAGTTCGGGTAGGGCGTATCCCACCACTGTCTGCCGTGTCACCAGGGGAAGATTGATTGACCTCCTCGACCGGCATAGCAGTGTTCTCATTGAAGGTAAACTGCGTGGTGCGCGAATCTCCGCTACCGCCTTGCATCTTTGCGATGATGAGCTGATTGGTCCTTTGCGTCCTCAATCAATTGCTCAGAAGGCCCGGCTACCAGCACGCAGGTACCACTCTCCCGACGGGAGAAGTGAGCCCTACGGCTGATAACCTGCGAACAATTTGATCCTTGTCCTGGATGTTATCTCAATCAGGTAGTACCCTTGTTACTGGTAGCCGATGAATGCCATGCGGAGTCACGCGACGCATCCCTTTTCTCCATACGCTTGAGCCAATGTTTGGCGGTCACAGCATGTTGTCTTAACAGTGCATGCTGTACATGTTGTGTCATCTCGTTCCCTTTAACAGTATGTATGTATGTATGTATGTATGTATGTATGTATGTATGTATGTATGTATGTATGTATGTATGTATGTATGTATGTATGTATGTATGTATGTAGTATGTATGTATGTATGTATGTATGTATGTATGTATGTATGTATGTATGTATGTATGTATGTATGTATGTATGTATGTATGTACGTGTGTATGTATGTGTGTATGTGTGTGTATGTGCGTATGTGTGTGTGTATGTGTGTCTGTGTGAATGTGTGTATGTGTGTGTATGTGTGAATGTGTGTATGTGTGAGTGTGTGAATGTGTGTATGTGTAAATGTGTGAATGTACGAATGTATGAAGGTATAAAAGTATGAACGTATGAACGTATGAATGTATGTGTGTATGTGTGTATGTGTGTGTGTTCCGATACCACCAAAAAGAACATTTCAAGACGATCATAGTGGCACAACTATAGTTGAAGAGCCAAGGCCCATTTCAGTCAAAAGCTCTACACACTTCATCACGCTTCCGCACATGACCATCGGGATGAGATTTAGGATTGTCATGATGGTGGAAAATGAAAAATACGCTGATAAATGAAATATATGATCCATCAACGGATATTTTAATGCAGATAGTTCAACGCAAACACATGCACACATTCTTGCGCACTTTGTGGGAACTCAGCATCAATGTGAATGCAATGAAATCATACTGCACACATCGACAAGGACCACAACTCTGATAATACATTGCAGCACCAGATTATCTTTGAAACTTTGGTCTGCATGATTATGCACTTCCATGTGGAAACTTACAACCCTTGCCCTTTGACCCCTTGAGTTTTGGGCTGTCGTTCCGGCGCAGCATCCTGTGGCGTCACCTGGATACTAGGGAGTGCCAACTATGATTCCTCCCATGCACTCAACGCAGTGGCTGAATGCAAACTTCCCGTTGCCCCACATGGATTTGAACTTGAACTTCACCACTTCATGGCAACACAACTGTAACACCGTGTAAGGAAAGATGCTGGAGTCCTGGAGATTTCCTGCGTTGCCTCCAATCACATTATCCTAACCACTAACCCTGTTCCTTCCGCATTCTGGCCTTTGCGGCTGGCAGCACATCTGTTGAAGGCGACTGCACTTCAATTTTGCTGATTAGGGGGGCTTTGCGCGGCTCCAACAGATCCTGCGATTGGCGTGTTGCAGCACTGAAATCCTTGAATTTGTTTTACCCAACCCTACCTTCAGACATACTCGTGCCGGGCAAAATGGACGCAGCTGTGCCCACGTTTTTTTGACAAACTGGTCAATACATGTCGCCATGGTCTTGTCGCATTGGCATGCCAAGAGCACAGCACCAGCTCCTGCAAGCCGATTTGTGCCTTCGGACCGCCCCAATCATCTTCGTCACTACTATCGCTCATGGCCAACGACAACACAATCTGATGTCAGGAATTGAAATTTTGCTGCTTCATGTCAAGGCCCTCCCTGCTGATTCAAATATCAGTCCCTGTGTAAAAATGTTCTCAGCATTTGTGCGCTTCGTGCTGCTGATATTTTTGGTATGGCTGGCAATTTTTGGCCAAAATGCTGCGAAAGCGGGAGAAGTCAATCCGCGGAACACTTTGTTATGGAGAAAAGAAATTGAAAAAAATGTAAAAAGTTGATGAAATAACAAATTGATGAAATATAATTGGTCCGAGTCCTGCTTGCCGTTCTGCACATCCTCGGCGACAACGCGCGCGGTGGTCCATGGGACAACGATACCAGAATGTAACTCCAAGTAGCCGCCGCCCATGTACCCAACAGTGTCCAATGTATCAAGAATTGCCACCGCGAGTTCCAAATTCACTCCGATCACCCGAGCAAGCTATGCCGATAAACCTGTACGCAATTTATTGCCGCAACAAACGGATTGATGCAAACATTCGGGGATGGAACAAAAAATCTGGTATGTGTCTCACGGCATATGCTCATGCCCGCAAAGCTGCGGGTTTCACATTTCAAATCGTGCCAGGTCCTGGTCACTTAAATTACACGGAATTCAGATGCAATAGATTTTTTCGGTGACGTTTTTGTTCGTCTTGGATTTGTTTTTTTTTGATTTGTGGTTCCCTTTTTTTGTTTTGTTTTGTCCTCCTTCTTTGCTTCTCCGTTTTTTCTTTTTGTGTTGCCTGCTTCTCTCCTCCTCTGCTTCTGTGTTTTCTGGTTTCCCCTCCTTTTTTGTTTACTTGTCTTTTCTATTTCTCTGCGTGGTTATTTGTTTGTTCCTTAGTTTTTCCCTTTTTTCCCTCACATTGGAAACAAGCCTCACGAAACATCATTTAAATAAACACAAAATCATCCCCAAATCAACTAGGCAAACCCCAATTTAAAAAAAAAAAACTAAATAAACTCTAAGCCGATTCTAGGTATATTCCAAACCAACCTCACTTATTTATTTCAAACTACACCTGGAAAAACCTTACCCCAAACCGAAATATTTTCAACCAACATTACATAAATCCTACCCCAGGGCTAAACAAATCTAAACCAACCCTGTATAGGCCCTACAAAGATTGAGACTGAAACCTTATGCACATGTGTGGGACGAGATCAAGGACAGATTGTACGAAGCACAAAGGATTGTAGCCTGGCCTGCCCATGCTCTGGTCTTGCCTCGCCCCAGCAAACTAGCAGGCACGCTTTGCAAACCTCTCACGCGGATCTGCCAGGTCTTCATCCTCTTGGCGCCACGGATGTGGGGAATAAACTGGATTCTGCCAGTGTTCATCCTTCACTGGCAGTCAAATCGCCTCCTGCAAAAAATGCAATGCGCGCCCAAGGGCCGTGTCCGATAAACAGCTTACATTCACGCAAAATTCTGTCCTTGATCTCGTCCCACACATGTGCATAAGCTTGCACTCTCAATCCTTGTAAGGCCTATACAGGGTCGGCTTAGATATGTTTAGTGCTGGGGTAGGGAAGCCACGCTACAATCCTTTGTACGAAGCACTGGTTCGTTTGGATGCAAATGCATTGTTGTGCGTGGACAACGAACCCCGAAGTGAATGGGACACTCTGAACCTTTTTGTTTCCAGTTTCAATAAAAGAGGTTCCCCGTCAGATCTAGCAGCATCCGTTCGACTTCAGAAACATGTAAAGACGTTGCGGACTACGCAAGGTGATTTAAAAAAAAAAAATGAAGCCGAACCTTGCGATGAAGCTGGCATTGAAATGAGGCAATGATATTATGGTGGATAATACACTGTTGCTGTTACTGTTGGACGGCATCCATTTCCACGGTATTACTTTTAGCTCAAATTGGCTACAGGAATGCTGATTCAACGTTTTTCCAAGGTACGATCGCCATGCCGCTTTCGAAGGCGCAGGGTTCAAGATTGAATGAGCTTCGCTGGTATCCCCTGAAACAGGTAACCGCGCCCCAGTTACCAGCCTCTTAGGTAATCAAAATTTGGTTCCGGAACCAGGTGTCAAAACGGATGCATTCTGAGGTTGAACCCATTCTTAAACGAATGACAGGTCAGAAACATCCAACCATCTGCTAATATGTTCCCGATCCTTGAATCAAACCTTGAGGAAACACGTCTCAAATCCTTTGAAACCAATGATTTGTCGGGATTCAACTATGGAAACACCTAGTGATGCTCTGTGATTGTTACAGTTCATAGGCATTCTTACCCCGCAGATCATGACAAATAAAAAACCGCATGTTTCTGAGCCAATGTGGGCCTACCTGTGGGACTTAAGGTTTTGTTGTAGTGGTTTAAATCCTGGAATTGGTCTTCACGGCGGGAACAAAGGTATCTCTATGATTTAAGTCAAAATGATTCAAACATTCGGGCGGAACCGTTATGGAACCGTTAAAAATCAGGCCGGAACTTTTAAAATCAGGGCTGGAACCGTTAAAAACAAGGCCGGAACCGTTAAGATCACGGCAGGAAAACGAAAGATGTTGATTCTTCCGAAATGGCATTTGTTAATATTTGTTCCATGATATTTTCCTGGCTTGCATTTTTTTGACATGCAATGTTCGAGTTTGTCACTGTTTCAGTGGAGACCCGTTTGTGTGGGGATGGACGGGACTGGAAAACGTGGTTTAATCAAGGTCGGTAAGCATCCGCGCGCCAAGAATGGAAGAGAACACGCTAAAGAGGGCTGAGTTGATAGAGGTGGCAACAAACCTTCACAACTGAGATGTTGTCGGTAGAAAAATGAATATGAGGAACAATCTGAATTCGCCTCGTTTTTGCAAAATTTTGTTTTTTTTTAAATCTTGAAATCAATGGGAATAGCAGGATCGTAAAATGAAGGTACTGTATCATGTAAAGCCATATTTTGTGGGGATATCCCCTTACATAGGCCTTATATAGGCCTTATATTTGGTAGGTACCTCCAATTTAGGTTCCTGAAATAGCCATTGATGAAAGTGTGTGTTTCTGTATCTGCTACTTGTTTTGGTTCCTCGCCGAACGAAAGTTTCGTTCCGATAAAAATTGGAACCGCAGCCTGGTTACCTAGGAAGCAGGTAACCAGGGTGGGTTGGGCATCATTCTGAAGCGTGCTGCGGAGCCAAGCGCCGGAAACCATGTTGAACCTGTTGAACTTGACCTGGCCCGGAGGAAAAAAAACAAAACCTTCCCCAGGACCTTCTCCGCAACCTTCCCCCGGAACCCGTTGAACCTGACTTGGTTTTGCACCATGGTTTCCTGCAAACTTCTCCAAAACCTTTTCCGGAAACCTGTTGAACCCGACCTCGCTTTGCACCGAAGCCTCCCAGATCTTCTCCAGAACCTTCTCCGGAACCTTGTTGAACTTGACCTGGCTCTGCACCAAAGCCTTCCCGACCTTCTCCAAGACCTTTTTTTGGAACCTTCTCCGGAACCCTGTTGAACCTCACCTGGCTTGGCACCAAGGCCTCCCAGATCTTTTCCAGAACCTTTTCCGGAAACCTGTTGAACTTGATGTAGCTCTGCACCAAAGCCTCCCAGACCTCTTGATCTTCGTTTCGGAATTTTTCCCCAAAAGCTGGAGCTAACGAGGTCTTCAGCCCAGAATAGGTCCCGTGTGCACCAGTACAGGCGCCGGGGCAGGTTTTTTTTTCCCCGCACCTTTTTGCTGCGGAAGTTCGGTCAGTGAAGACAGTTTTTCTTCTGGCCTGTCCCCAGGCGTGCCACAAGTCCAAGGTTGACAGTTTTTAACCTGGTCTGTCCCCAGGTGGCAAATCCAGTCAGGTGCAACAAGTTTTTTGTCCACGTAGCCGTTTGGAAGAACATTTGCTAACAGCTGGCGTTGTTGTGACTAAGGTTTTGTCCGCCGACGTGCCCGTGCGGATTGTGCGCCTTGACTTGCCAAAGGCATTTGACCGAATTGATTAGGCGAAACTGGATGATGCAATGTTTTTACCATCATCAACATGGCCGCGTCCAAACTGCAACTGATTTTTTCAAAATTAAGCGTGCTTGAGACAAGGATGCATTCTGAGTCCTCGACTTTCAATTTTTGTGCTTGAACCGGCCATGCAAAAATGGCGAGCCAAGGTTGAGCATGTAAGTGCAAGTATTGTTTTCGGTGATGGGTTGCAGCCGTTGTTAGACTTAAGATTTGCTGATGCCGTTGTGCTATTTGCGCGCCTGGCTGATGAATGTGTGTTCCTCATGAAAGCTCGTGGATGACCTTGCTGAAGTTGGTCTGGCGTCAAGCCTCGATGAACACGTGCTTTGACAAACGAAGCTCAGCCGCCAACTTTTTAAACAATACGCAGGCAACAAAAATTACAAATCAAAATTGGGGTGCATGGACAGAAATGGCTGGGTTGTGTGTTTTTTTTTGTTGGGGACCAGATGGGAGGGCTGAATTGGATGTGAACCATGCCGACTCCGATATTTTGATGCAGTGGTTGTGGCCATTTGCGGCCATTTGGGTCTGGACACCAGGCTGTTGACCAAGCAGTTTTACATCAAATGGACGTTGCCTGTCGGGAATTAGTGGGAAAATTGTTGGGCCACCATAAGGTGTGGACTGGACAGGCCATGGCAAGAAGTTTTTCACTTTTGGAATGAGTTGGTGGCAGGTGTGATGCGGTGGTGTGGGGTTAAATCATGGTCCCACCGATGTTTGGAACAATATTGGCGTTTCGGGATGTATATTGCAAATCTGCCAAGGGATGTCGGGCCTGTCGCGCACTTGCATGAGTTCCTGTTGGTCGTCATGTGCTTGGTTTTCCCCGCCACAAGTAGGCCTACAAATTTGAAGTTTACACACCTTACCGCTAACTTGGCAACTGGCAAATTGCAGCTGGAGAGGCTGATCTTTGGCAACAGTTGACTGATGATTTCTGCGCGTTTTGCATTGCATTGACGTGCCAGAGAACGATTCAGAATCTAGAATTTGTTTCACCAACCCTTGCACCCGAACGGGCTGCCAACGGCCTGCCAACCGGCTGCCAACCGGCATGCCGGTTCAAAGCCAAAGTCAAAGTGATTCGCTGGTGCGGCTGATGATGCAATGAAGGACACTGCTGCTTACTACCGGCCATGTTGGTTGTAATGATATGATGAGCATGAATGGTGCCTGGGAGGGGAGGAAACAAAAACGCAAAGAACCAACATTTTTGACCTTACACATCCACCGAAGTCACTGAAATGAAGCGCAAAGTTGGGCCTGTTCATATGACTGCTTTGCATCAGGACCCTGCTTTGCAGCAGGAGCTTGCTTTGCAGCACAAGCGTGCCGTCGCACAAAAATGCCCTTGCATTGGTGACAACGCCAGCTTCCATGGGTGCCGCGTTTGCAGCCACACCCGCGATTCCACGCATGGACCCAACACGGCAACCACTCATTGTTGATCACATGTGCGCATGGCGCGATGCAATTTCATTGTTCCGGAAAAATGTATCAATAACCTGCCGGGCCTGCCAAAAAGGAATCTTGTGCAATTGCGCGGTCCAGGCGCTGCTACTGGGCGCAGCAGGCCCAGGGAAAACCACAACAGTACAAGTGACAAATCTGCAGTTAGAAGAGTATGACTTGAAGGGTCGCATTGTGCGCGCGGCAAACGCAGGTTTGGCACCCAGCAACATTGGCAGCGGTGCCCGCACTGTTGTTGCTTTGTTTGGTTGGAGAACAAGTGGCCGTTCAGGCCCCTCCCAGGCTTTCGTAAAAAGAAAATAGCAAAAGCATGGCGACAAAACTTGGTGATACAGCAGTGTTTTGGTTGGGACGCAGAAACCTAATATCAACTGACCGCAAACCGCAAGCATCCACTACACCTGTTTCCAATTGCTAAAACTTGCAAAATCGCCACGTCTTCGCTCGCATTGGGTAAAAGAAAATGAACACAATGAATATCCATAATTCCAAGCTGATGTGATCAAACAGGTGCGATCTGTTACGGGTTTGTCGCCGCTATTTTTTGGAACCAATTTTGGCACAACATTGAAAAAATTACACCGGCATAGACCCCAGATAGAAAAGATTTCAGAAACGTTTTTTCATGCCGCGTCAATGGGTCAGTGATATAGCGGATGTCTCGACAAGCAAATTTCACAGCATCTGCCTACTCAATTGACATGAGCAAATATTCTTTGAAAACGCGTTTTGTTTTGTCTTGTTGAATGATCAAAATGATGATGCGTTTGGACAAAGATTTGCGTGTCGGATTGACATCACAGAGGTTGCGTCAAAAAAAAAGTGTTTTTCCTTGCCGCCCACGATTTCCAACCTTGGAACCTTGAAATCGCATTTGAAGGCAATCCTGGTTCCCAACGATTCAAGCAAGTCTGGCAACTTTCATGCATCGGTATTGCTTGGTTTTGCGTAATGGGCCGGTAACAGAACGCTTTGTTTGGCTTAATGTTAGAATGATATGAAAACATGTTCTTTACAGCCTTTTGTTTTGCTTAATGGGCCGGCATCAAATTGCTTATCTGTAACACGCGGCAGTCCTTGGTAAACGCACACGCCTCCATATGACTAGGTTCCTATTTTCATCACGCTTTGATGTTTTCATATGACTAGGTTCTCCACGCTTGCCACTGAACAAAACCATTAACGGACTACGATTGCAGAAATTGCCGCTTCCACGAAATTGAAACTCATGGTTCCCAACGTGGCAACCATAGATTTCCATTTCCAGCAATTACCAAATCCTGAAATTTGGAACTCATGGTTGCCAACCTCGTAACCAAAGGTTACCATTGCAAGGAACTGCCGGCTCCCACACCTTGAAACTCATGCTTCCCAACCTGGGAACCAGAGGTTACCATTGCAACGAATTGCCGGTTCCCAGAGGTTAGAACTTATGTTTTCGAAGCTAAGCGGCCATCATTGTAAGGAACTGCGGGTTGCGAAAGCTTGAAACTCATGGTTCCAAACCTGAAAAAGCATACGTTACCAGTGGAAGGAACTGTTGATTCCCAAAAGGTAGAACTCATGGTTCTTAATGTTGTTTTGTTTTGTTTACTGAGCCGGTAACAGAACCTTTTGTTTTGCTTAATGGACCGGTAGCGGAATGTTTGCGTTTGGCTGATGGGCCGGCAAAAAAATGTTTTTGCACGAAAAAGGTGCATGTTAAAATGATATGAAGACATTTTCTTTACAACTTTATGGTTTTGCTTAATGGACCGGTAAGAACGCTTTGTTTTGCTTAATGGGCCGGTACCGGAATGTTTGCGTTTGGTTCATGGCAAGGAACTGCCGGTTTCAAAAGGTTGGAACTCACGGTTGCCAACGTGGGAACCACAGGTTACCATTGCAAGGAACTGCCGGTTCCCACAGGTTGGAACTCCTGGTTCCCAACCTGGGAACCATGGGTTACCATTGCAAGCAACTGCCGGTTACCAGAGGTTGGAACTCATGCTTCCCAACCTGGGAACCATAGGTTACCATGAACTGCCGGTTCCCAGACCTTGAAACTTACGGTTCCCAACCTGGGAACCAGAGGTTACCATTGCAACGAATTGCCGGTTCCCAGAGGTTAGAACTTATGTTTTCGAAGCTAAGCGGCTATCATTGTAAGGAACTGCGGGTTCCCAAAGCTTGAAACTCATGGTTCCAAACCTGAAAGTGGAAGGATCTGTTGATTCCAAAAAGTTAGAACTCGTGGTTCTTAATGTTGTTTTGTTTTGTTTACTGAGCCGGTAACAGAACTTTTTGTTTTGCTTAATGGACCGGTAGCTGAATGTTTGCGTTTGGCTGATGGGCCGGCATAAAAATGTTTTTGCACGAAAAAAGTGCATGTCAAAATGATATGAAAACATTTTCTTTACAACTTTATGGTTTTGCTTAATGGACCGGTACAGAACGCTTTGTTTTGCTTAATGGACAGGTACCGGAATGTTTGCGTTTGGTTCATGGCAAGGAAGTGCCGGTTTCAAAAGGTTGGAACTCACGGTTGCCAACGTGGGAACCACAGGTTACCATTGCAAGGAACTGCCGGTTCCCACAGGTTAGAAGTCATGGTTCCCAACCTGGGAACCAGAGGCTACCTTTGCAAGCAACTGCCGGTTACCAGAGGTTGGAACTCATGCTTCCCAACCTGGGAACCACAGGTAACCATTGCAAAGAACTTCCGGTTCCTAAAGGTTGGAACTCATGGTTCCCAACGTGGGAACCAAAGGTTACCATGGCAAGGAACTGCCGGTTCCCAGACGTTGAAACTTGCGGTTCCCAACTTGGGAACCAGAGGTTACCATTGCAACGAATTGCCGGTTCCCAGAAGTTAGAATTTATGTTTTCGAAGCTAAGCGGCTATCATTGTAAGGAACTGCGGGTTCCGAAAGCTTGAAACTCATGGTTCCAAACCTGAAAAAGCATACGTTACCAGTGGAAGGATCTGTTGATTCCAAAAAGTTAAAACTCATGGTTCTTGATGTTGTTTTGTTTTATTTACTGAGCCGGTAACAGAACCTTTTGTTTGCTTAATGGACCGGTAGCGGAATGTTTGCGTTTGGCTGCTGGGCCGGCAAAAAAAATGTTTTTGCACGAAAAGGTGCATGTCAAACTGATATGAAAACATTTTCTTTACAACTTTATGGTTTCGCTCAATCGACCGGTAAAGAACGCTTTGTTTTGATTAATGGACCGGTACCGGAATGTTTGCGTTTGGTTCATGGCAAGGAACTGCCGGTTCCCAAAGGTTGGAACTCACGGTTGCCAACGTGGGAACCACAGGTTACCATTGCAAGGAGCTGCCGGTTCCCAGAGGTTGGAACTCCTGGTTCCCAACCTGGGAACCATGGGTTACCATTGCAAGCAACTGCCGGTTACTAGAGGTTGGAACTCATGCTTCCCAACCTGGGAACCATAGGTTACCATTGCAAAGAACTTCTAGTTCCTAAAGGTTGGAACTGATGGTTCCCAACGTGGGAACCAAAGGTTACCATGGCAAGGAACTGCCGGTTCCCAGACGTTGAAACTTACGGTTCCCAACCTAAGAGCAGAGGCTACCATTGTAAGGAATTGCCGGTTCTCAGAGGTTAGAACTTATGTTTCGAAGCTAAGCGGCTATCATTGTAAGGAACTGCGGGTTCCCAAAGCTTGAAACTCATGGTTCCAAACCTGAAAAAGCATACGTTACCAGTGGAAGGATCTGTTGATTCCAAAAAGTTAGAGCTCATGGTTCTTAATGTTGTTTTGTTTTATTTACTGAGCCGGTAACAGAACCTTTTGTTTTGCTTAATGGACCGGTAGAGGAATGTTTGCGTTTGGCTGATGGGCCGGCAAAAAAAGTTTTTGCACGAAAAAGGTGCATGTTAAAATGATATGAAGACATTTTCTTTACAACTTTATGGTTTTGCTTAATGGACCGGTACAGAATCTGTACAGTACAGAACGCTTTGTTTTGCTTAATGGGCCGGTACCGGAATGTTTGCGTTTGGTTCATGGCAAGGAAGTGCCGGTTTCAAAAGGTTGGAACTCACGGTTGCCAACGTGGGAACCACAGGTTACCATTGCAAGGAACTGCTGGTTCCCAGAGGTTGGAACTCCTGGTTCCCAACCTGGGAACCATGGGTTACCATTGCAAGGAACTGCCGGTTCCCAGAGGTTGGAACTCCTGGTTCCCAACCTGGGAACCATGGGTTACCATTGCAAGCAACTGCCGGTTCCCAGAGGTTGGAACTCGTGGTTCCCAACCTGGGAACCATGGGTTACCATTGCAAGCAACTGCCGGTTACTAGAGGTTGGAACTGATGGTTCCCAACGTGGGAACCAAAGGTTACCATGGCAAGGAACTGCCGGTTCCCAGACGTTGAAACTTACGGCTCCCAACCTGGGAACCAGAGGTTACCATTGCAACGAATTGACGGTTCCCAGAGGTTAGAACTCTATGTGTTCGAAGCTAAGGGCTATCATTGTAAGGAACTGCGGGTTCCCAAAGCTTGAAACTCATGGTTCCAAACCTGAAAAAGCATACGTTACCAGTGGAAGGATCTGTTGATTCCAAAACGTTAAAACTCATGGTTCTTAATGTTGTTTTGTTTTGTTTACTGAGCCGGTAACAAAACCTTTTGTTTTGCTTAATGGACCGGTATCGGAATGTTTGCGTTTGGCTGCTGGGCCGGCATAAAAATGTTTTTTGCACGAAACAGGTGCATGTCAAACTGATATGAAAACATTTTCTTTACAACTTTATGGTTTTGCTTAATCGACCGGTAAAGAACGCTTTGTTTTGATTAATGGACCGGTACCGGAATGTTTGCGTTTGGTTCATGGCAAGGAACTGCCGGTTCCCAAAGGTTGGAACTCCCGGTTGCCAACGTGGGAACCACAGGTTACCATTGCAAGGAACTGCCGGTTCCCACAGGTTGGAACTCCTGGTTCCCAACCTGGGAACCAGAGGTTACCATTGCAAGCAACTGCCGGTTACCAGAGGTTGGAACTCATGCTTCCCAACCTGGGAACCATAGGTTACCATTGCAAAGAACTTCCAGTTCCTAAAGGTTAGAACTGATGGTTCCCAACGTGGGAACCAAAGGTTACCATGGCAAGGAACTGCCGGTTCCCAGACGTTGAAACTTACGGTTCCCAACCTGGGAACCAGAGGTTACCATTGCAAGGAATTGCCGGTTCCCAGAAGTTAGAATTTATGTTTTCGAAGCTAAGCGGTCATCATTGTAAGGAACTGCGGGTTCCCAAAGCTTGAAACTCATGGTTCCAAACCTGAAAAAGCATACGTTACCAGTGGAAGGATCTGTTGATTCCAAAAAGTTAAAACTCATGGTTCTTAATGTTGTTTTGTTTTATTTACTGAGCCGGTAACAGAACCTTTTGTTTTGCTTAATGGACCGGTAGCTGAATGTTTGCGTTTGGTTGATGGGCCGGCATAAAAAATGTTTTTGCACGAAACAGGTGCATGTCAAACTGATATGAAAACATTTTCTTTACAACTTCATGGTTTTGCTTAATGGACCGGAACAGAACGCTTTGTTTTGCTTAATGGACAGGTACCGGAATGTTTGCGTTTGGTTCATGGCAAGGAACTGCCGGTTCCCAAAGGTTGGAACTCACGGTTGCCAACGTGGGAACCACAGGTTACCATTGCAAGGAACTGCCGGTTCCCAGAAGTTGGAACTCCTGGTTCCCAACCTGGGAACCAGAGGTTACCATTGCAAGCAACTGCCGGTTACCAGAGGTTGGAACTCATGCTTCCCAACCTGGGAACCATAGGTTACCATTGCAAAGAACTTCCGGTTCCTAAAGGTTGGAACTCATGGTTCCCAACGTGGGAACCAAAGGTTACCATGGCAAGGAACTGCCGGTTCCCAGACGTTGAAAATTGCGGTTCCCAACTTGGGAACCAGAGGTTACCATTGCAACGAATTGCCGGTTCCCAGAAGTTAGAATTTATGTTTTCGAAGCTAAGCGGCTATCATTGTAAGGAACTGCGGATTCCGAAAGCTTGAAACTCATGGTTCCAAACCTGAAAAAGCATACGTTACCACTGGAAGGATCTGTTGATTCCAAAAAGTTAGAACTCACGGTTCTTAATGTTGTTTTGTTTTGTTTACTGAGCCGGTAACAGAACCTTTTGTTTTGCTTAATGGACCGCTAGCGGAATGTTTGCGTTTGGCTGATGGGCCGGCATAAAAATGTTTTTGCACGAAAAATGCGCATGTCAAAATGATATGCGGCAACGAAAAAGCGCCTTGGCTCAGACCCTGCACAGCACCCTGCACAGCACCCTGCACAGCGCCTTTGCCAGACTTCGGCACCGCAATCTGGACAGCACCCTGCACAGCACCCTGCACAGCACCTTGGCCAGACTTCGCCACCGCAGTCTGGACAGCACCCTGCACAGCACCCTGCACAGCACCCTGCACAGCACCCTGCACAGCACCATGCACAGCACCCTGCACAGCACCCTGCACAGCACCCTGCACAGCACCTTTGCCAGACTTCGCCACTGCAGTCTGAACAGCACTCTGCACAGCACCCTGCACAGCACCTTGGCCAGACTTCGCCACTGCAGTCTGAACAGCACCCTGCACAGCACCCTCCACAGCACCTTTGCCAGACTTCTGCACCGCAATCTGGACAGCACCCTGCACAGCACCCTGCACAGCACCTTTGCCAGACTTCGCCACCGCACTAGTACAACACCCTGCAACACCTGCACAGCACCCTGCACAGCACCTTTGCCAGACATCGCCACCGCAGTCTGGACAACACCCTGCAGAGCACCCTGCAGAGCACCCTGCAGAGCACCCTGCACAGCACCCTGCACAGCACCTTTGCCAGACTTCGCCACCGCAGTCTGGACAGCACCCTGCACAGCACCGTGCACAGCACCTTTGCCAAACTTCGCCACCGCAATCTGGACAGCACCCTGCACAGCACCGTGCACAGCACCTTTGCCAAACTTCGCCACCGCAGTCTGGACAGCACCCTGCACAGCACCTTTGCCAGATTTCGCCACCGCAGTCTAGACAGCACCCTGCACAGCACCCTGCACAGCACCTTTGCCAGACTTCGCCACCGCAGTCTGCACAGCACCCTGCACAGCACCCTGCACAGCACCCTGCACAGCACCCTGCACAGCACCCTGCACAGCACCCTGCACAGCACCCTGCTCAAAAGTTCGCCACCGAAGACCCCACCTTTGAGAAGTAAGAACCCCTATAGCTTGCCAGCTATCTGGGGAATTAACGATGCATCCTACGAATAATAGAAGTTCTCCTGAATGATTTCCATGTCCAAGATCGTCATCAAAAATACATCGGCAACGTGGTTTTGACGAAATAATCCAAATACATCGGCGACATGGTTCGGCGAAATAATCCAAAAAAACAAAAATACTGTCGGCGACATGGTTTCGGCGAAAATACAGATTGTGGCAGCCGTGAAGAAATAAATAAATTGACTTTGAGGTTCTTGGGTTGAACCTCTTCCCATCAGCAGACATGGACAATTGAATGGAAGCAAACCCTGAACAACAGGTGATCACAACAACGCAGGTACGTCACTGGACGTCTCCAGTGATATCCTCAGGACACTGCAGAGAGCTTTGTTAAGTGGAGCTCTGCAGGCCTGCTCCACTCCCCTGCATAACTAGTGAAAGACCAAAACGAAGTTTTACATCTTTACAGATGGGACACACACACACCCCGCCGTAGCAGGGTTTCATTTTTGGAAGAGCTTGGCGTGCGGACGTGACGATGCACGAGTTGATGTGAACCTTCAAAAAAACTAATATACATACCGGCGATCACTTTATTCAGAAGGGAAATTCGAAGCTTGTTGCAAGATTTGGATCGCATCGTGGAAGCTCATGTGTTCAACCATCCTCCATGTCTCGTTGAGTTCCCCAGATGCCGTCGCAGCCGTCAATGTATCTGATAATTGTTTGGCCAAATCCTGGATCCTGGTGGCAAGGCCAGTTTCATCTGGAGAAGAGGTCGTCTCAATGGGGAAATTGTGCAAAGGATTGTGCCCGTGTAATAGAGGAATCTCAAAATGATGGCGCCAATAGTCTGCAGTTCGCAAAGACCACTCCCAATTGCCGGAGAGACCGTAGAAATAGTGTTCGGGATCACGACATTTGGAAATTCCCGAGGTCGGTATCTCTTCAATGAATAACTCCCTGGTGTTGTTTGAGTGAGTAAAGATCTTGAAGTGAATTTGGTGAACCACTCGTGAGGAGAAACGCGTGTGACGAAGAGCGTTGAAAGGTGAGCTATCCTGTGTCGGGAAAGGTACGGCAGGTTGAGGCGGAGCTGAGTATGTGTCCATTGGCATCGTAGTGCCTGGGTCATTGGGTGTAGTCATTGCTTCCAAGGATGCCGAAGGAGTCGAGGTCGTGTGGGCAGGAGCTTCAATAGTACTTGCATCAGGATGTGTGGATAGGGTTCCACGGTTCGAAGTCGAAGGCCATCCCAAGCCCGCCACCGTTGCGTCACGCTTGTTCTCCATGGGTGAAACGGTCAATCGAAGGAAGTTGAGAAAACCAAAAGCTGAGGGAGCATATAAGGACCAGTCAAGATCAATGGAAAAGCCATAAATAGAAAAAGAAAGAACAACGTTGGCGACGTCATAAATTGAAAGATGAAGCAAATACACGACAAAACATATGTGCACGCTGTGGCTCATCAAGATGGTGATGAAATCTTATTGTCTTTTTTCCGCTGTCTGGTCCCCGTGTAAAGTTACGGCAGGATCACACCTTGACGAACTTTATGGCATTGGAGTCGCAATACGAAAGGTTGTGAGGTACCTGGTACCAGCCAAGTAGATTGGATGTAGTTGTACTGCCGAATGCGCCATTCAGGTCGGTATTCTTCCAAAAGTTGTATGATGGTCCAATCGTTTGGTACTTGGAAAACATCTCCTTGAAGATCGGCGTAGCGAAATTCCAAATCTGAAGGTACCACATGGATGTCCCATTGGGTGCGTAATCTCGTGGTCAATGCGGTGCGTAGATCTCTAAATGGAAAGATGCCCGCCTCGTCAGGTTGAAAGTGACGTGCCCAGGTGAAAAGAGCTTCAAGTTCTCCAGCACTGACGTTTCTGAAGTTTGCGTTGACTAGAACACTGTATAGGGCATGATCAGGTTCGCTGCGATGTGTCAGTTCCTGTAAAGGAGAGTAATCCACCAGGACCAAAACGGGTCTGTAGGGAGGTGGGCCGATGTCTCCTGGAAGGCTTCCTGGTCCAGCGAGCCATGCGGCTGATCTAGGGCCTTGGAGTGTGTTAACCGTTGATGTAGCACGATATGGATGAGGACGAGAAGAAGATGGGGCCATGGCGTCTTAATGAGATAGTTGAGCCAAAGCTGCAAAGTCACCGACAAAGACGGAAAGGAATAACGTGAAAATAATTGAAAGGAGTAGTGTACCAAGTTGAACGCACTTGTAAATCATAAAGAATCGGTCTTCTTTCCATTCGCAAATCGGAGCGAGGCTTTACACGCTGGAGTCTGACATATCCATAGGGCCCGGTTCGTCTGGTGGTACTTGTCCATGTGGGTGAGGTGAGGGTGTGGGAGAGATATGAGGGTGAAGAGTTCTGCGAATTGGTTCCGATGGTGAGGATGGTGGTGTAGATCTCCATGGTGGCCAGGATAAGGATGTAGTTGTACCTTGTGAATGATGTTGAGCAGGGCGTCCCCGGCAGGATTGGAGAATATGAATTTGATCAGGTATGGCTTCAAACGGTTGTGAGACATGTACATTGGTATGTTCAGGATGTGGAAGAACAGGGAAGGATGTTGCCGTAGATGAAGAAGGCGAAAGAACGGGTACATCATAGTACTGTCGCCATTGGTTGGCAGTGGTAGCCCGGTCACGCGTGAGGTGAAGGTTCTCCAAAAAAGTTTCCAACGGCTTCCAAGTTTCTCTACCATCTTCTGTCCGTTCCAAGATCCAAAGTTCATCAGGTCGAGAAGTGAAGGGGTAAGTGATCTTCTTGATGAAAATAGTGTGAACGGTGGTAGAGTCAGGAATCATTCTGGCCACGCGAGGAATATATGATGCTGATGTCGGATCTTCAGGCCGTGGAGATGGGGCAGTCGGATTGGTAGAAGTCGTCGCGTAGGGTGAAGGAAGCATCCGGGGTGAAACGTCAAAAGTGTCGTTCGCCATGATATGAATGAATGTAAATTTGAAAGGTGTCTGGAGCCAAATGATACCGAAAAAGAGGTCAAAGAGTAGAGCTTCAATAGAAACACCATAAGTCAAAGGTCTCTTCCGCCTAACTCGAAGGAACTGGAAGTCTGCGAGTAGTAATGATAATAATGAAGGTGAATTTCATAGGTAAAAATCCGACGGTTCCGCGACGAGTCTCTGTTTTCTTTTCCTGTTTGGCAGCTGTTTGTCTCAGGATCCAAGCGTCAGTCTGGTGGATCTCGTTGCCGTAACGAAAGGATGCCCTCGAGGAATAACTTGAATTTGCACAGCAAAGCCCGTATCGTGTGGATCTGGGTGGGGTGTCAATGCAAGAGGTGAGCACTCGCGAGAAGTGAAGGCATCCAAGTGCTGGTGGGTCTTCCAGGTAGGATAATACCAGTTCAAGATGTCCAAAATAGAATGAGGGAGGTCGTCAAGCATATGGGCGCCTTGGTCCGTATCAATCATCATGTAGAAGTCCGTAGACTGGAGGTGTATCGACCATCGTTGTAGAATTGTATCCATCACCAAGGTTTTCAAGTCAGAAACAAAATGGCTGCTAGCGTAGTCAGGATAGATCACTTTGAAGGTCTGGAAGAGGCTGTCATATGCTGCCGTCGAGAGGTTGCCTGCGACCTTGGGTGCCAAAATGTTGAAGTACGGGTTTCTATCCGCAAGCTGCTGTATAGGCTTTAAATCCAGTTGTAAGATGACCGGTCGATGGGGCGTAGTGGACGGAGGTGTCCAGCCTGGTGGTCGGTGGAACGGTGAGGTACCCGTAGAGGAAGACGGTGCTCTGGTTGGAGAACGTGATCGTCTGGTAGGCGAGATGTGGTCGCTGGCCATGGCTCGTTGCAAACAATATCGATCCAGGTGAATGCGGAGGGACATAGTAAAAATAGCTGGCTGCAAGTGTACAATAAAGGTTCATATGGTTGAAATTTGTCATCGATGCAACGGGGGGTGAGACACGTGTAACTCAACGACAAGTGGGTGAAATGATTCAGCCGCGCCACGGGATGGTGAGACTAACACAACATAATATCAGAGGTTGTGAAACGTTCTGGCCGCAAGTCCTTTTTTCCGTATCGAAACGATCCGCAAATAATTAGCCAAGCGTGTCCTTGAGCTTGTTCCACATTGATCGAACGTCCGTTTCGGTTTTGCACATCTTGGTTGAAATCACACGCCAGGAAAACCGGGATCTCTCATCGGATTTCAAAGTCCGAAGTTTTTGTTTTTCTTCTGCAGTCCAAGTGGTCAAAGGGCTAGGAGGCCGGGATCGCGACTGGTCTTGAATGCGACGGCGCTTTGCAGGTGCTTTGGGAGTTGCTTTGGCCTTCTGCTTGCGTTTCGGAGGTGTCGATGCCGTCGCGGAGAGCTTCGAAGGATCTGGAAGGGCATCCGGTGGCGGGGCAGCAACATGTTGATGTGGCTCTGGAAGATTGGGCTGCAACAAATCATCCATGAGGGCTTCCTCTTCATCAAGGTCAGGTGGAGGAAAGTGTACAGCATCAATAAAGGCATTGGTAGAATCCGAATAGTCCGGTCGGAGGCCTTCGGGTTGGTTCCATACTTCGGTGCTGGGTAAAGGTGTCGGTTCAATGTTGGGAATAAGTGTGGGTGGTAGTAAGGCCATTGCCCGGTGTAGTAGAAGATATGCATGATGTACATCGTGAAGAAACTGAAGAAAAACAGGTTCTTGAAGCGGAATTGATGTGGCAGGAGACGAAGAAGCCATCGCGCGAGGTCGGACAAGTTCCAACAGTGTAAACGGGAGCGAATTGAGGGTGAACAAGCTGGGATGTCGCCGGAAAAATGCAAGTGAAACATTGTCATTTCCTGCTGGTAGTGATAAATCGACATTGAGGTGAAACGTGAAACTGAGACACAGTAACGACTGAGCAGCAAATGATTTTACCACAGTGACGACGTGTGAAGATATCGGCGAATAGGCTTGGCAGCGGCTGTTAAATCGGATTCAGAAAAACCTGCTGCTCTGTACAAACGATGCAACGCGGCAAAACCTCGAGTCCGTTCCAGGGCAGGGTGCGCACATTTGGCGACCAGAAAAAGTCGTGATACAAAACCTGATAATTGCACCGCCAAAGGTGATGCAGAAAATGGTGCCATAACTTGGTTGAAGTCACGTGGAGGGCTGTAGCGTAGTGCGAAGGGTTCGAACTCAATGCAAAAGCCCAGGAACTCTTGATCTGGTTCCGTTTCCAAAATGATTGGTTTGCCGTAGAACTCCGGGTGCAAAAAGTTGGTTAAAGAGATTTCGTAGTCCCAGGAAGGATCTGCAAGACGAAGTCTGTTGTCCACATAGCGAAGTAGGCGAGCTGAAAGGTCCATAGTTGTCAGGGTAGTGCGGTAGGTTCGGTACCAAATTTCTTCCGACAGGGCGACGACCATCATGCAAAGGGCTGGGCTCAGAGGGGAACCCATGGGTGAGACTCGGATTTGTTCATAGACTGAGGTGCCGATGGAGAATTGGGTCATCTTCAAGGACATCAGAATGATGCATTCAATATCACGAATGAAGATCTTCCGGGTCACGTTCAGTGTGCGGCACGTACGTCCTTTGACAACATCTCCTGTGGTGTTGCCCGGGGTTGCCTTCACAGAGATGATTTCGTTCGGGTCTGTGCTCATGATGGCAGAAAGAAACTGCAAGGTGAGTCGCCAGCTGTCAATGAATCTATCAGTGTCGATGCTCGTGAAGAAGCCGGCGAGGTCTTGATTGTGTATACGCGGTGTAGGAAGACTGTCGAAGTCGGTGTTTTTGAGGAGCTGGATGAGATCAAAAACATCTCCTTTTGCCAGGTTGTGAGGGAAAGCTTGTGGTAATAGGTGGTAGGTCATCTTGGCAATGCCATTCAACATGGGTCGAAAAGGTGCTGTAAAGAAGCTAACAATCGGTCTTCCTGCCAAGAACTGTTTTTTGCATTTTGGTAGGACGTAGGCATTCGGTAGATCTCGGCCAGCCCCAAGAGCCCATGGGTATGATTTGCCAAACTGCTTGGTGATCTCGGCGATGGTCTTCTCGATAATGTAGTTTGGGCTATCTTCCAGTTTTCGAAATACTAATGGGTCGGCGAAGGTCTTGGTGAGACACTGGAAGTAGATCATGGGGCAATAAATCCGCAGGGGTGTAGCCCGTTTGTCTTCATTATGAAAGATAGCCTCCGGGAAGAGCTGCTTGAAGCGTGTGATGTCCTTGTGGGTGATGTGGTTGTGGAGCGAAGTGTGGTGGGAGTGGATAGACCTTTGCCAGAGTTCATCGAGGTGTACTTTTGGCAGTGAAGGGAGTGAGTTCCTCGTAGTCCATGTCTGCAGAGCTGAACGAAGGGATGTGTATATTTCTTTGGATGGTGGAAAGATTTTGTTTTGAAGTGAACCCGTAGCTATGGATGTAAAAGGTGCATCGGCGAAACGTAGGTTGTCTCCGTCGAGGACAAGGTGTTGATCGGGTTGGTGAGAAGGAAGTGAATGTTGTCGGAGGGCGGAACATGCACATTTTGGGGTCTCGCCGTCAGCCCACCTGGTAGCCGCTTCTTTGTGGTTGCATAGACCGTCCATGACAGAGGGGAATTTTGTGAATACAATACCAGTGGAAGGAGTCTGTAGAGTGGTATTGTAGTGCTTGGTGCCGTGGACGTGGGTGGTGAGAAGCTGTCGGAGTTGACGAGTCCAGTTTGTAGCCAGCAGCCAGGGTGCTCGGAGCGGAACAGGTTTTCGTACTTTCTTGGCTTTCCAGAAAGTCAGGGCCCGGTCGATGGCGTTGATAGCGTACGAACGTTGAGGTTCTCCCAAGTTGTTGGCGAGGCGTCGAATGAAGTAACATCCATTTGGGCCGATCTCGTTGGAGCGGAGTCGTTTTTCCATGTGAAATCTCTTGACCGAATTGCTACCGAGGTCTTGGATAATTTGCCAAAGCTGAACTCGGCGACCAAAAATAGGACTGTGTAGAGCTCGCCGTACTTGTGTAGGTGTGGACTTCCATCGTAGTTTGCGCCACAACGAATAGAATCCAAACTGGCGTGAACTTGAAAACTTGGTCCGCGGAATGAGTCCCTTCCGGCAATTGAAAAACTGATAAATAAACGGAGTATTCAATCGAGGTTGCCACAGTTGAATTAAGGCTTGTTCCAAAGCCCAAAAGTTGGATTTACTGGGGTAGATCGGAAAGACAGACCACATCCAGAAATTATCAAATCTGCACCAAAACCGTAAGGCAACTTCGGCCAAAACGAATTTATTCTGTTGCACCTGCAGGAATTTCCGATAGCGCGAGTGTTCACGGTCCAAAACAAAAGAAGAAGTGGAACCCACATAAAACTTCGGTTGGAAATTTGCAATATGGCTAAACCGAACGTACACCGCTTGAGGGTGTTTGAAGCATTGGAGGGCGACGTGTAAGTCGTCCCAAGATGTGCAAAAGAAAATGCGCCGCAACGGAGTGCCTTTCAACAAGGCCTGCAGTTTCGAATTAGCTCGTGGATGTAATAACACATACTGGCCCATCAATGCCGTTTGGATCATCCGGTAAGCAAAAAAGACATCAACAGAGGGGGATAAAGTGAAAGGAGTCAACAAAGCCAAAGCAAGAATACATGAGTGTGTAACGGCCAGAGTTCGTATAATTCGGGCTGCTTTTGAGCCAGGCGAGTTCAAATACGAAGCTAGTCAGGAGTGCATCAGCATAGCTACCGTCATGACCTTGAGGACAATCTCATCAGTGGCCGCGTTCTTGTGTTTGCAAGGATCAATGCCCATCGCCACACTGGCTCTCTGGATGGTTTTGGCCGCGTCATCCGGTTGGTTTTGCCACCATTCCATGACTTTCTCCAACTGCTTTTCCAAAGTGTCTTGTTTGTGTTGAGGGAGTTTCAAGTCTTTCAACCACTTCTTGTACTGTGTCTCGGTCAGCGAAGATGGTTGGTTGTCCACAAGCCATGGATTGACAGATCCCGGGGAGATCAATAAAGACGAAGGATCAAACGATGTTGAAGCCGATGGTTGTCCTTGTAGTGCTCGTCCAATCGGTGTTGCAGCAGGTCCGGGAACGTCAGGTGCGGTAGGTGGTGGCGAGCCATTGTCCGATTTCATCTTTGCCAGTTCAGCTTCTAATTCAAGAATGCGTTGTTGACTGGCGATGTCAGCGGACGGTTGAGCTGGAAGCCAAGATTGAAGCAACTGAGCAACCTCTTTTGCCATGGTCTGAGTGGCATCCTTTTGATTCACGAATTGGCCAGCTGAGCGTGACCTGAAAGTGGCTAACTTGTCCAAATCCACATTCCGGGTGCGTAGTTGCGAGACCAATTCAGCAATAAATACTGTAGTGCCTATGTTGTCAAAAGGGAGGACGAATTTCTCTGCCGTAGGCAATACGGCGGAGCCATGTGTTGTGTAATCCTTGGTACAAGAACTTCCAGAGTGGGACTTGTAAAGGATCCATACCTTCGATGTCTTTGTAGCTGGAGAATCGACTTTGGCGGATTTTGGAAGGAAAATCCAAACCATTCACCTTGTTGGAGTCATGAAAATCAACGTCCGGCTTCCATTGTTCCATTGGAGGGATTTCGATGGGACGACAAGTGTAGCCTTCGTGGATTGGAGAACTCCCCACAGGTGATGACATAGGTCTCGGCGATCTCGGGGTGAGAGTGTGTCGTTGAGGTGTAAGGTTGGCGTGGCCAGGAGGTTGCTGTGAGAAGGTCGGTGGTGTAGGTGGGAAAGGTGGTGTCGTCTGGGTCCAAGTTGGGCGTGTTGAGAACGATGAAGTCAGTGGTGGTGGAGGAGGTACTCCAGCTGGATGCCAAAAGGGGCGAGGGGTCGTCATTGCATAATGCATAGGGCCACGAAACGTCGGTACCGTTCATGCCATGCATGATGAGGTCGTCGAGGTGTGCGCGAGCGATCAGATTGTGCAGCAGGGACATCAATCGAATCTTGGCTGAATTGAGAGATCAGGTCCTGGGACGCCATGGTGTAGACAATAGCCACGGGATGCTCGGACGAGGATAATAGCGATAAGCCAACTGAAAAATGCGGTAAGGGTGAAAATGCAGTGCGGAAGGGCTACACGCCCAGGTTTGTGTGAAACATAATGGCTTAGCCCCAGCCATTATCAGTAAACTGACGTGACGCTTCGCAAAAGGTCAAAATATGTTTGGTGTGAATCCGTATCTCAAGGGGGTGCTCGGCTTAGCCCCAGCCATTCGATCGAGTACTTTTCAAGGAAAAAACGCAAGGATGAAAGTATAGAAGATTAACTCCTCGAATGACATCATTGAGATCGCAGGCAACAGTTCATACAAGTTTTGACGGAAGAAGTGGCAGTGAATACCGAAATGTCGGGAGAAGCATTGTTACTCCAAAAAGGTCGGTCGGGGCCACTGGGCTCAATAGTTCTCTTCATTGGGGCACTCGCTGGATTTCAAAGTACTCCGCAATGGTATAATGTTTACCAGCGCGATCTGGAGGAGTCGTGTGCTGAAGTGCGGGACCGAGAGTAGCCTTCGCGATGCTGATCTCGAGAACGACCTTCACGGTAAGATGAATATAGTTGCCTCGATGAGCATGCGTCGAGTCGTGCCATGTTGAGTTGTTGCTCCAGTAGTGACGATTGTGATCTGGAGTTGTGTGATCTGTGGTCTCGTAGTGGGTAGTGGCCGTTCTGGTGTGGGTGATCGGTGGTGGGTTGGAAGGTGCAGGTGTATCAGTGGTAGTGGTTGATGTTGCAGGTGGTCCATGATCGGGTGGTGGGTCGTCTGGAAGTTCACTTGGTGCCGTGACAGTTGATGTGCGTACGTCTTGTGGAGTGCGGGTGATCAAGCCTGGGAAAACCGAATGTGTGGAAGCGACAAAGCATACTGATGCGCAACTGGAGTTCATAGCCGTAGCTCCGTCTTTGCCCCTGGCATTGCCTTGCAGAGCGCATAGGCGCTGGATTTGGTCGTTTCCTCCCGATTGGGCACGCATGCACTTGGGGGAACGACAAATGGCCAAAAGGCCAGATGGATTTTGTCCCTTGCCAATCTTGTAGAGTTGGGAAGTGCATAGTTTGACTGAATATGCTGGTAAATCGTCAATATCCGCGATCTCGGAGGACATGCCGAAGAATCCGTAGCAGGGGTATTGTGTCGGGATGCCAGCTTCGTTTTTTGTCCAAGTTGCCGGGCGGATGCAGTCTTCAGCAAGAATTTTGGCAACTGATTCCCAACTCGTTTTGTGGTAGCTCAGGTAAGTGCCTGCGTGTTCACCTCGATAGATTGGTTTTTTGGGTAACCCAGTTGGCACCGTGATAGTTAGCAGGTTCTCCGGCTCAACATAAAAGGCCTGGGTTCTCCTGGCAAGACTGACGTCAAGTAGTCTTGCTTGTGCAAAGGCCTTGGCAATGTTCATGACAGTGGCCTGGCTTGCTTTGATGAAAATGAGGTCATTGTTGGTGGTGCGATAGGGTTTGGCCAACTGAGTGAACATCTCATCAACGAAATTGTTGAAAAGGATCTTGGTGGGTTGGTCAAGTTCGGTACGAAGTGGTACTGTATGATCACGGTCCAGTTCTGTCAGGCATCGTACTCGAAGTGGATCAGCAGCTGCAGCAAGAAGTTCGTCGATTTCGATGTCATTTTTGTCAAACTGTGAAATTGAAAATGCTTCTGCTGCATCGGAGGTTTCGCTGTCACCATCGGGTAGACGGAAAGCCACGGCTCCAAGTGGTGCTGTTGCGTGTACAGGTGGGTTTGATGGTGGATCAGAAGGTGGTGGTCCCGGAGGGGATCTGGGTCGGGTGGTGTCACGACGGTGGTCTTCTGGATAGTGGCTGTTGTTCCAATTGCCCCAGGAGTCATCGACATCTGGTGTGGGAATGAAAACCGGGTCCGAACGACGTGCTGCTGGTCTCAATATAATTTCATGGCCTCGAGGGTGACGAAGGGGAGTTCTTGAGCGGGGCGGAGGATTTGAACGGTGACGCCGGTGAGTTGTTGGTGAGCGTCGTCTGGGTGGTGACCGTCGTCGGTAAGGGGAAGGTGTTCGGCGATCTTTGGGATGTTTAGTTGAGGATCGATGTCGAGGAAGAGGAGAACGAGGTCGTTCTGCACGATGATGAGGAGGTTGTCGGCGATGGGAATGTGCAGGTGATCGAAGGGAGCGTGATCTTCGGGTCCTGGATCGGGGTCTTCGCGATGGTGATGTCGACGGAATTGGAATGGGTGCTGGTGGAATCGAGGAAGTATTGTGATCCGGAGCTGCAGGTTCAATGGGTCTGGCCTTCGGGGCAGGTGGAGGCAGTGGTGTAGGTGGCGTCGAGGTGGGTGAAGGCATCGGAGGAGTGGGGCCGATTGGTGGTATATCTTGGTGAAGAAGTTGTTGTCGTTGTTCTTGAAGGCGTTGGGAGTCAAGGATCATCTGCTGTTGAGCTTGAATGAGATGGACAGATTCTGCGAGTTGTTGTGTTGTAGAGCCCAACGTTGCCAATTCTGATGGAATGGACGGTGGAGGTGTAGACGCTGGAGCTGGAGGTGCAGCGGGAAGTGAAGCCGATGAAGCCTTTGGAGCTGAGCGGCGTACTTTGTCAGGTCTCTTCTCTGATCGAAGCTTTGGGGCCGCCTTGACGGCCGTATGTCGAGGGTCCGCTGGAGGAACGGTCGATGTCGTAGTAGCCACTGGTGGAGATTGAAGAACACGAGGTGGGTAAGGTGAGCCTGGTAAAGGTACAGGTGGTGTGGTCGGTGTAGGGGATGGAGCCGGAGCAGTAGGCCATGTTGTCGGAAAAGTTGGTGCCGTTGGAGTTGCAAAAGCTGGTGGAGCGGTATGCAAGGTGGTTGTGTCAGAGCCCAATGGTGAAGTTGTAGTAAGTATAAGGTGTGGAGCTGGGACTGCATGATGGGCTGTTGCAAGGGAAGTGAATGACAGTGGCGGTGTAGTGGAAGCTGTCGGCTGAAATGAAGTCGAAGAAGGCCACGTAGGATGTAATGCCGAAGGTTGTCCAAATAAATGTTCAACTGGCGTTGGCGTGGTTCCGGGCATATGAGGTGGATTGATCGAATACTGATGTGGGTCAATAAGGTATCCAGGTTGAGGAGTTGAGGACGAGGATGGTGCTGTCGTTGGCCATGTCATAGGTGGTCTGGAGGCTGATGCAATAGAAGGCGGTTGCGCTGGCCACGTCGAAGATGGAGTCGCAGGTGGCGGCGGGGTAGGCCAAGATGTCGGAGGAGTAGTCCACGGAAACATAGCTCAAATAGAAGGAAAACAATAATGGAAGTTTCACAAGCAGGATTCAGCTCCTAAACCTAGGGTTCGTGCGTTATGCCACTCCAGGCCCGTGTTCAATTCTTGCCCCAATCGGCATAAAACGGCTTTCAAGTTCCAACGAATTAGGTGCACAATATGTTTAACCTCACCAGACAACCATCAAAAGAAAAAGGACCACACCTGGAAAGCATGTGCCTGCCTTTCTGTTGTCGCAAATGTTCAAAAGCTGAAGCTGCAGTAAAAAACAGAGTTTCTGATTGTTTCGAACGGCTTCACACTGGCAGACAGGAATCTCGGCGAGAAAACCCTGGGACTACAGGAGCAGCGAGACTCTTTGAAAACGGTGGATAACAGTAAGGCCGACAGTTTCGCTTTACTTAAGCGAATTACCATATTAAAATGTGTGAATTCGGAATTCGGTCAGTCGACATTGACCCCAACTGGGGTTGCCTCAATTGGCCCTATGGCACCATGTCGGAGTCACCATAGGAATCACACTAAACAAGAATGGATCACTATATGATCCGGCAGGAACTGAATCCTGAAACATGCAGATTAGATAAGAAACAAAAAAATTAACGATGCATCCTACGAATAATAGAAGTTCTCCTGAATGATTTCCATGTCCAAGATCGTCATCAAAAATACATCGGCAACGTGGTTTTGACGAAATAATCCAAATACATCGGCGACATGGTTCGGCGAAATAATCCAAAAAATCAAAAATACTGTCGGCGACATGGTTTCGGCGAAAATACAGATTGTGGCAGCCGTGAAGAAATAAATAAATTGACTTTGAGGTTCTTGGGTTGAACCTCTTCCCATCAGCAGACATGGACAATTGAATGGAAGCAAACCCTGAACAACAGGTGATCACAACAACGCAGGTACGTCACTGGACGTCTCCAGTGATATCCTCAGGACACTGCAGAGAGCTTTGTTAAGTGGAGCTCTGCAGGCCTGCTCCACTCCCCTGCATAACTAGTGAAAGACCAAAACGAAGTTTTACATCTTTACAGATGGGACACACACACACACAATATCAATACATGAAAAAATGAACGAAAATGATGCATTTTCCCAATGTCGCAGCAAAAATGACAATTTCTACGTATGCAACAGGGCCATGTTTACTCATAAAAACGTGACTCCAGAGTTGGATACAGCAAAAAAATGGAAGAATTGAAGTGACGTGATGCATTTTTTGGCCATTTTTGGCTCAACGGCCGCCTTTTTTATAGCATAAAGCAGTTTCTACGTATGCAACATGGTCATTTTCAATCGTAAATTTCTTGATTTTGCCCTGAGGGCTGGTACCAATCCAGGCACATACCCCCAAAACCTTATTTCCCTATGTTTTTCCTTATGTGCTTTTTTTTTTTAATTTCCCCCTTGTCCCGCACAATTTGGCACTCTGATCTTCTCTCTTCTGCGCTTCTCTTCTCTATTCTTCTGCTCCACCTCTGCTTTTCAATGCTTTTCATCTGTCCATATTGTCGGAAGTTTGACTTCTAAACTTCCTTCGAAAAGGAAAGTCATCAGCGCGAAAATGGAGAAAAATCAGCTGCCAAAGCATCATTCGCAACATTCATGCAGCCATGACAACACTCATGCAGCCATTACAGTGCGATCTGCTGTTGTCAGATTCCAGAACGCTATAGCCATCTATAGCCTATAACTATGCACACATGAACCACCACATGTTGCAGAACACCAAGGAGGAACCGATTACGCTCGAAATGACCCCGGCCGCACCCGCATCACACACGAGCTGCCCTTCATCGTCCGCTGCAGCCCCTTTACACAGAAAAACACAAAGTTTCGCGCTCCGGTTTCCTCCCCAACCCAAGTCCCTTGCAACCTTCATGCAGCCGCCAGCCATTACAATGCGTTTTGCAGCAGCACGTGCACATTCATGCAGCCATTACAATGCGATTTGCATCCACTCGCTGCAAAACACGAAGGAGGAACCGATTACGATCGAAACGACCCCGGCCGCACCCGCCGCACACACGAGCTGCCCCAGCCACTTCACACGGGAAAACACAAGGTTTCGTGCTCTAGCTTCCTCCCCAACCCAAGTCCCTTGCAACATGCATGCAGCCATTACAATGCGTTTTGCAGCAGCACGTGCACATTCATGCAGCCATTACACTGCGATTTGCATCTACGCGTTGCAGAACACCAAGGAGAGACCGCTCGAAACGACCCCGGCCGCACCCCGCCGCACACACAAGCTGCCCTTCATCGTCCGGTGCAGCCACTTTACACGGCAAAACACCATGTTTCGTGCTCCGGCTTCCTCCGCAACACTCACGCAGCCATTATAATGCGTTGCGCAACACTTTGTCATCCCCTCCCTTTGTCACCACTTCCGGCAGTCACCACTTCCCTTTGTCATCACTTCCCTTGGTCATCACATCTCTTCCTTAGTCACCACTTCCTTAGTCACCACTTCCCTCAGTCACCGCTTCCCTTTGTCATCGCTTCCCTTAGTCACCACTCCCCTTTGTCGTCGTGTCCCTTAAGTCACCACTTCCCTTAGTCACCCCTGCCATCAGTCACCACTTCCCTCAGCCACCACTTCCCTTAGTCACCACTTCCCTCAGTCACCACTTCCCTCGGTGACCACTTCCCTTTGTCACCACTTCCCTTAGTCACCATTTCCCTTTGTCATCACTTCAACCCTTAAGTCACCACCTCCCTTTGTCACCACTTTCGTCCTTAGTCACCACTTCCCTTAGTCGCCCACTTCCCTCAGTCACCACTTCCCTTGGTCATCACCACTTCCCTCAGTCACCACTTCCCTAAGTCACCACTTCCCTTAGTCACCACTTCCCTAAGGCATCACATCCCTAAGTCACCACTTCCCTAAGGCATCACATCCCAAAGTCACCACTTCCCAAACTCACCACTTCCCAAAGTCACCACTTCCCTGTTGTTTGGTGATGTGCTGTTATGTGATGTATATGTGATGTTTTGTTTTGTACAGGATTGCACGTCATCCGTAACTCCGAAGATTACTTCCCAACTTCCTTTGACGACTACAACTGCACTACGCTACGCTACAACAACACTACGCTACACTGCACTACTTTACAGCTACAGTACAACTATGCTACACTAGACTACAACTACACTACAACTACACTACACTATACATCCAGCAGTTGTGCATCCGGTGACCGATGCAACCACTCCAAAAAGCACGACACCAGCCACCTTTCGGTCCATCAGTGGGTTCGCTCTGCCGTCCATGAATCACAACAACCCACTTCCGGTATAGGTTTTCAATTTTTGAAACTTCTGCCACCGTCTTGCGCGGTCCTACTGGTAATCCATTCGAATTGGAATTGGAGCTTTTCCGCTAAATTGTCAGACAAAAATCATCCAAGCACTTGCCATGCGCCAAATCCTGCATGCTCTGAACGTTCCAACGTTGAGACACCGGGGATGGATACCGAAAATGGACTATCGATGGGGAGCATCCAACAATACCAACTATCTCGGTGCGAATACAAAAGTTAGAGCAGTTAGGCTTTTGATTCATTGATTCATACCCGTTTCAATTTCTCTCCATATCTGCACACTTTGCTTTGGTAACCTGGCTGTCTTGATCCTTCGGATGTTCGGCTGCTCCACACAGATTCAAGGCTCTCTGTGCAAAATATTCACGGCAACTTGCTTCACGTATTGTTAATGCAATGCGAAACGTTGGGCAAGGCAACAAAATGATATGACATAAGTTCAACATATTGTAACATATTGTAACAAGAACATGACCACATTGGCAACTTTCCCTTTTCAACTCCACCTTGAAACTTCTGCGACTGTAAGGTCCTGAAGTCTCAGGCCCATGTGCCGACAATACGAAGCAGGATGAAACCACCTGTGCAGCTGATCCTTTGAGCCAACCAACATTGGGAAATGGAAATCGGTCTCCAAGACACATGAGTTTTCATGGAAACCCTGGAAAGCCTATCTTGAGACAGGCCCTGGTTCTGCATTAATTCACATCATGACCACCCAAGCATGGGTGAATCAGAAGGTTTGACGGCACCTGATCCGCATCATAAACATAGCATGTTTGAGGGATGGCATTTCCCAGGCACGGCAACTGCGAAATTTCACTTCCGGAAACAAAGTAGGGGAACATCGCACAGGATGTATTCAGGAGAATGCGTTTCCGGGAAAAATTATCTGCATCGCAGTGTCAAGAACCCTTTCTCCAGCGTCAAATATTTTGCTCAGTCCAGCATGTATTGCCGGGCTGCCTTCCAAGCGCACTGGCTTGTCCAGCTTTGCCCGCTAAGTCGTCTCCACCCGTCTCGACCTGCGGTCCATGACCTGCAGCTCTCACATTTGCACCGCTGTAACACTGCTTAGCCAAACCACAATTATTTGTCACTAGGTTGGATTGAAGATCCTAAAGGTCCATGTGTACATATGATATCTGGTATGCGCTCAAATCAACAAATCATGAGACTTGCAGGCCGCTCAAATCCACTGCGCAACTGCGATTGCTTCGGCACCTTGCGCCAATTCATTAACCAAAACAGCGCTTATCCACACCTTGATCCAACTACAAGTAGCTTTCAATTCAAACAGATTTCCCATGAATGCATTCATTATACATCATCGTTTTCCCCGTTGGAATGACCATAATTTGAGGTAATCGCCCATTTTCGGGCACACTCACTTGAATTCACTGGCTCAACTGATGCCAGGTGGACACACCACTGGTCATCCGCATCAACAAATTTGATGCACTGCGCGGCCCTTACGCTTCACATCTGCGCAGCTTAGAAAGCGGCGAGTGTTCGCGAACCTTGGCAGAAAACCCAAGGTCCGAAGGACCGACGGGCCCTTCGACGGGGAATGCGTCGCTTCAAAGTTCAAAATTGGCTGGAGACGTCCTAAACGGTTTTAAGTCCTGATCCATTAGGCCCTGATATCTTTCAAAAGATGCGCCCAAAGTTCCTGATCTGTCCCTGCGGCGCTGCGTGTCCCCACGGCGAGGTCGTGACGGTCGTGGTCGTGGAGTTGCTGGACTGGGACTTGGGCGAATCTACCTTGGTTCGACACATCCGTGGTTGGTTGGAAAAAAACATGGGACATGGCTCAGACATACTGATTCCCCGGACAGTAGGAGTTAAGGTCAGTGTGATCAGGGTGCTCACTCTGGGGTGCAGCATTTTCCCTGTAACTTTCCGCATCACTACAATGGCTCTTGTGAGATGTCCATGTGCATTTCGACTGCGCAGGCTCGCACGAAGTCTGCGCCGCAGGTTTTGCTTGCTCTTGGCCTGCGGCCCTGTACCTGTAAATTTCCGCAAAAAATGGCTCATGTGCGACTGGACAGGCTGGCACAAAACGGGTGTCGCGCTCCTGGGGCGCGGCATTTTTCCTGAGAATTCTCGCGTAAAATGGCTCTTGTGATATCTGTGCGCATTTCGACTCCGCAGGCTCGCACAAAACGTACGGCTAAATTCTGGTCTGCGGCCTTTCTCTTGTAAAATGCCGCATAAAATTGCTCTTATCACATGTCCATGTGCACACTACCACTACCACTTTTACCACTTTTACCACTTTTACCACTTTTACAACTTTTACCACTTTTACCACTTTTACCACTTTTACCACTTTTACCACTTTTACCACTTTTACCACTTTTACCACTTTTACCACTTTTACCACTTTTACCACTTGTACTACTTGTACTACTTGTACTACTTGTACTACTTGTACTACTTGTACTACTTGTACTACTTGTACTACTTGTACTACTTGTACTACTTGTACTACTTGTACTACTTGTACTACTTGTACTACTTGTACTACTTGTACTACTTGTACTACTTGTACTACTTGTACTACTTGTACTACTTGTACTACTTGTACTACTTGTACTACTTGTACTTGTACTACTGTAGTACTTGTAGTACTTGTACTACTTGTACTACTTGTACTACTTGTACTACTTGTACTACTTGTACTACTTGTACTACTTGTACTACTTGTACTACTTGTACTACTTGTACTACTTGTACTACTTGTACTACTTGTACTACTTGTACTACTACTACTACTACTACCACTACTACTACTACTACCACTACCACTACCACTACCACTACCACTACCACTACTACTACTACCACTACCACTACCACTACCACTACCACTACCACTACTACCACTACCACTACCACTACCACTACTACTACTACTACTACTACTACCACCTACTAGCTACTACTACTACTACCACCTACTAGCTACTACTACTACTACTACTACCACCTACTAGCTACTACTACTACTACCACCTACTAGCTACTACTACTACTACTACTACTACCACCTACTAGCTACTAGCTACTAGCTACTAGCTACTAGCTACTAGCTACTAGCTACTAGCTACTAGCTACTAGCTACTAGCTACTAGCTACTAGCTACTACTACTACTACTACTAGCTACTAGCTACTAGCTACTAGCTACTACTAGCTACTAGCTACTAGCTACTACTACTACTACTACTACTACTACTACTACTACTACTACTACTACTACTACTACTACTACTACTACTACTACTAGCTACTACTACTAGCTACTAGCTACTAGCTACTACTACTACTACTACTACTACTAGCTACTAGTACTACTAGCTACTAGCTACTAGTACTACTAGTACTACTAGCTACTAGTACTACTAGTACTACTAGTACTACTAGTACTACTAGTACTACTAGTACTACTAGTACTACTAGTACTACTAGCTACTATCTACTAGCTACTAGCTACTAGCTACTACTAGCTACTAGCTACTACTAGCTACTAGCTACTACTAGCTACTAGCTACTACTAGCTACTAGCTACTACTAGCTACTAGCTACTACTAGCTACTAGCTACTACTAGCTACTAGCTACTACTAGCTACTACTAGCTACTACTAGCTACTAGCTACTAGCTACTAGCTACTACTAGCTACTACTAGCTACTAGCTACTACTAGCTACTAGCTACTACTAGCTACTAGCTACTACTAGCTACTACTAGCTACTAGCTACTACTAGCTACTAGCTACTACTAGCTACTAGCTACTACTAGCTACTAGCTACTACTACTACTACTAGCTACTAGCTACTACTAGCTACTACTAGCTACTACTAGCTACTAGCTACTACTAGCTACTACTAGCTACTACTAGCTACTACTAGCTACTACTAGCTACTACTAGCTACTACTAGCTACTACTACTACTACTACCACCACCACAACTACTACCACTACTACTACCACTACTACTACCACTACTACTACCACTACTACTACTACTACTACTACTACCACTACCACTACCACTACCACTACCACTACCACTACCACTACCAGGTAGTAGTAGTAGCAACAGTAGCAGTAGCAGTAGCAGTAGCAGTAGCAGTAGCAGTAGCAGTAGCAGTAGCAGTAGCAGTAGTAGCAGTAGTAGCAGTAGTAGCAGTAGTAGCAGTAGTAGTAGTAGTAGTAATAGTAGTAGTAGTAGCAGTAGTAGTAGTAGCAGCAGTAGTAGTGGTAGTAGTAGTGGTAGTGGTAGTGGTACCACTACCACTACCACTACTACTACCACTACCACCACCACCACTATTACCAGCTACAGCTGCAACTACACTACCTTTCACTACACTGCACTTTAACTACAACTACAACTCCAACTACAGCTACAACTACACAATTACACTACATTACGCTACACTACACCATATAACTACCCTAGACTACACTACGCTACACTGCGCTACACTGCGCTACAAACAACTACAACTACCCTACACTACACCAGACTACAGTACACTAGACTACACTGCAGCACACTACACTACACTAGACTACACTATATACAGCACGCAACACTAAAGCACACTGCACTACATCACATTGCACTACACTCATTGCACCACACCACAACAACAACTGCAACGACACTAAACCGATTACATTACACACAACTACAACTCCACTACACTACAACTACACCTACAGCTGGGCTACACCACGCTACATCCAGCAGGTGTGGCTGCAACCATTGCAACCACTCAAAAAACACAACTCGAACCACCTTTCGGTCCATCAATGGATTCGCTCTGCCATCCATGCATCACAACAACTCACCTCCTATAGTTTCCTATCTTTGAAACTTCCGCCGCCGCCTTGCGCGGTGCTACTGGTAGGTATATATTGGCCAGCCCGTAGCTGGCTTAAAACGTGGGCTGGGGGGGGGCGGTGCACGGAAGGTGCTGGAAAATGAAAAAGGGCTGCTGGAAAATAAAAATGGGGGGAATATGTGGGGTTCAGAATCATAAAATTGGTGTTTGGGCCTGGTGTTTGATAATCCTTTTTGTGGTGTTAAAAACGCCTTTTTGTGGTGTTAAAAACGGCTAAATGTGGTGATGTCAAAAACAAACCAACCAGTCCCAACATATGGGAAGTCAATGCTCAGGAAAAACCAAATTGCAGCCACCATTATCTACTGCAATGTTCTATTGCTACAACTTGAACTACAATATTTTAACGGTTTACAACAAGGAACACCCCCTGTGGGAACACAGCCGCAACCCTTTCGCTCTGGCCCAACATGACCAAATTCTACCCGGATCCAGAAGATGCTGTGAAACCGTGAAACTGTTCAAGTGAAACTGCCGGGCTTTCGGAAGCTTGAAATTGGAAACAAAACCTGTGACCCAGCTGGCCCAACAAAACCTGTTGACTCAATGGCACAGAACTATCATCAGAATCCGCACTCTCGGAAGCGGAATCTTCAACAGATGAGAGCGCATGTAATTTCCCGTTTGGTTTGGGATTTTAGGTCGCGCCCTTTTCCTCTGTTTTTGGGATCCTTTTTGGGCGCAAAAAGGGCGCGCCTTTTAACCCCTTTCGAAGTGTCAATCCAACGGGAAAATTACCAATTAAAAGCCTAGAGATTGGGAAGGCTTGGTCTGGTTTCAGCCCCCATTTCAGCCCGAAACAGCGCATTTTTTTGACACCCAAAACCTTGAAATTTGACACCTAAATTTCCTCAAATCGGCACCGGATTTTGCGAATCGGGAACCCGTCGGGAACCAGTCGGGAACCAGCCGGGAACCAGTCGGGAACCAGTCGGGAAAATCCGCGCACCGCCCCCAAAGGCATGAAAAATGCTAAAAATGCAAAATTTTGCATGTTTTTTTCACATTTTTCGGGCGGTTTTTGGGAAAAAACCTTGCAAAAAGGGCCAAAAATCGACCAAAAAAGTGCCCAAACCCTACAAAAAAACAGCATTTTTGTGCCTTTGGGGGCGGTGCACGGATTTTCCCGACTGGCTCCCGACTGGTTCCCGACTGGTTTCCGAAATTTGCCGAATTGGATGATTTCTTAGGGTTTGGGAAGTGTTTTGGTGGGGGTGTTCGGGGGGTGGTTTTGGGGTGGCTGGGGCGGGGGTTTGGGGGTTTTGGGAAAGTTTCTGGTGATTTTTGGTGATTTGGAAAGATGGGGGAAAATTTTTCGGGATTTGGAGGGCTTGGAAAGATTTGGAGGGGTTTGGAGGGATTTTGAAGGGTGGAATGATTTCTGGTGATTTTTTCCGCTATTTGACGCCTTTGGTGAGCATTGGGATGGTTTTTTATTTTTCGAAAAGTGGAAATGCCTTGCCATGTTGGTAAAGCCCACTCAAAGCCATGTCAAACACGGCAGAGGGCACTTACACGGTGCCTATCATTTTTTCGTCCTTGAGCTTGCGTAAAGTTGTCATGTGCATATTGATGATAACACGAAGCCTAAGACTTAAGACGGCCTGAAAAACAATAACCTGTTTAGATATCCCCTGATTGGCTTTAAAGGTTTGGCCAGTTTTTGGTGCAAGGGGGGAAATAAAACACACATCGTTGACTTCACCACCTCCATGCTTCCCTGGCAACTTCATGGAAACCCTCAAGAAGTTTCATCAAAGTTTCCGAACCCCAAAAAATGCATTCTGAACCCCAAGAAATGGATTCTCAGCACCAAGCTTTCACCAAAAAATTGAATTTGACACCAAAAAACTGGTTTTCCAACACCAAATTTCTTGTTCCGGGCACCGGCTAGTCGATGCACAAAAAACGGCCAGACCCACGCTTGCACCAGGTTTGCACCAGTCGTGCACCAATACCCCCCCCGAGCACCAAAAACTAGCCAAACGTTTTAAGCCAGCCAAGGGCTTGGCAAGGAATATATTTATAATCTTGCTAAATGACCAAGATGGCCAAAGACTGTCATTCTCTAATGTCTTCACGTGTCTGCTACATTGTTGGGTCATATTGGATACAAGATGATGTTTTGCTGCTAAAATGATCACGGTCACCAGATTTTGAAGCCTGAGATCCCATTCACAGCACGCCTCCTCGTGCACGAAGCCCAAGTGAATTAAGACCTTTGGGCCATTCGGCACTGACACCATATCCATCATAGATAGCTAGGGAAAATGGTCGATTTAGTGAGATGATTTTCCTAAGTCAAAACTTGTGACTTTAAACTTTACACAGTTATGTGATGAGAAATTATCAGAAATTATATGCTCAATGGAAGAGATCAGGCTTGAAGAGCACATCGCCCGAATTTGCAATGGCAAATAGCGCCATAAACCTCAAATTTCAGTGGCATCTGCCGAGCGTTTCAACCGGCTAGCGAGATGACCCTGCTCCATGCTGTTCCAAGCGGCCTGCTTTGCAAGCTGCTGCGCAAGTAGCCGTCGTCCAATCTGGCGCATGAAATAATGAAATGCTGGACGACTCATGGCTTTCCAAATTTGATGGTGGACGACTCGCGGCTTTCCGAGTTTCATGTGATCGTCTGCTCTTTGTCTCTTTCCGCCCTATGTTCACTTGCACAAGCCGACCACTCAATCACAATTGCCCTCCAGCAATCAAACCTGGCTATGGGAAATCTGCTAAGGATAAAGGTTTAATGGGAATCTCATCCATAGATCATGCTTGATCATGTTTGACTACTGGAAGGTGCAGCACCACCGCACTGTCACCACGCTGCCTGGTTCATGTGCACTCCATCCGACAACATGACGCCAGGGAGCAGAAGATTGGCACCTCCAAGCATGATGGCGACGGTGACCAGAGGCTCTTCTCTAAGAACCCGGCCCAAAGGGTGTGGGAAAAACATGGTAGAGACTGAAATATATTCACAAAAACCAAGCAAAATCCTAGTCTGAGAGGTAACCCATTGAACCTGTACCTACCACAGGCATGTTTGTCCGAGAGAAAAGTCAAGGTAGGTTTTGTCGGAAAGGTTTTGAGCCCAACGACCCTACGCTGCTCCTAGTTTTTGGCGCTATATGGAACGTGCCCGTTCAGTGCCGGGAAGGGTACCATCTGGGATTGGTTTGAATCCATTTCACTCAGAAAAAGTTCAGCTGGAGTGTCTTTTGGGAGCGACTAGACCTGTGGACCTTCCAGAAGAGCAAGTCAGTTTCAACAGGTTGCAGGATCGACTGGGAAGGGTCGCGGCGGTGCCTCAGCGGGTTTTGCTGATGGCCCAAGACCTACACGAGAGGTGCTACCTATGAGGACGGAAGGACAGCTGCCAGTTGAAAGCGATGGGCGAAGGACTGTGGGGAAGGTGAATCCTCCAAAGCCTGGGAGAAACTCATGGAACAGATGACTTCAGAGGGCACTAGAAGGGGAGTTGGTTGAGTTTTTGCGCCAACAAAATTCGAAACTCATGGATGAGTTGTCATATCTCAGAGGCAAACGAGAAAGGATCATTGGGAAAGTCTCTTCACCCTGGTCAGCAGTTGGGGGTTCGGCGGATAGCTCAACTGGTTTTGTGGGATCTTTCCAACCAGAAAGACATGGGCGGCATGGCAGCCGCACTCCAAGATCCAAGGTGCGTGATGCGGCGGTTGGCCATGAGAGGAGAGATGCAAGGCGATACACACCGAATGGCACTAAGGTTCTTGATGGTCCGCCACCTGAAGCCAAGGACCCCACTCTCCAGCGCCACCATTCCCAGTTGCTCCTGTGGATGTTCAGGGGGAGATGGGATGAATGGCAGCTTCCGCAGTGAGCTGTACGATACATGTGAATCGAAGTATCGGGTGAAGACTGGGGATTTGTCATGAACCCACGACATGCACAAGGTGATGGCCATGACATTTTATCTCCTACTTGGAGGTGCGGCCCTTCTTATAACTAGTTGCAACGGTTGTTTGAGTTATAAGTCATGCAATTAGCTTGACAAGTCATGCAATAAGTCTAGCAAGTCAGCCAATAAGTCCAACAACTAAGACTAAGTAGGTGTCCAACACTATAGTGACGCAAATTAAGCAGGTGTGGCTTGAGCGTGAAATGAAATCCTTCAAAACTGCACTGGATCGTGTTTCTGTTCGCCCAAGGTGGAACGGTCAGAGTATTGGAATGCTGGTTTTGACAATCGGGTTACTCCTGCACGGATGCCTGGCGATCATCCGGAAGCGTGTGCCACACTGATGCTCTTGAAGCTCGGGCCCGGCATGGTGGAAGTGGACTTGAAAGTCTTCCGCATCGGGCTGTGCAGCATGGTGGAAGTGAACTTAAAAGTCTTCAGCATTGGGCTTTACCGGTGCGCACTTTGTCCCAGGAGTTCCAGGAGGTCTTCGGGCAGCGTACGTGCATGGAGAACACCTAGACCGAGATCTGGCCTTGCATGAGCTTGGTGATCTTTCTGGAGAAGCCCGGGCTCACATGGCAGAGCATGGTGCACGTCCTGGACAAGCTCGGGCTCCGATGGCAGTGCATGGGGATCTTTTCGCACAAGCTCGGGCTTCGAATGCAGCGCTTGGTGAACAACTTGGCCATCAGCGGGCGCTTCATGATGGCCTATATGGACATATGGACACGATCGGGCCAACCCTGTGGCAAGTGGTGCTGAGTCTGCATGGGGACTACATGATAGTGGGCGTGGAGGCTCCTGTCCGCTTCCTCAACATGGTGTGGGGGGAGGTGGGGTCGGAGATGGAGTGTCACAGTCTCAACATCATGCCTTGTGGGGCGAGTCGACGGGTGTTATGAACACCAAGGGCGAGCTGCCACATCTTCCCTCGCCGGCGACGCCGCTGCAGTTCGGGGACTGGCTTCATCTGAGCACTCCAGTGATGAAGGATATCAGCAGTGCAGCTGGGCGGTGGTGGGAACGCACTCTCCGTGAGGCCAAGATCTTCTACGAGAACTGGAAGCACAGCAGCCCTCTGAAACGCATCCAAATCGCGCCGAAGCTTCCAGATGAACTTATTGAATCAAGGTTCCAGCGCACTGAGCAGAGAGGAACAGATGCTTCTCAAAGCGATTCCGGAAGCCGGACAACAAGCCTTGGTGACTGACAGGGTGCTATCTTCTATGGCCATCATCTACAGGTTGCTGGTGAGGTTCCAACCTGGAGGCGCAGGTGAAAAACAGCTTCTTTTGAGCCAGCTCACAACAATCTCCAAGGGCAAGGACATCAATGAAGTTGCTGCCGCAACTGGAGACGGCACTACGGAAGAGCTCAGGAGGTAGAGGCAACATTGCCGGATAGCGTTTTGCTCCTCAAGGCCCTTGATGTGCTACTGCAACAACTTGGGCAACTTGATCCCCAGGCTGCGTTCAAATTGAGAAGCAGGATGCAACTTTATCTGGACCAACAGCCGACCCATAAGAGCTTGTGGGCATTTTCTCAATGCTTGCTGGCCGAAGCCGAGACCCCAGTCCTGCTCCAGACCTCTTCTACTTCGACAACATCATCGGTGCCCCTCAAGATCAAGCAGCTGGATGGTGATGTCAAATCGCCTGGCAAGAACAACGGCAACGCCAAATCCAAGCAGAATGCCATGGCAGACAAACCGTGTCGCTACTTCCTGTCCGACACGGGCTGTATATAAGGCCGGTAAGGCTTGCAAGTGGCAACACTCATGGGAGAACGTCGATGACAAAGCTTCCAGGTGCTGGATCTGCGGTGCCAAGAGGACCATCGAAAAAGTGAATGCAAACCTCGGTCCCCAACAAGGAAGCCAGGTGAGCCTGCTGGCTCATGGCGAAAGACGTGGGGGGAGTAGCAGCACTGCGCCTTCTGCATCAACGACAAGTTACCCTCTTCTACTTTGGGTGGCAAAGCTGGTGCTGCAGCTCCCAACTTTTTAAATGAAGTGAACAGACGACCACAAGTACATCAACTTCCGAAGGATCCAATGAGCCACCACCTGAGGTGACAAGTGTGGCGACAGTAGAAGAAAAAAGGCGGAGGAAGTGAGGGTGGGACCACGGAGCTTCTGAGTGAGGCGACCCAGTTGCTGAAGTCGATGAGGATTCAGCTGAAGCTCAAGGTGACGCAACTCTCAAGACTTGATCATGCTGAAGATGATCACATCTTGTTGGACAGTGGTGCAACACATGCACTGAGGCCTGCCCATGATGACGGTGAATGGCGACTTGCTGAAAGTACCACAGTCCAGCTGGCGGATGGAGTCACAGAGATGTTTCGGTTGAAAAAGGGGGACCAAGATTTTAGTGTCTGATCCTGCATCTGCTACAAGTCGCTCTTTCATCATACCAATGGGTGGTTTGGCTGAATTGGACTTTGAGCTGCAGTGGCGAAATGGCCAATGTCGTCTACATGATTATGAAGTTCGGGAGGGAGATTGAGGTGACGGTGCAAAATGGTTCTCGAAACGATGGCTTGAGAATTCTTCAATGGTTGGAATTTTTCCATGTCCACCACCGGCGCGAGCTTGCAGTGGTCAAGACGCTCTTGGCAGACAATGCACTGGTCGACAAAAGGAGATTGGATGCGGAAGTAGCTTTGACCTTGAAGATGAAGGAGATCTTTCCTGATCTAGCGGGTCGAGGTGATGATGAGACTTGTCCCAAGACTTGAACAGGTGAAGGGCGAGAACTTTGGCAATCAACTTCCATCTCCACATCTTCTCAGGTGCAAGTACTCGGAACAGCAGTGCTCCAATGGGTCAACTGAAGTCCTATGTGTAGATCTTCAAGGAGCAGTTCCTGCAAATTTGCACGACAAGAACGTCTATGCATACCTGGCGTCACTATGTGCAACAGGACAACAGGACAATTCGTGCAGTGCTGTTGGGGCCCCCTTGCAGAACGGTCTCTTCTTTGAGATATCAAGGTGATGGTGGTCCAGGTGTTCTTCGTGATGACGAGAATCCGTATGGACGGCCTGACTTGTCTCCGTCTGACAGGGGTTGGGGGAGGGCGATGTCACCCTCTGGTTTCGAGGCCTGTCGCTGTTCATCTTGGCGGAGGATGTACGGGATCAACAAGGCTCACCAACACAGCTGGTTCTTGAACAACCAGAAGATCCAGCGCGGTATAGAAAGCCTCAGGATGTGGAACAGCATCGCTACTTCTCAGTGTTTCGTACCAGAGAATGGCAACAGTTTCAACGTCGCTTTGATATTGAGATGCTCCACTTTGACCAACATCCCATGGGCCACAAGAAGAGAAAACCAACAACTCTTGCGACCAACATGACGGAGCTGCTTGAAATCAACGGCATTCGCGGGGAACCAGAAGATGAGCAGAAAGCCACTGAGGCCTTCAGAGCTATGTCCATGCAACAACGCATCCAGGGAATCAAGAACAGGGTCATGCTGGCCTCCAGGTTTGAAAGCTGCAATCTCAACAGCCCTGAACAGGCACATGATGGGCGAGTGGGCGCTACGCCTAACCAACCATGCGGCCTCTGAACCATGTGGCCTTAGAAGCATGGAAGCAGCACTTTCTACATGACCATCTTCCAGCACAGCGAGATTGCATGCACCGCGTGAGGGCACAGGGTAGAAGCAGACCTCACCGGAGAATTTCTCATCCAGATGCTTGCGCTGTCCATTGATCTCTGCGGAAAAATGGCTGTGTTGGCAAAGATCAAGGTGGAGATCGATGTCGCTACATCATGGTGGCCTGCTACACGTCCCCAGCGACAGGTGATGGTAAGCCCCTGATTGATCATCCTGGTGCTCCAAGTGTGGACAAGGACCAACCTCTGCCGTCGATGGACTTACACGGAGGGGGTGGCCTTGACTCCAAAACGATCAACCTCTGCCGTCGATGGACTTACACGGAGGGGGCGATCGTGTTTCTCAAGGTGAATTCCAAATGATGGAGTTTTGGATGAAGATGAAGTGATGATGGATGACAGGGGAGATCTCCCACCGATGCCAGAAGCCTCTGATGGACTTGCAGAGCCAATAGACCCACTGCAAGGGCAATCACATCCTGAACCTGATCCTGATGGTTTGGTCGAGGACTCAATGAGAACGGCCTTTGGTGTTTGGCATCGTCTTGTTGAAGATGCGACAAATGTGGGCGTTAAGAACCTCACGTTCACGGAGGTCATCTCATCCAGGTCCGTGAAGGACGTTTTGCCATCAGTGGCCCGAAAGTCTGGATCTGGAATGGAATCTTCACCCTGGTCAGCAGTTGGGGGTTCGGCGGATAGCTCAACTGGTTTTGTGGGATCTTTCCAACCAGAAAGGCATGGGCGGCATGGCAGCCGCACTCCAAGATCCAAGGTGCGTGATGCGGCGGTTGGCCATGAGAGGAGAGATGCAAGGCGATACACACCGAATGGCGCACTAGGGTTCTTGATGGTCCGCCACCTGAGGCCAAGGACCCACTGCCTCCAGTGCCACCATTCCCAGTTGCTCCTGTGGATGTTCCGGGGGAGATGGGATGAATGGCAGCTTCGGCAGTGAGCTGTGCGATACATGTGAATCGAAGTATCGGGTGAAGAATGGGGATTTGTCATGAACGCACGACATGCACAAGGTGATGGCCGTGACATTTTATCTCCTATAGTGACGCAAATTAAGCAGGTGTGGCTTGAGCGTGAAATGAGATCCCTCAAAACTGCACTGGATCGTGTTTCTGTTCGCCCAAGGTGGAACGGTCAGAGTATTGGAATGCTGGTTTTGACAATCGGGTTACTCCATCTGCTTTGTGTCCGTTGAACAACACTGCACGGATGCCTGGCGATCATCTGGAAGCGTGTGCCACACTGATGCTCTTCAAGCTCGGGCCCGGCATGGTGGAAGTGGACTTGAAAGTCTTCCGCATCGGGCTGTGCAGCATGGTGGAAGTGGACTTAAAAGTCTTCAGCATTGGGCTTTAGCAGGTGAAAAACAGCTTCTTTTGAGCCAGCTCACAACAATCTCCAAGGGCAAGGACATCAATGAAGTTGCTGCCGCAACTGGAGACGGCACTACGGAAGAGCTCAGGAGGTAGAGGCAACATTGCCAGATGGCGTTTTGCTCCTCAAGGCCCTTGGTGTGCCACTGCAACAACTTGGGCAACTTGATCCCCAGGCTGCGTTCAAATTGAGAAGCAGGATGCAACTTCATCTGGACCAACAGCCGACCCATAAGAACTTGTGGGCATTTTCTCAATGCTTGCTGGCCGCCGAAGCCGAGACCCCAGTCCTGCTCCAGACCTCTTATTCTACTTCGACAACATCATCGGTGCCCCTCAAGATCAAGCAGCTGGATGGTGATGTCAAATCGCCTGGCAAGAACAACGGCAACGCCAAATCCAAGCAGAATGCCATGGCAGACAAACCGTGTCGCTACTTTCTGTCCGACACGGGCTGTATATAAGGCCGGTAAGGCCTGCAAGTGGCAACACTCATGGGAGAACGTCGATGACAAAGCTTCCAGGTGCTGGATCTGCGGTGCCAAGGACCATCGAAAAAGTGAATGCAAACCTCGCTCCTCAACAAGGAAGCCAGGTGAGCCTGCTGGTTCATGGCGAAAGACGTGGGGGGAGTAGCAGCAATGCGCCTTCTGCATCAATGACAAGTGCACCCTCTTCCTTTGGGTGGCAAAGCTGGTGCTGCAGCTCCCAACTTTCTAAATGGAAGTGAACAGACGACCACAAGTACATCAACTTCCGAAGGATCCAATGAGCCACCACCTGAGGTGACAAGTGTGGCGACGGTAGAAGAAAAAAGGCGGAGGAAGTGAAGGTGGGACCACGGAGCTTCTGAGTGAGGCGACCCAGTTGCTGAAGTCGATGAGGATTCAGCTGAAGCTCAAGGTGACGCAACTCTCAAGACTTGATCATGCTGAAGATGATCACATCTTGTTGGACAGTGGTGCAACACATGCACTGAGGCCTGCCCATGATGACGGTGAATGGCGACTTGCTGAAAGTACCACAGTCCAGCTGGCGGATGGAGTCACAGAGATGTTTTGGTTGAAAAAGGGGGACCAAGATTTTAGTGTCTGATCCTGCATCTGCTACAAGTCGCTCTTTCATCATACCAATGGGTGGTTTGGCTGAATTGGACTTTGAGCTGCAGTGGCGAAATGGCCAATGTCGTCTACATGATGATGAAGTTCGGGAGGGAAATTGAGGTGACGGTGCAAAATGGTTCTCTCGAAACGATGGCTTGAGAATTCTTCAATGGTTGGAAATTTTCCATGTCCACCACCGGCGCAAGCTTGCAGTGGTCAAGACGCTCTTGGCAGACAATGCGCTGGTCGACAAAAAGGAGATTGGATGCGGAAGTAGCTTTGACCTTGAAGATGAAGGAGATCTTTCATGATCTAGCGGGTCGAGGTGATGATGAGACTTGTCCCAAGACTTGAACAGGTGAAGGGCGAGAACTTTGGCAATCAACTTCCATCTCCACATCTTCTTCTCAGGTGCAAGTACTCGGAACAGCAGTGCTCCAATGGGTCAACTGAAGTCCTATGTGTAGATCTTCAAGGAGCAGTTCCTGCAAATTTGCACGACAAGAACGTCTATGCATACCTGGTGTCACTATGTGCAACAGGACAACAGGACCAGTTCGTGCAGTGCTGTTGGGGCCCCCTTGCAGAACGGTCTCTTCTTTGAGATATCAAGGTGATGGTGGTCCAGGTGTTCTTTCGTGATGACGAGAATCCGTATGGACGGCCTGACTTGTCTCCGTCTGACAGGGGTTGGGGGAGGGCGATGTCACCCTCTGGTTTCGAGGCCTGTCGCTGTTCATCTTGGCGGAGGATGTACGGGATCAACAAGGCTCACCAACACAGCTGGTTCTTGAACAACCAGAAGGTCCAGTGCGGTATAGAAAGCCTCAGGATGTGGAACAGCATCGCTACTTCTCAGTGTTTCGTACCAGAGAATGGCAACAGTTTCAACGTCACTTTGACATTGAGATGCTCCACTTTGACCAACATCCCATGGGCCACAAGAAGAGAAAACCAACAACTCTTGCGACCAACATGACGGAGCTGCTTGAAATCAACGGCATTCGCGGGGAACCAAAGATGAGCAGAAAGCCACTGAGGCCTTCAGAGCTATGTCCATGCAACAGCGCATCCAGGGAATCAAGAACAGGGTCATGCTGGCCTCCAGGTTTGAAAGCTGCAATCTCAACAGCCCTGAACAGGCACATGATGGGCGAGTGGGCGCTACGCCTAACCAACCATGCGGCCTCTGACCAATGCGTGAGGGCACAGGGTAGAAGCAGACCTCACCGAAAAATTTTTGCTTCCAGATGCTTGCGCTGTCCTTTGATCTCTGCGGAAAAATGGCTGTTGGCAAAGATCAAGGTGGAGATCGATGTCGCTACATCATGGTGGCCTGCTACACGTTCCTAGCGTCGGTTGATGGTAAGCCCCTGATTGATCATCCTGGTGCTCCAAGTGTGGACAAGGACCAACCTCTGCCGTCGATGGACTTATACGGAGGGGGTGGCCTTGACTCCAAAAACGATCAACCTCTGCCGTCGATGGACTTACACGGAGGGGGCGATCGTGTTTCTCAAGGTGAATTCCAAATGATGGAGTTTTGGATGAAGATGAAGTGATGATGGATGACGGGGGAGATCTCCCACCGATGCCAGAAGCCTCTGATGGACTTGCAGAGCCAATAGACCCACTGCAAGGGCAATCACATCCTGAACCTGATCCTGATGGTTTGGTCGAGGACTCAATGAGAACGGCCTTTGATGTTTGGCATCGTCTTGTTGAAGATGCGACAAATGTGGGCGTTAAGAACCTCGTTCACGGAGGTCATCTCATCCAGGTGTGTGAAGGACGTTTTGCCAGCAGTGGCCCGAATCTATGCACGGCTTCGATACTTGCGATTGCCGTTGCATCCTGTGAAGCGTGCAGTTCGCACTTTGATTAGTGCCAAGCTATGTCCTTTGGAGTCTTGGCCATTGGCTCTTCGACACATTGGTGAACGAAGGCTTCGCTGCCAGTTGCAGGGCATTGGATGGCCAGCGGCACCTCTTTTGAAGTTTGGCACAAGGCGTTTGCCCTGAAGAAGTCATGGCAAGACCTGCCCATGGCGTGATGTTCGTGAAGAAGTTGTGGTAATGGGGCCAGACAGATGCAGCAGCCTCACAACAACGAACTACTACGTCCAGAGCGTGGCCACAGGTCGCTTCTTCTTCACTGGCGATGTGGTGCAGCCGACTTCAACTCCAGACCCAGTGGATCCTCCCGGAGAACCTCAAGCGTTTCTTCCAGAACGAGATGGACCAGTTCCTCCAATCCTTGATAGTGTCCGGGGCAAAACAGCAGTTCCAGCAATTAGATCGATGTTGGACATCGAGGGGGAAGCCAGGGCTTGTGAAAATGTTCATCCCCAAAATCTTTTTCAAATCCCAGGGTATCTTCAAAGCCATGTTGAAATGGATGACATAAATGGGAGCAATACTTCAAGCTGGACCCTGAGCACGGATCCAGACCAAACTTCTGCGAGCTCACAGGCTGACACACCAACAACGCAGTCTGATGCGGAGTTTGGAGGAGGGGATGTGGAGGAGGCGCCTAACGACCGGGCCAGTGGCGCATACCCGGTGGCCTCAAACATGACAGGGTCAGCAGCACTTCGATGCCTCCACAGCAATCTGGGGGAGTACATCAAGAGCGAGTACGAAAAGATGGATGCAACGTCTGAAGATCAGGCAATGTGGATTGGTGTATTGGTCGATACCGTCAGGTTGAAGTCCATGGTGGAACATCAACTCCAAGATGCTCAGAGATGTGAAGCTCAGCGGACTTTGGAGAAGTTGGATCAAGAGTTTTTGGTCACCAAGACGGTTGCCATCGATCAAGGCGGAGTTCGACCAACTGGTGATGAACAAGACCACAGTGAGGCAAATGACCAAGGATGAGTTGCACCAATTGGCACAAGAGCGGGGCTTGCCGATTGAAGTGTTACCCGGCAAGATGGTGCACGCAAGAAAAGCAGGCAGCGGGGCATACCGCAGCAGAGCGGCAGAGCGGTGGTGTGTGGAAATTTTGAGGCCCCTGATGACGCAGATCACTACGCTGGTGGATCCGACGCAAACCAAGTCCGAGCTATGCTGCGTCTTGGAGCCCTGAACAAATGGTCATGTGGCTGCACAGACATACACACTGCATTCCTCAACGCTCCACGAAGGGAGAACAACAAACTGCTGGCGATGGAGATTCCAGTCGTTTTCAGAAAGCTTCGTCTAGTTGAGACTCACCACATCTGGCTGATCGACAAGGCCTTGTACGGGCTGACCAGTTCACCCCGTGATTGGGGACTGTATCGTGATGGAACGGTCCCAACCATCACTTGGAAACGAGATCGCCTTGGACGTGAAGTTAAAGGTGCCTTCAAAAGAACTCCATGATGAAAACGGTTGGAGGATTGAGGAGGTGGACTGTGAAAGTGGTGACACAACATGGTCTGGGCTGATGTCAATCTATTGTTGACGACCTCCTCTTTGTGGCGGAGGACGGTGTGATCGATGCAGCAACAACAGCTATAGAAAAAAGTGTGGGCAATTTCGGCAGTGGAGAAAACGGGGGAGCAGCGGTGAAGTACTGTGGCTTTGAGATTGAGGCGATGTCTGAAGGTGGCTTCAAGATCTCTCAGAACAAGTACGAGAAGGAAATGCTCCAACGTTGGAACATCAAAAGGGCCACTGACTACCCCAACTTCTGAATCACTGAAGAAGATGAGGTGCCAACCAATCCTGCTGACACTCAGCAGATCAAGCAGGCCCAAGCGAAGGCTGGTGCACTCCTTTGGCTGTCGACAAGAACGAGGCCAGATCTCTCTGTTGGCGTGGCTACAGCGTGCCACTTAGCAACTCGAAATCCTGCGCGAGCTGCTGAAATTGGTGTTGCTCTCATGGAATACGTCAATGGCAATCCAGGTGGACTATTCTATCCTGCTGGAGTTCCTGGTGACGTCTGGGGCGAAAGGCAGCAGCTGAAGATTGCCAGACGCCCAAAGCTGTTGTTGGAAGTGATGATGGCTGACATAGCCTTTGGCACCGGCACTCAGCTCAGAAGAGCGCAGGGCCTTGCCACGTTTCTTGGTGGCTGCATCACCAGCTGGGCTACATCTGTCCAACCTTTTGTTACCCATTCAACAGCAGAAAGCGAGCTGGTGGCTTACTGTGATGCCCTGAACGTGGGGAGATCAACGGAGGCTATGCTGTGTTCGATGTTGGGAGAGCCGATTGGAATGGCAAGTATCGAGAAGGTGATCTACGGTGACAATGTTGCAGCAATTGGGCTGGCATCGGGCACTGATGGAACTTCGTGGCGAACACGACACCTCCGCATCAGAGCCTCGTATGTGAAGGAGGCGTTGGACGGGGTTGCACTGGTGGCAGACGGCTTAACAAAGCCACTTTTGGGCCAATCGTTCATGGCATTTCTTCAAGACTTGGGCATGAGAAGCCGGAGCAATGATGAAGGAGACGGTGGAGGAGTATCCCCACATGTGGCAGCTATGACGCTTGCAGTTGGCAGCATGTTGCTAGCTGGAGCTGATTCTGAGGAGGTGGACGACGAAGCCAAATTCAACGCTATTTGGGCGCGCGGTGCAACTTTGATGGCCTTGGGGGCAAGCTATGCTGGGCAGATCACGTACAGCGGCATCAGAAGCTGTGCGAAACTTTGTCTGACAAGATTGCAGGGGACATCGCATCACGGTGACGAGGATAGTCGTCAGACGCGTCTGGAAGAGTAAGCAAAAGGTGGTGCATCGGTGAAAGTGGAGCATTTGGAAAGCACTACTTCATCGAAGAGCTCTACTTCCTTGAATATACGAATCACATCGGGCTCGCAAGATCGAGATGAAAATTCCTCGGCTACATCTTTGCGGAGTCGCGGTGGTGGTGCAAGCTCAAGCGCTGTGGTGGCGACCTCTCCTTTGCCAAGTCGCGGTGGTGGTGTGACTTCTATAGCGCTGCGGAGGCGACTTCACCTTTGTCGAGCCGCGGTGCATTGCAAGCTCTTGCGCTGCGGCTGCGTCTTCATCTTTGCCAAGTCGCGGTGGTGTCTCTGGTGTTGTTGTGGGCAGCTCTGGGCAAGCTGCGTGTTCGGTGTTCGGCTGATGAGAGGGCGCTGCATGAGTCTCCAAAGGAGACGCCACCGATCAACCCCTGGAACAAATTCCAGTGGGAACATGGAGGGAAAGGCCTATCAAAGCAATCCATGGCCAAATTGTGTCAATACTCCAAATCAAACGGTAGTATGCCTTGAGCCAGGTGCCAACATTGGCAACTTTCCTGTGCGGTGAAACCACGGCACAACAATAGTGAAACTATTGGGGGGAATCTGAGAGGTACCCCATTGAACCTGTATCTACCACAGGCATTTTTGCCCGAGAGAAAAGTCAAGGTGGGTTTTGTCGGAAGCCTAGAAACAAACCGAAGGTGCCGAGGCGTGGTAGCTTAGCAGCGAGGGATACGAACGGACAGACCTCAGACTGGCACAGCTTCAGCTGAGGGGGGGGCAGTTTCAGGATCGAGCCCACAAAAAAAGGTTCCCGCTGTGGAAGTTTACACATTTTGCAGATCGGCCCAAAATCGTCCAAATGGATTGTTTCGATCAACATGGCCGCAACATTGGCCCGGCTTGGGCAAGGCCCTAACTTCGACCCAACTTGGACCAATTAGCCTCAACTTTGGCCTAACTTGGTTCTAAGATGGCGCCACTTGGCGGAAACTTGGACCCATTTGGGTGCAACTTCGGCTCAGGTTGCGGCCCATATGGCCTCAAAAATGGGGACATGGCCGGCCCAATCCGAAATCCTCAAAGCGCATCAAAACGCCGGTTTTCACTGGTGTTTTCCATCGGCGGCGCTTCGTTTGAAGGGTGTGAAGCTGTCGCCACAGGTGCCAAGTTGCGGCATGTTAGAACTGACTTGGACGTCCTGCATCACATGGCTTCAATTTGGAACCCATCTGGAGCTTTGGGCCCAACCAATTGGCGCCAACTTGGGCGTCCAAGAAAATGCAACTTGGGCCACTTGGGCCCCTTTGGGCGAGCCAATTTGGCGGCTTCAATACGACATGTTGACAACTTGCCAATTTTACCGCCATTTCCATCACGTTTTGCCTTTGATGGGGGCTCGTGTGAGGCTAGCTATGTCGCCCACATTGGGCTTGTCTTTACACAGGACCAAGTTGCGCATGCTATGCCCAACTCGCGTCCAAACGTGCCCAAGTTACGCCATGTTGGACCCCAGTTCAGCTCAAGTTGGGCCCAAGTTGGAGCCAACTGACGCGAGTTCGGCACAAGTTAGGCCCAAGTTGGGCCCAAGTGGGCTCCTGTTTGGCCCATCTTCAAGGACGGCCAGGTTGACCCCAGTCGGCTTTGGTTGGGCTCCTTTCCTCTCTATATCCAAGTCTCTGGGTGCGGGCAGTTCTCGTCGCGAAGCGAACCGAATACCTTTGCTGAGAAACATGATGCACCCAAAATCCCCAACCCTCAGCCCTTCAAAAACATGAACTCATGCCAATGTGGTGCCGGAGGCCAATCTTCGCTTTGCCGGGGACCATCCTTGCTGCTTCCCCCAGCGCCTCCCAAAACCGAGAAGGCATCGAAGACGCCCAAATCAAGCTCCGCCGCCAGTTGGGGGATGATCCTACAGCGCTCCGTTTAAGTTTCCCTGAGGAAACTTTAAAAAAAAAACGGATGAAACTTGATGAAAATTTGCTGCAAGATTTGGACTTGGACTTAGATCTGGATGTGGCAACGGTTTGATGAGAAACACTAACAACTCTGACAGAACAGTCCTGGGCAAGTCGTGGTTCACCACGCTCATCCTGAGGTTCCAGACCACACTTGTAGGCTGGAGGGATAGGGGACATTGGCCAGACTTGCCTAGCGCCAATCCCTTACCGCCCCTCAGTTCGCCACTGAATCATGCTGCGCATCACACTGTTTCTTTTGTACAGTGGCGGTGGGACCTCAAGCGGCAGTTGTCCATGTCCCACACTTTAGACGTGGCGGGATGTGGCCGGATGTGGCGGGATGATGCGGGATGTGCATCCAACCCGTTGTGGCGTAGCCTTTGTCACACACAGTCTGTTGAGGCTCACAAGGCAGCCATTCACCTACAACTACTGTGCTTCACTGGTATCGTCTCCCCCTGCTCTCTTCCAGAGCCTAGATCCTAAAAATGCTTCCCGCCTCTCAGTTTCTAACCCCTGGCTTTTCAAGTGTTATCCCATGTCCCCTTCTTTTGTTTCATCCCTGTGGGGAATCCTTCTGCTGTTGAAAAAGCCACTGCCCTGGGATGCCCTGCTCCCAGCAGGATGCCAGGCAATGGCCGGCCTTTTGCTGCACTGTTGTCACGGATCTGTTGTACCTGAACGGAAACGCCCCGTTTCGTCTCTTAAGCTGCACTGGAACGGGGACGAGCTGTTTTTGGTGACGGCGCCCCTCGAGGGGCGGGACTGCTGTCACTTTTGCACATTGTTCTTTTGGGGAAGGGTTTTGGGGGGGTGTTATAGCGTCCTGTGGTCTGCATTGTCAATAACGATTTCCTGATACGTTGTAGCATCTTCGTCCAGTAACTTGCAAGTCGTTCCTGATACGTTGTAACATCTTCGCCCGGTAACTTGCAAGACGTTCCTGATACGTTGTAACATCTTAGGTAACTTGCAAGACGTTCCTGATACGTTGTAACATCTTCGTCCAGTAACTTGCAAGACGTTCCTGATAGGTTGTAACATCTTCGCCCGGTAACTTGCAAGACGTTCCTGATACGTTGTAACATCTTAGGTAACTTGCAAGACGTTCCTGATACGTTGTAACATCTTCGTCCAGTAACTTGCAAGACATTCCTGATACGCGGTAACATCTTCGTCCAGTAACTTGCAAGACAATTCTGATACGTTGTAACATCTTCGTCCAGTAACTTGCAGACTGCGCGGGGAACTCGGCCTGCTATTTCTTACGCGGCCGGCCGGCCAGTCTGTCTTGATTCCGGCCGGCCGGCCGGCTAGGCGTGTGTGAGCTACGTCCGGCCGGCCGGCCGGCCGCCTGGATACCTTTGCATTGGCGTAGTTTTTGGCTGGCCGGCCGGCCGGCCGGCTGCTTCGTTGGCTGGCTGGCTGGCTGTCTAGCTGTGCCTTCAATTGGCTAAGGTCTTGGCCGGCCGGCCGGCGGACGGCTGGCTGTACCTCCAATTGGCTAAGGTTTTGGCCGGCCGGCCGGCTGGCTGGCTGCTTGGCTAGTTGGCTGGCTGGCACGCTGGCTCGGCTGGTGGGCTTAGCTACTTGGTTCCGGATTTTAGTTAAAGTAAGCGCTAAATAGAATGTAAAGGACATGTTAAAATTCTGTAAGCTTTAAGAAATCTCAATCGAAATATGCGATAGTATGACCGCATAAATGTTAGGTAGATAGCGTATATGTTAGATAGAATGTTGAAGAATGGTAGACAGAGTAGGTGATAAAACTGGAATATGTGTTAGAGGAAATATGTTAGGGTTAGATAGAATGTTAGATTGAAGGTCGGGATTATTTGGCAGCTATAATGTAAAACATTCTTCCCCAGACAGTGTGTCTACACTGAGGGGTTCTGACGGTAGATGCGAAGGTTGGTGCTTGATCAGGGTGGTCACTCTCTTCTGCGGCATGTTACCGGTAAGTTTTCGTATAAAGCGTCGCGTATAAAATCTTGACATGCGTTTCGACTGCGCAGGCTCGCGCAAAGTGTGTGTCTGCGTTTTGGGCATTTTTCATGTAAATTTCCGTATGAAGTGGCTCTTGTGAAATCTTGACATGCGTTTCGATGTGGCAGTCTTGCATGGTCTTTGATTTCATTCATTTCAGTTTTTCATTCATTGCAGTCATTTCATTCATGTCATTCATGCCATTCATTTCGTTCATTTCATTACTTTTATTCGCATCATTCGTTTCATTCATTTCCTGCATTTCAGTCATTTCATTCATTCCTTCAATTCACTCAATTCAGTCATGCAATTCGTTTCACTCGTTTCATTCCTTTCATTTCTTTCAATTATTTCATTCATTTATTTCCATGCATTTCATTCTTTTCGTTCATTTCAATCATTTCATTCATCTCATTCATGTCATACATTTCAATCATGTCATTCGTTTCATTCGTTTCATTCATTTCATTCGCTTTCTTCGTTTCAGTCATTTCATTCATTCCGTTCATGTCATTCATTTTTTCCATGTGATTCGTTTCATTCGTTTCATTCATTTCATGTGATTCATTCGTTTCAGTCATTGCATTCATTTCATTCACTATATTCGTTTCATTCATTTGATTCCTTTCATCGTTTCATTCATTTCATTCGTTTCATGCATTTCATTCGTTTCATGCATTTCATTCGTTTCATGCATTTCATTTAGTTCACTCATTTCATTCATTTCCTTCGTGTCATTCGTGTCATTTCTTTCATTTCGTTCATGTCAATCATTTCATTCATGTCATTTGTTTTTTCGTTTCATTCATTTCATTTGTTTCATTCGTTTCATTCGTTTCATTCATCTCATTCATTTCGTTCATCTCGTTCATTTCATTCATTTCATCTATTTTTTTGCGTTTCATTCGTTTAATTCATTTCATGCGTTTCATTCCTTTCATTCATGTCGTTTATTTCGTTCAATTCATTCATTTCATTCGTTTCATTTGGTTCATTCGCTGCATTCAGTTCATGTCATGTCATGTCATTTGGTACATTTCATTCATTTCGTTCATTTTATTCATTTCAGTCGTTGCATTCACGTCATTCATTTCATTTCATTTGGTTTCATTTCATTTCAGCCATTTCAGTCATGTCAGTCATGTCAGTCATTTCGGTCATTTCAATCATTTCAATCATTTCATTCATTTCATTCATTTCGTTCATGTCATTCATTTCGTTCATTTCATTGCTTTTATCCGCTTCATTCGCTTCATGAATTTCATTCATTTCAATCATTTTTTCCGCTTCATTCATTTCATGTCATTCATTTTGTTCGGTTCATTCGTTTCATTAATTTCACTCATTTCATGCGTTTCATTCATTTCATTCATTTCGTTCATTTCGTTCATTTCATTCGTTTCATTCCTTTCATTCGTTTCATTTGTTTCATTTGTTACATTCGTTTCATTGTTTTCATTCCCTTCATTCATTTCATTCATTTCATTCACTTCATTCATTTCATTCATTTCATCCGTTTCATTCATTTCATTCATTTCATGCATGTGTATCATTCCATTCATTTGATTCCTTTCATCGTTTCATTCATTTCATTCGTTTCATGCATTTCATTCGTTTCATGCATTTCATTCATTTCATCCGTTTCATTCATTTCATTCATTTCATGCATGTGTATCGTTCCATTCATTTGATTCCTTTCATCGTTTCATTCATTTCATTCGTTTCATGCATTTCATTCGTTTCATGCATTTCATTCGTTTCATGCATTTCATTTAGTTCACTCATTTCATTCATTTCCTTCGTGTCATTCGTGTCATTTCTTTCATTTTGTTCATTTGTTTCATTCATTTCACTCATTTTTAGTCATTTCATGTCTTTCATGTCTTTCATGTCTTTCATTCACTTCATCATGTCGTTCATTTCATTCGTTTCATTCATGTCATTCATTTGTTTCATTGCATTCGTTTCATTCGTTTCATGCACTTCATTCATTTCATTCATGTGGTAAGTTTCATTCCTTTCAATCGTTTCATTCATCTCATTCATGTCATTCGTTTCATTCATTTCATTCGTTTCGTTCATTTCATTCGTTTCATTCGTTTCATTCGTTTCATTCATCTCATTCATTTTGTTCATTTCGTTCATTTCATTCATTTATTGCGTGTCATTCCCTTCATTCATGTCATGCATTTCATTGATTTCATTCATAACTTTCATTTCGTTAATGCATTTATTTCATGTGTTTCATCCGTTGCATTCATTTCATGTCATGTCATTTCATTGCATTTCATTTCATTTGATTCGTTTCATTCATTTCGTTCATTTTATTAATTTCTTTCGCTTCAATTCGTTCCATTCCTTTCATTTAATTCATTTCATTTCGTTTGATTTCATTTCATTTCAGCCATTTCGGTCATTTCGGTCATTTCAATCATTTCATTCATTTCGTTCATGTCATTCATGTCATTCATTTGGTTCATTTCATTATATTTCATTCATGTCATTGCTTTTATTCGCTTCATTCATTTCATTCATTCGTTTTATTTTGATTCATTCGTTTCATTCATCTCACTCATTTCATGCGTTTCATGAATTTCATTCATTTCGTTCATTTCGTTCATTTCATTCGTTTCATTCATTTCACTCGCTTCATTCGTTTCATTTATTTCATTCACTTCATTTATTTCATTCATTTCATTCATTTCCTCCATGTCTTTCGTTTCATTCGTTTCATTTGTTTCATTTCGTTCATGCGTTTCATTCATTTCACTCATTTCAGTCATTTGATTTCTTTCATTCATTTCATCATTTCGTTCATTTCATTCGTTTTATTCATTTCATTCATTTGGTTCATTTCATTTGTTTCATTCTTTTCATGCATTTCATTCATTTAATCCATGTCATTCGTTCATTCGTTTCATTCCCTTCATTTGTTTCAGTCATTTCGCTCATTTCAGTCATTTCATTTCTTTCATTCATGTCATCATTTCGTTCATTTCATGCGTTTCATTCATTTCATTCATTTGTCTCATTTCTACGGTTCATTGGTTTCATCCGTTTCATGCATTTTATTCATTTCATTCACGTCATTCGTTTCATTCCCTTCACTTGTTTCATTCATTTCACTCATTTCAGTCATTTCAATCCTTTCGTTAATTTCGTTCATTTCGTTTATTTCATTCATTTCTTTCAATTTTATTTGTTTCGTTCGCTTCATGTGTTTCATTCATTTCATTTTTTTCATTCAATTCAGTCATTTCATTCGTTTCATTCATTTCATGCATTTCATTCCTTTCATTCATTTCAGTCATTTCATACATTTCAGTGATTTCATTAATTTCATTCATTTCAGGCCTTTCAATCATTTCATTCCTTTCATTCGTTTCAGCTATTTCATTCATTTCATTCATTTCATTCATTTTATTCATGTCATTTCTTTCATGTTGTTCATTTTTTCACTTCTTTCATGTCATTCATTTCGTTCGTGTCATTTGTTTCATTTGTTTCATTCGTTTCATTCATTTGAGACATTTCAGTTATTTCATTCATTTCAGTCATTTCATGTTCATGTCATTCAGTTCACTCATTTCAATCATTGAAATCATTTCATTCCTTTCGTTCATTTGAGTCACTTCATTCATTTCATTTATTTCATTCCTTTCATTCATCTCATTCATTTCGTTCATCTCATTCATTTCATTCATTTCATTCGTTTCAGTCTCTACAGCTATTTCAGTCCTTGCGTTCCTTTCATTCATTTCATTCATTTCATGTATTTGGCTCATTTCTTTCAATTCAAGTCAGTCACTTCAATCATGTCATTCCTTTCGTTCATTTCATTCATTCCAATCAATTCTTTTGTTGCATTCGCTTCATTCATTTCATTCATGTCATTCCCTTCATTCGTTTGGTCCTTTTCATTTGTTTCATTCGTTTTGTTCATTTTCATTCCTTTCATTCGTTTCAATAATTTCACTCCTTTCAATCATGTCATTTCTTTCGTTCATTTCATGTCTTGGTTTCGTTTCATTCGTTAGATTCGTTTCATTCATTTCATTCAATGAACTTCTTTCATTCGTTTTCATTCGCTTCATTCATTTCATTTGTTTCATTCATTGCATTCATGTCAGTCGTTTCTTTCATTGCATTCATTCATTTCATTCGCCGGGCTTGGTTTTTGGCCCGCCGGCCGGCCGGCCGGCCGACCGGCTGGCTGCCACGCTGGCTGGCTGGCTGTCGCTTGGCTTCAGCTGGCGCCACGGTGGCTAGCTGGTTCTTGGTTTGTGGCGTCCGGCCGGCCGGCCAGCTGGGGCTTGGTTTGTGGCCGGCCGGCCAGCTTGGGCTTGGTTTTTGGCCGGCCGGCCGGCCAACTGGGGCTTGGTTTTTGGCCGGCCGGCCGGCCAGCTGGGGCTTACTTTGTGGCCGGCCGGCCGGCCAGCTGGGGCTTGGTTTGTGGCCGGCCGGCCGGCCGGCCAGCTGGTGCTTGGTTTTTGGCCAGCCGGCCGGCCGGCCGGCCGGCTGGCTGGCTGGGTGTGAAATAGCGGGCCGCACTAAGCTCGCAATCCCTAAGACGTTCCTGATACGTTTTAACATCTTCGCCCAGTAACTGGCAAGGCGTTCCTGATAGGTTGCAACATCTTCGCCAAGTAACTTGCAAGACAATTCACAAAAACTGTCCCACATGGATCCAAAGGATTGACCGAACATGGGATCATATGAAATCATATATCCCAAAGACTCTCTCCTCAAGGAAATTAAATGCACATGGAACAAGAGCTGCCTTGATGAGACATTGCCTAATATGGCAATGGTTCCACCAAGTGTTGGCTTGTGGGACCAGTTAGGAAAGCTTTGTAAAAAACACAACAACAGAGTTGGACTATGGCGTCTCGCATGACGATGAAAAAAGAGTGACGATTGTCCACTTTCAGAAACGCAGAAAGCGCCGCACTTCGACAGGCGCCGTAACCCTGTTTTTGTTTCATGACAAGGGTTTTACAGTTGTACCAGGTAGTGCCCGGCACGCGCCGTGCGGAAGTTTCCAAAATAGGACATGGCTATAGGCTATAGGAACCTGTTTGCTTAAAGGAATTCTTGGTGAATTGGAAAGAGGTGAAATGACATAATGAAATAAAAGGAAACACAAGCAATGAATGAATGAATGAACGAAATGAAATGAAATGAAATGAAATGAAATGAATGGAATGGAATGGAATGGAACGGAATGAAATGAAATGAAAATGAAATGAAATGACATGAAAATGGAAATGAAAATGAAAATGAAAAAGAAAATGAAATGAATTGAATTGAATGAATGAATGAATGAATGAACGAATGAATGAATGAATGAATGAATGGATGACTGGATAAATGGATAAATGTGTTTGCAGCCTCCGCAGGCGCTTACAAAAGCTGTGAAGCAAAAACATGCTGTGCTTCTGTCAAGAATGTTTGCAGCCTCTTCGGGCCCGGTAGCAGCTGTCAAAAACAAGTACAGGATGTTAAATCATGTTCAAGACCCGCCAAGGTGAGACTCTCTGGTCTGGTTTCCTGGTCGACTGTACTCCATTGTACAGTGAAGGCGACTGCAACTGTTCATCAGCTGACCCCTGACCCCAAGTTAAAGCCGCAGCTGTCAGTGATTGGAGCTGTTTCGAGTTGCAGCCGGATAGTATCCAACAGAAGACAAACAACAATATCTGTTTTCTTTTGTTGGTAAGAAAATATGCTGTAACCAAACCACAAGGCTCAAGCCGAAACTGCCACCGTCACAAACATCATCTTCGCAAAAGTTATGTGTAACCAACAGAACATACCTCAGGCGTTTTAAGGACAACAGGACAACACAACAAAAGACCAACACGCTGATCCACTCATGTTAAACATATCCATGATTATCCATGTGACAAAATCAAGTCGATGCAATAAACAATATGTTTTCGCTGACACTCGAGTCTGCAGACAACAACACAAGACAACAGAAAACCAACACGCGGATCCACTCATGTTAAACATGCCGATGTGACATTCCCGATCTCTCACACTTCCCTACTTGATGATGATGTGGTTGCCATGATGATGTGGTTGACATGATGATTGAGATGATGGTGTGGTTGCCATGATGGTGCGAAAGCACATGTTGCCGACCTCATCCTCAATTGTTTAGCATTTTCAAGTGGCAATCGAGCTCTCGCTGCAGTCTCGTGCGCATTTTGCCGGGCTCATCTTCCACAAGTGCTCCCGGACCCTCAGTTTTTTAACATGTTCATGTGGAAACCGAGCTCTCGCTACAGTCCTGCGCGCTTTTGGTCAAACTTCCCCGATCGAGCCGCGGACCCGCGGGAACAGAGACCATCCTTCGGCGACCGCGCCAGCCACTTTACCGGAATATGCACAGGGTTTCGCGCCCAAGAGTGTTTTCAAGCCGGCATTCACGCGCTCCCGATCTCTTACACTTCTCTACTTGATGATGATATGGTTGCAATGATGATGTGGCTGACAGGATGATTGACATGATGATGTGGCTGCCATGATGGTGAGAAAGCTGGCCATGACAATCGTCCGTAACTCGTAAATTTCCTAACTAAACTTCATTTGACAAGTTATACGTGCTATGTATATCATAAAGAATCTTTCATTAACCAACATATGAATATATCCAGCATATTGCAAATGGCAATATCAATCCATAGCACACTTTGCTATGTTGCCATACTAGTTGCCATTGTGTACAACGCTGCACGCTTTTTACTCTTTACCTCTGCTGAAATAAATCATTCAACAAGACAGCTGTATGTAGCTGGTATCTGATTAAGCTGCATCCTGCTCAAGACACCGCTTGACAACAACTCAGGTGGCGCATCTTTCATGAGAACATCGACGGTAGCATAGAATCCGACAACAGGTCGTCCAATATGTCCAATGATATGTCCAAGGTGCCAGATCGGTCACACTGGCGACAAAGCCAGCCTCGCTCCAATACACCTGGGCACACCAAAATTCCATGTTCTCAGCAGTGTTATGTGTGTCATCAACAAATCATGTGTGTCCCCAAAAGGCATCCGCACGGCAGCGTGCAAACAGCTACATTAGTTACATGTGAGGCAAAATGAAGCAAATCTGTTTGACCAGTTAGGGAAGACTTGCAAGCGCCAGAGTATGACCACATCATCCCAGTCTGAGCTGCCGGCTTTGTGCGCATCATTTGTTCCCAGTAGCAGCGCAACGATGTCTGCCGAACTCGCCAAAGCTTTTCTGAAGATCTGAGTCTTACCATACCTAGAAATTCAAAGCGTTGCATTGGTCAGACTGAAATGATTCTTTCAAAACCTGGTTCTGCTGCAGAGTCCAACAATCTTTTGGGAACATTCAGCATGTTCCAACTATATGTCAAGCACACTTTTTTGCGCTATATTACAGGCAGCAAAGGCACTCTCGTTGAGTCTTGCTGGCAGTCGCGCCGCAAGCGCCAAAGTTCAGAACTGACAGCAACGGCCAAGATCAGTGTAAAAAGAAAGCGATAGGAAGAAAGCTGGTGGAAGTCATTCTCAAACTAGGTGTGATTAATGGTGCATACCCTCAAAATGGCAATTTTCAGAGGAGAGGGAAGCTGAGTATTAACTCATGGATTTATTTTTCATACAAACCCAACTGCTGCAAGGAATACAAACAAAACCAATAGCCAGATGCTTGTCAATGGAAGCAAGGACTCCCTCTTTCTCATCAACGAAACCCAGATTGCACCCTCTCTCTCCCCGACATTGTTTGAACCTACGCGCTTGAAACCAGAAAGCACTTCGAACTCTTTTTGCCAGGAACATGAGCATGAGATTTCACAAAGAAATCACTTGATCATACTTTATCGAGGATCCATGTCAGGGAATTCCAGGGTTGAAGTCTCAATTGAAATTCGCGTAGCCATTGGCATAGTGCAGTCGATCGGATTTCACACCGTTGTGCAGGTATGAGTTCTTCGCTTCCTTCGCTACCATCTGGTCCAAAACAGAGGGCCCTCTTGTAATGCCGACATGTGTGCTGCACCATGAAAAGGACTTGAGCTGTCCGCGTTGATCCTTGTCACATAGGTGACATCTACCTCGTTTTTCATCCTTTCGTGTTCTCTGCAAGTGTGGCAACAGATTGGAAGATTCTTGGCGAAACCTCATTTGGCAGCTGATCATCATTCAAGCTACCTGCATTGGTAGCGGAGCGTCGGCTAGCTCCTTGGCCTTGCTCCCTGTGCGACTCCGTGGCGGCTATGTTGTCAAAGGACAAAGGTGATGCTTCAGTTCCTTCATGGGATGGTTCCTCAAGAACATGGAGGCGGTATGTGAAAGAGATTATGATTGGTTGGCTTGTTGGTTCGACAAAGTCGTCACAGCGGAAATATGCTGCCAGCAAGTTGATCAGTCGTCTGACCGGCTCGGCCAGACTCTTAGCAATGTCCTGGTCCCAAAGGGAGTTCGAGGGCGAGAAAACTGTGGCCTTGGTCTTGCAAAGGCTATCTGCGTAGATCCATACCCAATGCTGCTGCGATCATGTCTGAACACTTTTGATTCAAGCGTCGGCCTCAAGAACATATTGGAGCTTTTCTGGTCAGAGAGACTCTGGGTTTTGAAGAGTTCAGTGAAGCACTTCTGCACTTGAAAGCCGAGCACGATGGACTAGATCCTGCAAGCCGGAATTTTGGTTTGCCCGACATTTCGCCGGATAAGGCTGGGATAAGTATTGGCGATATCGTGGTGGCTGGTGTGATTGGACTGGTTGGCATGACAATACAGGTGATGACAACAAATCGAATGATGCTGACGATGTTCCAGATCGCGATGGGTATGAGCCTGTCCCTCAACAGTCTGACCATGGCTCAGAGCGTCCAGCAGATTCTCGACTGCGTTCTCCTGCTCGTGGTTCACCATCTAGGAAGACAGCATTTCGTCCAGTTTCTAAACACTCTGAACTAAGTTCCATGGATTCTTTCATTCTGGATGTGCTGCGTGGGTGGCGATTGCTTGTTGCTGCCTCACTGTCCCCTGATGAGTGGCGTGATGTTTTGGCAACCACTGGTAACAAATTGGAGTATTTGAGTATCTCCAATGCACTGCAAACCCTATGGGATGATCAGCTAGGTGGTGGCAACAATTGGGTCACGCCGTGGCCAGCGGCCTGTGGGCCGCAGGCATGATCAGCATTATCTTATCATCATCATCATCCTCCTCCTCCTCCTCCTCGTCCTCGTCGTCCTCGTCGTCGTCGTCGTCGTCGTCATCGTCATCGTCATCGTCATCATCATCATCATCGTCCGGGTCCTTTGTGCAGGTTCCTTTCTTTTTTCGGTTCGTGCTGCTTACACAGTGATAGAACTCATGCCCGCCAGCGCAGGAACGCTAAAGAAGGCTACAACAACGTAGCACAGCGTAGATGTGCAAGCATGCAAGAACGCTAAAGAACGCTACAACAACGTAGCACAGCGTAGCTGTGCAAGCGTGCAAGAACGCTAAAGAACGCTACAACAACGTAGCACAGCGCAGATATGCAAGCGCGCGAGAACGTTACATCAACGTAGCACAGCGTAGATATGCAAGCGTGCAAGAACCCTAAGGAACGCTACATCAACGTAGCACAGCGTAGATGTGCAAGCGTGCAAGAAGGCTAAGGAACGCTACAACAACGTAGCACAGCGTAGCTGTGCAAGAGCGCAAGAACGTTACATCAACGTAGCACAGCCTAGATGTGCAATCGTGCAAGAACGCTAAGGAACGCTACAACAACGTAGCACAGCGTAGATGTGCAAGCGTGCAAGGAGGCTAAGGAACGCTACAACAAGCACAGCGTAGCTGTGCAAGAGCGCAAGAACGTTACATCAACGTAGCACAGCCTAGATGTGCAAGCGTGCAAGAAGGCTAAGGAACGCTACAACAACGTAGCACAGCGTAGCTGTGCAAGAGCGCAAGAATGCTAAAGAACGCTACAACAACGTAGCACGGCGTAGATGTGCAAGCGTGCATGAACGCTACCTCAACGTAGCATGACGTCGCTCAGCAAGGGTACATGAACGTTATTACCCAACCCCACCCCACCCCACCCCACCTCACCCCAACAAGGACAAAAAAAGACAACAAAACAAAAAATTAGCTTTGACACGCAGGCCGCGCGCCACAGCGCCAGCAACAATTGGCATGGTGCAACTTCTCACTCCTCTATGTCTTCATTTTGGCATGAGTCAACATGGCCCACTGACTATGAGTATGATGGGTTTTGGCAAGAATGGCCAACTGATGATGCGTGGGCTTGGAATGCTGCCCTTCCGAGTCCCCAGCTGCAGCTTCCGATGATGCTGAAAAACATGATGATGATGAGGGTGACAAAGCCCTTACTGAGGCTATGGAAGCTGAGCACCAAGCGGAAGCCCTGGCAATGGAAGCTCGCAGAACGTGGAGCCAAGCACAACAAGCTTCACAACGCCTGAAAAAGGATACGGGGATGGGTGCCACTGGTTGTTTTCTTTGCGGCGGAAATCATCTAGCCAAAGATTGTCCTGATCGTATGCATCCTCCTTTTCACCAGGGTTTGGCAAGAATTTGTCCCCAGCTGAACTCGAGCCCTGCCTCATGGGCAAGTCAAAGGGACAAGGTTATAAGGGTAAGTCCAAACATGGCATGATGGCATGGTCAAATGATGATGGTTGGTATCTATCATGACGCTTATGCGGAGATGAAGGGGAAGGGAAACAACAACAACAACAACAACAACAGGGTAACTTCAAGCCTTCTGCAAACGTCTATGGCATGGCTTTGTGGTCCCTCGAGATGGTGTCCGATGCTTTTTCCAACTTCACATGATGATGCTGGTTTCCACATGTTCCCCGTGGAGTTGTTTTCAACGAATGAAAATGCTTCGACTCAAAGTTCTATCCCTCCTGGTCATGGCATGTTGGATTGTGGTGCAACAGCATCAGCGGGTCCCGAGGCATCAGCCAAGAAGTTAATCAGTTTTCTTTTGCACTGTGATCCCAACCTTCAAGTCAGTTTCAATTGCCAAAAGCGTCCATATTTTCAATTTGGTTCTGGCAGCGGGGTCGTGCTATGTATCATGCGGTTTTCCATCCTAGTTGGGATTCTTCACGATGTTTTGAGCTCTATGTGTTGGACAATCCTGCAGAATATGGTCAAGACTGGTTCACGGATGATTTACTGGTTCCCATTTTGGTGGCATGGACTACCTGAAGAAGACTGTTTGATTTTGGATTTCTCTGATGGTGATGCGGTGAATGGTCATGATGTCGACCCTGAACCCTGCACCATGGAGAAAAACGTCAAGGGTCACTTCATGGTCAACATTGCCCACTATCTCTTCGGCAACCTCTCTGTGCCGAGGCCGGTGACCCAGCTGAGGTTGCGCAAAGAGCCTTGAGCAGGCTTGGACTCCTGGTTATGAGGGGACCTGGGGTGATGATTGGTTTGAATTGACCATGCTTTCAAGTGCTGAGGGGGTTTCACATGATCACATGGGTTCACAACATGACCGTAGAGCTCTTTTCAATGGTTTTCTTCAACGGCGTTTGCGTTTGAACAACGGTGTTGTTTCCAGCTTCTGAATCTCAAGTTCAGCAGCCTCCATCATCCACGGCGTTGACCTCCAATTGCCCCGAAGTTGGCATCTCTTCCACTGGAATTCTCTCGCGAGATCGGTGCGGACCAGAGGGACTATCGAAGTCTCCACACCTCCTGGCCATGTTCTGGCGATCACAGGAGCTCCGTGCCCAAGTCCAACAGCTATGCTCAATGGTGCCAGTGCGAGATCTGGAGGGTCTCCTTCCACGGCAAGCATGCAACTCAGGTGGATCACAAGGCTGTGGAGTTGGCCATGAAGCAGCTCCAGATGGATCTTGGCGCAGCTGGAAACCTAGCACCAGAACTTGAAGCGTATTCAGGAACATCAGAAGGCCCTGAGTATGCGAACATCCACGACAGATGTGTGGCGCTACCTGAGTGCGGACGAGAAGGCCAAGCTGCAACAGATTGCCGAGAGCCGCCATCAGGAGGAGGAAAAGATGAAGGAGGATCCGGAGCTGGAACCTCAATCCAGAATGTCACGAGGATGGGCAACCTCTCAATGGCCTATGAGACTGTGGATGCCGAGATGTCTGCCGAGCACTACGGCAACTTGGAGTTGCTGGAATCAGCCCAAGGCTGTGTCTTGAGGATGAAAAGCCTCAACAAAACTTAAAAAGTCCTGCAAAGAAAAAGTTCAAAAACCCTCCAAAAAGAAATGAAAACGATTGACACTGACGTGCACTTTGAAGCCTCTCCACCTTCAGGGGCTGCCAGTTTTGAAAGGGATCGCAACTCTCGAGATCAGCGACAAGGTCTCTCATGGAAGATCATCAGGCCACTTTGGCTTTCCTGGGCATGATGACACTTGCTGCACAGACTGGTCTTCGAGATTTTCTGCAAGGTGACCAAGTTGATGGCTGGGAGATGTTTTGCTTTCCTGAGAGTTAGCTCACCGCTGCATGCCGCAGTGAAGGCCTCAAGTTCAGTCGCATCAACTTAGCTCAAGGCTTTGATCTTTACAAGCCGAAAGTCTATGAGGAGCTGAAGAAGAAATACAAGCTGAAACGTCCTCGAAGGATTTGGGTCTCAACACGTTGCACAGTTTGGTGCCCTTTTCGGTCCCTCAACTTTCGGACGGAAGAGCAACGTGGTGCACTTGAACAACGCCGTTGACAAGAACGAGCTATGTTCAAACTCCTGACCCCCTTCCTCTTGGATATTCTTGAGAATGACCCGGCTTGTGAACTCTCTTGCGAAGATGCTATGGCTGGGATGAGCCTTGGATTTTGCATCTTCAACAACGACTACAAGAACTTGGCAAGTCATGGCACTCCGCCAGAATTGACGGCTGCCGATATGGGCTCCGTTCTGTTTCCGTTGGATTTTTGCGGACGTCTTGGTGGATTGGCACTATCTCTGAAAGCTTCTACCACTTCTACAAGCTGATACTTGCCAAGGATGCCATGATCATGAACAAATCCAAGAACTTGAAACCCAAACCCAACGCTCAGTGTTCTATCCTTGGAAGCTTTGCAAATCCATTGCGCAACGATGGCGCCAAGAACTGTTTCCTGACAAATGGCTTTCATTTCTTCAAGCTCCAGTGCCAACAATGGTGGAACATGATGAGCAGCTTCGACCTTTAGGACTGATGGATGGGGCTTTGGACTTGTGCCCGGCAATGGACTTATGCCCAGGGATGGATTTGGACTTATTTCCTGCATCCTCATCAGCTCCTGCTGTTCCTTCCACCAAAGAAGTTGATCAATGGAAAATACAGTTGTTGAAGTACAATCGGTCAGCTGGCCATCCTAGCAACTTCAACCTTGCACGCATTTTGCGTGATGCGGGACGTCCAGAATGGCAAGTCAAAGTTGCTCTTACCTCTTCGTTGCGAAGACTGTGCCGCGCTGAAAATGGGAGGTTCCTCAAGCGGACAAGTGCCTTCGGCCTCCATGAGACCTATGCCACGAGCTTGGGAATGCGTTGGCATGGATTGCACTGAGTGGACACCCCGCATGAGAATCAGAAATGCACTGTGTTGGTGTTGATGGATTTGGCCACAAAATTCAATGTCACCAAAGTTCTGATGAAGTGTGGTTTGTCAGAGCAAAGACCGAGACCACCCAACAGCTCTGGTGGCATTCACTCAATTCTGGCTTCAAGACAAGCCGAAGCCTGTGTACCTTTTCCGGCGCAAGGAACTCTCTGACTTCAACATTGCTTTTGACCCACCAGCACCGAAGGAAAGCTGGGCACATGGACTCCTTGAACGTGCTGTTCAAGAGGTCAAAGAGGTAGCCTCCAAGATCAGGTTGTCCAACACTGACTTGACACCTGAAACTGTTTTGGCCCTGGCAACTCATGCGCTCAACTCAACTGAATATGTGCAGGGCTACACACCGTTTCAAAGGGTCTATGGGGCTCAACCTACTTTGACGGACGAAGACATTGCCAGCTTTAGCCTTTCACCTGATGATGCTGCCGGTTTGAACTATGGTGCCCTTCTCAAAAAGCGTCAAGAAGCTGAGAATGTTGCCCGCTATGTGAAGGCGATGCGCACCATCAACAAGATCAAGAACTCAAAGGTGCGACAACCACTTCAAACTTTTCACCCAATGGATTTGGTGACAATCTGGAGGAAATACACTTCTCCAGTTGGTCTTCGTGGTGGTTTGAAGAAGACTGCCCGTCCGCAGTGGTTAGGACCTGGCCGTGTTGTTTTCAGGAGACCATCAATGGACAACAGCCTGAAGATCCGCCGTCACATAGTGTGGGTAGCTGCTGGTGGCACCATGCACAGATGTTCAGTTCACAGTGTTCGCAAGGTCACTACTCAAGAACGTTTGGATTTTGAGCTGCATTCGGGAGAAGACCCCAGACATTGGAAGTCTTTGGCAAATGCTATTCCTCAACGATCTTTTGTAGATTGTGTCCCTGAAGAGCCTGGTGAAGATGAAGAAGATTTGCCTCAATTTCGAGGTGATCCCAATGCAACAGCACTACCTAGTCCAAGACCGATGATGCGGCATTTCTACAAGCATCCTGTGCGAAAGGTGGCTTTTGCTGAACCTCCTGCTGCAGAAGCCCAACCTGTGAACTCCTATGATCCTTCTTTTGCTGCAACTCCTGGTGATGATGATGATGATGATGACGATGATGATGATGATGATGATGAGGAGCGCCCTGGCAACACTGGCCTCGGTAGCGGCATTCCAACTTTGGAAGAACGATCAGGTAGTTCAAAATCAAGACTTCTGCCGAGCGAGTCAGCTGCAGCCTCTTCCGCGCCTGAGTCCAAGAAGGCCCGTGTTGATGTTGTTATCGCGTATTTGGAGGTGATTGATGAACGTTGGCTGAAAATACGTGCCTCCATCGACTCCATGTACAAGTGGGGGGCAATTGAAGAAGAATGAGTACAGACATGCTGGGACCGATCTTTCAATGAAGACCGATCCGGGTTGATCAATCTTACTACATTGAGATGTTGGAAGATTGCAGATTGACCCTCAAAGGTTCTCTATATCCTCTTCCTTGATGACTCCGAAGGAGATCTCTGCCTGCCGAGCGGCGATTGGTGCTCTTCAATGGGTTGCTGTGCAGACTCAGCCTTTAGCATGTGCTCGCTGCAATTTGCTTCTCTCCGAGCTTGCCCAGCAGCCGACTATGCAACTGGCCCAGGAACTGCAAGAGCTCATTCGGGTCCAGCACTGTTTTGAAGCAATTTTCCGTTTGCCCAAAGTGAACCATTGGTCACAAATTGTAGCTGCAGGTTTTGGAGATCAAGCCCACCAAAACAGACCCAAAGGGGGTAGCACAGGTGGTTTTTTTGATTTTGTTAAGCAACAGGGATTTAACTGTTGACCTACCAGCTCCCATGATCTTGGTCACTTGGAAGACTTGGAAGCTGAAACGGGTCAGCATCGACACAATCGATGACGAAGTACAGAGCCTGGTAGAAACTGAAGATGTCCTTTTTAGAACTCGCATGTTGTGGGCAGCCATCAACTCTGCTGCCACCGTAGGAACAGATTCCAGAGCTGATTTTCTTGAAGCTTCCGAAAAGGAAGTGCGTTTACTTCCTGGTATTTTCGGAACTGACAGCAAGGGCGGATATGATAGCATCATGGTGAACGAAAGCCCTATTCCAACACAAGGTCAGCCATCCAAGCGTTTCAACTCAAAGAGTCCATTCCTCGTTGTTTGACCCATTTGCTTTGGCTGGCTGTGATTGGAATCTTGCAGACTCCATGAAAAAGAAGAAACCTGAATGTCGCAAATCCATGGAGTACTTTTTCAAAAGCGAGTCTGAATGCTGAAGTTTGATCCCAACTTCATCCAGTCATCTCGAAAGGAGGTTCTCCAATTAAATCTTGCACAAATGCATGGGACGAAGAACTCAGAAGAATTTTGTGGTGATGCAGTCGATCTGATTTCACACCGCTGTGCAGGTATGAGTTCCTCGGTTCCTCAGCTACCATCTGGTCCAAAACAGAGGGCCCTCTTGTAATGCCGACATGTGTGCTGCACCATGAAAAGGACTTGAGCTGTCCGCGTTGATCCTTGTCACATAGGTGACATCTACCTCGTTTTTCATCCTTTCGTGTTCTCTGCAAGTGTGGCAACAGATTGGAAGATTCTTGGCGAAACATCATTTGGCAGTTGATCATCATTCAAGCTACCTGCACATAGCCAATATGGCTAATATCATCCAATATCAATGGATTGTGTTCGGGACAAAGTGCGAGGCTTTCGCAGCGGGGCACCTTCCCAAGTCACGCCACTCACTGCCCGTTGCAATGCCTTCTGCAAATCCTTGCGACGGGTGACCACAACGCAGGACATGACTGGATCTTGGTAAAATGGGATCCAAATGGGATCCATATAGCCAAAATCAACAAACTCGAACTTATCCTGCACAAAATCCATCATGGTGTTCTTTCAAAATGCTTTCCGAAGTGCCATTCTTCTTGGCATTCTTGGGACAAAGACGTGCCATGACATTGTGGAGTTCCACTCATCTGCTGTATTCAGCTCTCCTTCGGATAGCCACTGCGCGTGTGGGAGTCACCACAGCATGCAATGGTGATTGATGAGCGTTGCGGCTGTGCCTTCTCCGTTGCGTTGCGGTGCCCAAGAAGTATCCCAACTGGACACGCATTTTCTCGAGTCAGGTCTTTGCTAGCCAGAAAAACAAGCCCAGCAGAACACGGAATAGGGAATCGGGGAATTTCACCGAAATTGTCAACCAAAGACTAACTATAATATTAACATGTATTAACTATACATGTATTGACAGTATGGACTAAAGATCAGCAAAACTCCGCCAAAATCTCAACGAAAGCAGCTGCGAATCTGGAGCAACTGCAGCCGCACCACTTGTCAGCCTCGTTCAGCCCCTCGTTCGTCGGCACCGCCACAGTCAGACCCATGACAACGACCTGGCGCAGTGGGAGAATCGGCAAGCCCTTGTTCTTCAACCAATCTCTTCCCGAACATCTGTTTTTTCGCAACAAAGTTTGACATAGACATCTTGAAACAATTGGGACTGATCCAGGCCGAGTCTCAAATTAAGTAGGCCCTGCTGCTAAGGTAGCAGCATCATTTTGGAACACGAAAACCGGATCATTTCCGAACACAAGAACCGGCTCAATTCAGAACACGAAATCCGGATCATTTCTGAACACACGGAGAAACAAAAACACCGGCAAGAGCCACTTTATACAGAAATTTACAGGAAAATGCCGCGCCCAAGAATCTGGGACCACACTTTGTGCGAGCCTCCGCAGTCGAAATGCACTTCGACGTTTCACAAGAATCACTTTATACGGAAATTTACAGGAAAAATGCCGCGCCCAAGAGTCAGCCCAGAACGCAGACAAACACTTTGCGCGAGCCTGCGCAGTCGAAATGCATGCCAACATTTCACAAGCACCACTTTATCCGGACATTTACAAGAAAAATGCCGCGCCCCATAGTCAGCCCAAAATGCAGACACACACTTTGCGCGAGCCTGCGCAGTCAAAATGCAGGCCAACATTTCACAAGAGCCACTTTATACGGAAATTTACAAGAAAAATGCCGCGCCCCAGACCCTGGGACCACACTTTGTGCGCAAGCAAAATGCATGTCAACATTTCAAAAGAGCCACTTGTGTAGGAAATTACAGGCAAGTTGCCGCGCCCCACAACCTAGGACCACACTTCACAAGAGCCACTTTATACAAACATTTCACAAGAGCCACTTTATCCAGAAATTTAAAGCAAAACTGCCGCACCACAGTGTCAGCCCAGAACGCAGACACACACTTTGTGCGAGCCTGCGCAGTCGAAATGCATGTCAACATTTCACAAGAGCCACTGCATACGGAAATTTAAAGGAAAGTTGCCGGCGCCCAGAGTGAGCACCCTGATCAAGCACCGGCCTTTACACCTACCGTAAGAACCCCTCAGTGTGGACACACTTTTTGGGGAACAAAAAGGAAGCCAAGACTGACACTGCCAAATCCAGGAAACTACGACATCCGGAAACTTCAACCCCGGGAAACCAGGAAACCAGGAGACCAGGAAACCAGGAGACCAGGAAACCAAATTACCCGGCAAGAGGCCCCAAACAGTGTGAAGGAGTGGGATGATAATGTATGTTAGTGTCGATGATGATGATGATGATGGTGATGATGATGATGATGACGATGATGATGATGATGACGATGATGATGATGATGATGGCGAGGATGATGATGATGATGATGGTGATGATGACGATGATGATGACGAAGACGATGACCATGACGATGACGATGGTGATGATGACAATGATGATGATGATGATGATGATGGTGATGATGATGATGATGATGATGTTAATTTGATGATGATGATGATGATGATGATGATGATGATGCTGATGAGATGGTGGGGATGATGATGATGATGATGGTGATGGGGATGGGGATGGGGATGATGAGGGTCATAATGCGGAAGATGAAGTGGTGGATGAGGCGGTGGACGATGATGGAGTAGAAAGGAAAGATGATGATGTTGAGGAGGAAAAGGATAATGATGACGATGATGGATTCCTGGATCATGGATGATGGATGGTGGATGGTTGATGATGACGATGATGATGATGATGACGATGATGATGATAATGATGATGATGGTGACATGATGGTTTTATCCGGATGCTGGTGAGGGTGATGATGGTGATGATGGTGATGATGATGATGGTGGTGATGATGATGATGATGATGACGATGATGATGATGACGATGATGATGATGATGATGATGGCGAGGATGATGATGATGATGATGGTGATGATGACGATGATGATGACGAAGACGATGACCATGACGATGACGATGGTGATGATGACAATGATGACAATGATGATGATGATGATGATGATGATGATGATGATGATGATGATGACGATGACGATGACGATGCCGATGCCGATGCCGACGCCGACGCCGACGCCGACGACGACGACGAGGAGGACGAGGAGGACGAGGAGGAGGAGGAGGGGGAGGAGGAGGATGAGGATGAGGATGAGGATCATAGTGTGGAAGATGAAGTGGAGGAGAATGAAGTGGAGGAGGATGATAAGGTGGAAACCAGAAAACAAGGAAACCAGGAAACCGGGGGAAAGGAAACCAGTAAATCAGGAAACCAAGGAAAGGGGACCAGGAAGCGAAGAGACTAGGAAACTTGGAAAAACTATACCAACAGACGGCCTTCCTGCTGCTAATGGCACTTTCATGGGAAAAAAATTGACTAAGTATCACTAATCATATTGACAATAATATAATATAATATAATATAATATAATAAATATAGCATAATATACAATAATCATAGTACATTAGTACATAACATGGCGTCCAATGACGCAGACATCGTGTACCGTTGCCTGCTGTGCTTTCACAGCAGGGTCAACATACTGTTTGGCCATGGTCCTCAGTCCCAGCTGCCAGACTTCGGCAGGTTTGGATAGCGAGGATGTCTGACGACTCGTATCGACTCGAGCCAAAAAAAGAGAGCACGTCAAAGCTGTTGCTGAGCTCACATCCGGCACCCCCAATCCCATATCTCATGAATTTCATCTGCAGACCCACCCCTTTCATGTTGTCACAACCACCCCGGGCACCTATGATCTTCGTAGCGCGAGTCGCAAGCCGCACCCCACTTGAGCCATTGACACAACGACACAACGAGAGCTGTCTCTTTCCATCAATGAGGCCTGTGAGCAACAAAAATGGAGACTGAAAATGCTATTCTGGTTGGTGGTTGAGCCGCCAATCTAAAAAGGGTGTGAAATAGTTTTAGGATTTTTTTTTTGAACAGGTTTGGGATTTTTTTTTGGATTTCTTGGCTGGTACCATTTGCCTCGGTGTTTGCAACGTTTTGGAACTTGAATTTGTCATTTTGCATGGTATTTGCCACATTTTGGCATGTTCACCTTCCATTTTGCATGGGATTTACTACATGTGGGCATGTTCACCTTCCATTTTGTATGGTATTTGCCACATTTTGGCATGTTCACCTTCCATTTTGCATGGGATGTTCTACATAAGGGCATGTTCACCTTCCATTTTGTATGGTATTTGCCACATTTTGGCATGTTCACCTTCCAGTTTGCATGGGATGTTCTACATGTGAGCATGTTCACCCAAATATTTACAGATGCGGAAGCTTGGGATTAGATAAAAAGCGGGTGGGGGGGAGGGTGCTAGCTATCTATCTAGCAAGCTAGCTATCTAGCTATCTAGCTAGCGATCTATCTAGCAAGCTAGCTATCTATCTAGCAAGCTATCTATCTATCTAGCTATCTATCTACCTATCTTGCTAGCTATCTTGCTAGCTATCTATCTACCTATCTAGCTATCTAGCTAACTATCTATCTAGCTATCTAGCTATCTAGCTTTCTATCTATCTAGCTATCTATCTATCTAGCCATCCAGCTGTCTATCCAGCTATCTTGCTATCGAGCTATCTATCTAGCTAACTATCTATCTAGCTATCTAGCTATCTAGCTTTCTATCTATCTAGCTATCTATCTATCTAGCCATCCAGCTGTCTATCCATCTATCTTGCTATCGAGCTATCTATCTAGCTATCTATCTATCTATCTAGCTGACTATCTACCTACCTATTTAGCTATCTATCTATCTCTCTAGCTATCTATCTAGCTACCTCTTTATCTATCTAGCTAGCTATCTATCTATCTAGCTATCTATCTAGCCATCTATCTATCTAGCTATCTATCTAGCCATCTATCTATCGAGGTATCTAGCTATCTATCTCTCTAGCTATCTATCTATCTAGCTGGCTATCTATCTATCTAGCTATCTATCTACCAAGCTATCTATCTATCCAGCTATCTATCTATCTATCTATCTATCACATGTAATCCTGTCAGCTTTCCAGAGAAGGTTAGTTCGCAAAAACCAACTAATGTAACTTGGGTTTAAGTTTAAATAAAAAAAAGCGGGAGGGGGGGATTGGGGGGAGGGCGCAGCGCCTCCCCCCAAAGCAGAATGCAAGCACCTCTTCTCACATGTTACGTTGCTAGTTTTCAAGAGAAGGTTGGTCATGTGATACTCAGGGATGTAAATACTGTGCAAAATGTATCTTACATGAAAATCAAGTATTTAAAGCAGGCAAACCAAAAAAAAAAGCAGAGAAGCAAAAAAGCAGAGAAGCAAAGAAACAGGAAACGCACAAAAGCAAAACAGCAGAAAGGCAAAGAAGCAGGAAAAGCAGAAAAGCAGAGAAGCAGGAAAAGCAGGAAAAGCAGAGAAGCAAAGAAACAGGAAAAACAGAAAAGCAAAAAAGCAGAAAAGCAGAGAAGCAGAGAAGCAGGAGAAGCAGAAAAGCAAAAAAGCAGAAAAGCAGAAAAGGCAGGAAAAGCAGGAAAGCAGAGAAGCAGGAAAAGCAGGCAAGCAGAGAAGCAGGAATCCAAAAATAATTCCTAAACCTGATCAAAAAAAAATCCTAAAATAATTAGCCCTCCATCCAAAAATATTCTCCTCATATCAACCAATCATCCCAAGTATGGTTGAAAAACAATAAATATTTGAAACATATTGAAATTTTGAAACCACCAACCAGTACTGAACGACTTCGAGACACTTCATTTTCACTTGGCGGCTCCCTACGACTCCAGCAATGCTTTGCTCCTGCTGGGCCCCGTGCCAGAAACGTCAACACTTCGTTGGCGCAAAAAAAACCAGCTGACTTTGTGTCAGTACAATGCAACCACTATACGCCACGGAAGCAGAGACAATTGATTCACACATCTTCTTTATGGTCTTCAAGAGTTTGTTTGAAAATATGGTATCCCCCCCCCCAAAAAAAAAAACTAATTATCTTCCCAAAATCTGTCGTTCTTGGGGTGTACGGTATATGGCATACCTTGTTTTCAGACAAACCCGATGTCGATCACTGGATCAAAAACACAGCTATTACCACCCAGGAAGTGATGGGCGGTTGCTTCCGAAGACAACAGCAAGCCACACAATCGCAGCTGTCTGCCGTCCGAATTCGACTAGAGTCACCCATCAGCAACACTAGTGCAAGTTGACCGTTGAAGCTGAGTGATAGTCACACCATACACAAGTAATTTCTTGGTGGAATCATGTGGAATATTGGATTCTGCGAAAACAAAACCAACACTTCCGAAGTGCGACTGAAATTCCTTCCAAGTTCAAAGGGCCAACGTCTATTGGAAGAGATGCGCAGGGAGGCAGACCAATGCCATGCGCGCAAGGTCGCGCGGCTCGCGCTTCGCTGCATCCGCTTGAGGATTGCAGGCGCGGGATCAAAGTGACAAGTCTGTACAATATAATCAGAAATCAACACATTTTCGCCTCAAAGGCTTTCAGCGAAGCATCGACTTATGGTTCTCTTGGGGTTCTAGCAATGGCATCGTTTGGGAGCCCGGACAGCGAGCAGTCAGCCGAGTTCAACACCTGGAAAATCTGGGCAATTCATCAACCTGCCTTGATTTTGCAGATCTGCCATGCTGATCTTTGGCGAACCCTTGAGCTTGCCTTGAACCTAGACACATCGGCGACCTTGGGGTCGGCGCTTTCTCAAGCTCAAACTTAACCGAGGACCTGTCACCACATCCCCAACAGGCTACGCAGCTTGCCGGGTCGCCACACAGATCGCCCACTTTTGAGTTCCCCTGGGGCAGGTCGTCATCGGCTATCTGCGAAGTGCGACCTGTTGAAGGTTTTATTGTTGAAAACATCCTCCAAGCGACCTTTTGCTAAGTCAAGGTGCCTGCATTGGTGGGGCATTTAAGGCCGCCTTGCAGCCTGGCGCAGAGGCGCCATCAGGCATGTCTCCGGCTGCTGCACTTCCACAAAACACTTTAGATCTATCAACCTACCTATATATATATATATATATTCATCATATTCAATCATATATTCATCATATTCAATCATATTCATTTGTCTATATGACTGACGCATTGGGATTGACTGAATAGGCTCCATGGATTGAATTGTCGTGTTCTTGTTCTGCTGTCGTCACCAAGCCCTTCAACCACTGTCGGAGACCTTGCCTCAAGCGGCCCTGGAGTGGGCCTTCGCAAGTGAAATGATTCGAACCCAGACATCTACAGAGAATCATCATATGTCACAATCTTGGACATTCATTGACATTCATGACAAAATGATACAAAATGATAGAAAGTGGCCGTCAATAAGGGACAAACCGCCATCGCTAGATGGCACTAACATGATGGTTGCGCATGTGCTAAACTACTTGGACAACGGCTCCCAGTGACAACGCTTCCCTGAGGAATGCTCCTGCCTTCCTGCCCTCTGCTTCGATCCAGCCGGCAACTACTCTGCCATACCTAACAAGGGACATGCCAAACAACCGCATACTCTTCCGGTGGCGAATGGCGCTCACTCATCCCTGCCTTGAAACTTTGAGGGATGGCAGTTCAGCACAGAGCAAGTCTCACGGATTCAGCACGCGTGACACCGTCATGATCTCTCAACTGTTCAATGCTGGTAATCTAGAAAACGATCTACAAAGTAAGGGAAGAGATGTAGAAAGTATGCTGCGCATCTTTTAGGCAAGGCAGATGAAGATGCCTCTAGCACAACCCATTCCTCTGCCTCATGAACGCAATCTCTGCCAAACCAGGTACTCAGGCAACCATTCTAGGAAAAAAACGACAACAAAGTCCGTAACGGCAACAAAATATTATTCTATTCCAACACGAATAAAATGTGGCTGTTTTTAGTCAATATTGTAATTCTGACATTTGGAACTTCACAAAGCTGAAAAGCCTTGACCATTGTCTTTAGATCGATTGGAAAACAAACAATATTGCAAGGAACTCAAATGAAGACAAACATCTGAACAAGCATCAAAAGTTGCAGTCAATGGCTTTGGAATTGATGCTGAATCCGATCTTGCCTCGGGCTTTCGCGCGGTTGGGGCCATCAAGTGCCTAGCAGGATTGGCGCCATCTGTGGCCATCTGTTAGCGAGCAGGAACAGGCGCCACGCCTGAAGAATCAGCCGCACTGCCGCATGTCCATGGCGAGCGTGCGCCTTGGCATCAGGGAGTCACTGGACCTTGAGCACTGCCAAAGATCTCTGAGAATCAGGCCATGAAAGTCAGCAGCCCATCTTCCTTGGGGTAAATCTGACTCTGACCGCCTTGCACTCAGCATACACCTATGATAGCACATCCAACACATCCAACACATCCAGTCCTGAACTATAGCTTTAGCCAAGGACATCGTGTCCTCGTGAGACAGCTTGGTCCTTGGGGCGAAAAAAACAATCTGCACGGCCTCCTCTGCGACTTTCACTGGGGTACCCCAACAGGCGCTTGCCACAACGGCGCTTCCAAAGGAATCCTCCAGGCAATTTGTTCATCCGTTTCGCGTGGAGGAACCAACGGAAATGCAGTGGGCAGTAGAAACCTGGGGGAGGATTGGACCTATCCAATTTGGGGTACCCACAAAACAGCAACGAATGGATGAAGTCGATAGCATCGAATCTAGCCTGGCAGATGGGAGCCACATTCAACCTGAGCTCCTGGAAGCGGTACCAATGGACCCGCGGCTGGTCATTTATAGCATTTGACCCTACTCATTTTGAGACATCTTAATAATCCAATTTTATTTAACTCCAACTTTGAAGGAAAGAAATCTTGAGTCAGAGTCATAGCCCTAATTGTTCTTTTTTGCTTTTGCCATGGACAGCTCTTCCGACAAATCCACTGGCTCGATCGCCCATCTAGGGGTTTTGACAGTTTTGACATGTTTTGACTAAATCTCGAAAATCAAGGGATGACGCAGAAATCCTGGCATGATTGGCTTGCTCGTTTTCAACCAGCTGTTTAGGGAGCCTCAGCCAGCCGGCCCCGTTGAGACGGGTTTCCATGCTCCAGCAAATTCTGTAGGACCTTCAGTCGGCATGCGAATGGCATGCCGGGAGCGATCAATAAACCCTGGCTGATTCAGGGGAAGAGTGATCAATCGCCGCTGAAATGGCCCAATCCCAGGCAAACAGCCCAGATTTTCGTTCGAATAGCAGTTGACACTAGTGAATACAACCAGGGGAAAACATCAGCAAGGTCACACTGCAACGCTTTTCGCCGCATCCTCCATGCCGTTTCGCTTTTTTCGCCCAGCGGCATAGTTGCCGTAGGGATGTCTGGCAATGCTGCTGACGTCCGATAGAATCGCCGAAGCCATCCCTTCGACCTGCTGTGGACACTGCTCAACAAGCCTGGGCAGATGGCATGGGCACTGGCTGAGTTTCCAAAGACCTTGGGGTCTTAGGATGTCTTGGGAACCTGTGGAACCTGTTCTGTTTACGATTCTTTCACTCATGTTTCTGTCCTGCCACAAACGCGCCTCTGAATGATGCGGCACCCAAACTTGTGACGAGCAGCCTTGGTTTTCAACTGCATCATGCTGCACTCGCTGAAGGCACGTGCGGCTGCAAAAAAAGATACACTGAAGGCCGACATGGCAAAATGCAGCAGATTTTCTAAACCAAAGGACACACCTGATTCTACAAGCAGACGAAAGCCTGCACCAGCTTCGCAACATACTTCCGTTGTCCTGGCGGCCCTACTTGATGCATTGTAACATTGTAAGAATCTAACCCCTTCAGGCTCCAACCAGCTCCGCAAAACCATGACAAGCCATAATCTCATCAACGATGAACTGGCAATCGTGAGGCCTCAGGATTAACGGTTGGCGAAGACTCCAATGGCTTCAGCTCCGCCTCTTCAGACACCATCATTTACATTGTAATTTACATCACTTTTCCCTGGCCTGGAACAAGTGATGCACTTCTGAAGGACGTGGTTCGCGTGCGGACATCGCATAGCATCTAGCACGTGCCCAGCAAGCTCTGTCACCAAGCGCGATCGTGTCACATCATCCGCAGCTTCTTCGATGGCACGTTGTACGTCTCGGCATCCTTTGGCGTCCTGCCAAGAAGGCAGCGAGGCTGGAAACTGCTCACCGCAGTGAGAAGCAGAAGCATGGATTGATAGAGCGGGATTCTCACAGATTATCAAAGGATGATCATGTTTGATTCCCAGCCAGGCGCGGCTTCGCAGCACACGTGCCTCAAAATGGGGAACACCACGGAATATCTGTGGATACTCAACATAAATAATTAGTAAATAAATGTAAGTAAAAAGGAACATGATGATACATCTGATAAACCTGAGGTTTCCGAAAATTCAGAGAACCCCAACGTAACCTCACGTGACATGGTCTTGAACATGTCTTCCGTGCGCCGCAAACGTTGGGGGCCTGAGAGAGCTCCCAAACTCTTCCAGTGAGCTGCAAATGACCACAACAGCCCACGGAGGTCTGATGCTCCGCCGGCACCTCCAAAATTGATGACCTGAAAGGGTTGCCAAACTAAGGGCTAAAATAATGATGGCACGTCCATATTTGATGCAAGCAGAGGCCGACCAAGTTTCAAAACGTGAATCCTACCCAACCACTTCCGTTCTTGTGTAGACACGTCAACATGTGGAGCTTTATTTTTTCAATCGTCACAGGAAACTATGGGCCTGCAAGCTCTTTGGCCTCAACTCATCATGCAATTTCGACACTCTAAACGCCAAAAAACAGTAGATATCTTCGCCCGAGCAATCCTTCAAAAACAAAGTGAGGGTTTACCTCTGGCGCTTACAAAGTCATGACTTTTTGTGACCGCCCAGCCTGGCCCCCAGCAACCTGGGCAATTCCTCCCTCGTCGGGATCTCCCTTGGGATCTCCCTCGGGATCTCCCTGGCAGTCTCTCTGGCCGATCGCTCCGCACGCTCAGCTCGAATGATGTCAGGGCTCATACAGGCAGCCCAGGCAGGGTCATCATTGACGTTGATCCTCTCGACTAAGGCACGCAGAGGAAAGGCCAAATTCATTCGGGACTGGGCGCCCGAGGCGCCCGAGGCGCCCGAGGCGCCCGAGGCGCCGGCCTTGGCCTTGGGGGATTGACGGTTCAAAGGTCGCATGGTGGACATCTCACCCATAGCTGAAGCCACAAACCGCTGGAAGGCAAAGGTACAGACCATTCTGCTGCAAGCGGAATCATGTTTTTGAGGAATTTCACTGAAACATCTCTGAAAACATAGCAGTTGGACACATTTTGTTCTTCAAAAAGCATCCAAGCATGGACCTGATTCAAGAATTCTCTCGGCCTCATGGAGGCAGTCCTTTGACAACCAAGTACCCATTTTGGATATGGCCTAAGACAATCCTTGGTTTCCGATGCTGCCCATCAGCAAAGTAAACGGAGCAATCCATCACCAATCCTTGGTTTAGAAACCCTGGCACGGAAGAAAATTGGCCGCGGATCTTTTGTGCTCTGCATCAGCAGTGCTCTGGAGTTCAAAGGTGTTCAAAGATAATCGAATAGGGATCAACATGCCTCAACAAATGCTGTTGGCTGTCATTCCCGTTGCCATTTCGGCCCAAGTGTAAACATCTGTAAATTGGCCACCACGCAGGAATTGCCCTGCAGCTCTTGTCATTGTGGATTTCTGTGAAAAGTATGGTACTCACGGGCACCCCCAAATCCCAAGGTTTGTCATCCTTTTCTGCATGGAAAATTTGCTACGTACAAATTGGGAATAAAATGTCAACCATTTTGAGACAAACGCACGTGGGTTGCAGCCGCCGGTTGCAGCCGCCACCTATATATCGATCCAGAAACCCTGCTGGTTGCCACAAGATGCCACAAGGCAAGTGCGCATGGTTGCCGTCGACTGCGCACAGATGCTTCCACTGAATTAGCTTGCACCTATGAACATGTGCACGGTCAAAACATGGGATTCATGGGGTATGGTCATCCATCTAATGGAATCCGTGTGGGCATGAATTCCTTCTAATCGATTGACCATCCAAGATGGGCCAAGTTTTGACCAGAGCACAACAATGGGATCCGAGATGATCCGAGGCACCACATAACATCCACGCCAAAGAATCACAACTCAGGCGGCCACAGGAAAGTAAGCTCCCTCTCCAAGGAGGCTCGGAATGCACCAAAGTAACGGTCAGAATCAAAGGCCCCATCCTTTCAGTATTCAATGATTACAATGTTTATTATTGATGTTTATTTATGTTTATGTTCATTAATGTTCATTAATGTTCATTAATGTTCATTAATGTTCATTAATGGTTGTTAATGTTCATTAATGTTCATTAATGGTTATTAATGTTTATTAATGTTTATTAAGTTTTATTATCTGTTTTTTTTAATGTTGCTGTCATCTAGATGACAAAAAAATGATCAAAGTGAACCTGGCAACATCTCCTGCAGCAACGCCAGCTATTTGCCACGAAGGCTCAAGAAGGCATGGCAGCGAATACATTGTGGGAACGCCTCTATCGGAAACCACTCAGACCGGGTCTGGGTCATTCATTCTTAGTGTTGAAATATTCATCCAAGGATCCGAGGAAACGGGATTCACTGAAGATTCAAAAGAGTTAGATCATGTTAGATCTCATTCTGCCTGACAAACGACCCCCCAAGCAACCACTGCGCATAGCGAAGCGACGTTGGCTCTCGCTCAAATCCTCTCCTGAGAGCGGATCCTGTCACATCATTTCGCAGGGGAAAACATGGATTGAAGGGAGTACTCATGGTGGGCAGCATGTGTGCTTGCCTAGCGTCCAGTCCAGTCGATTAGAAGATGAAAGACATCCCCATGCATGTTGTGTGCATATATGCATGTTATCATTACATATGTACATAATATATATATATGTATACGTGTACATATATATATATATATGTATGTACATTTTTGTGTAGATAGATATATGGCAACGCCTGCGAATAGATAGGATTCAATAGAAACAGATTAGATCAGAATAGAATAAGATTTAGATTTAGCTTTTACCTTAGATTAGCTAAATAGCTAGAGCAGCTAGAGAGCTAGGTAGCTAGGTGCCTGGATAGCTAGATTGATCCATCTATCTAGCCGCATTTCTCCTTGTGCACACCTGAAATCTGACGGCCGGAAAGTTCGATTCGATGACTGACCTCACTTAGTAGTTACTTAGTAGCTTTCCGGGTCTGCCATTCAGGTTCGTTCAAACGGACAACAGCAAACCATACTTGGAAACGAAGGGCGTCCACTTCCTTTCATTGTTCTTGTCAAAATCGTCGCCATTCTGTGAGTCATTCTGGGGGTCCTCATTCCTTCGGGATCTTCAGCCTTGGATGGCACACAGACTGGAAGCCACTCATCTGACATTGTGATTCAGAATCTGCAACTTGTTGCTTTTACATGTGGACTGGTGGACTGTACTGTGTTTTGGCATGTTTTGGCAATCTTGTGTATAGATGTGTGTATATTATATATATATATACATTATATAAGTGTGTAAGTGTGTATATGCGGTAAAGTTATAGACGGCAGGGACAAGTACAGGACCTACTTATCAGAAGTTGCAACTTATTCATTGCTTTTTCGATTCTGTGATGCAAACGGCCTCCCGCTTTTATCGCCCAGCAACGAAGTACTTGGCGTACTGTTTCACAGTACAGGGCATAATCCTCCTCCTAGGCAAGACATCATGCGACGAGGAAATCACTCGCGCATTATAAAGGGCATCTCAGCTCCAGACCGAAATGGCCAATTTCCATCCCAGCAAAGAGATGAAGCTAGCCTGCCAATGGAATGGGGATCATCAAACTGGCGGATTTTTCAGCCATGTTTGATCACCCAAAAGCACCAGTGGGGATGTGGATGTTGAGATTCAACTCTCCTCAAGCGCCGGCGGAAGACAAGATGAATCCTGAAATACTTGAGTTGAAAACAGCTAAAATCAGGAGGAATCTTCCGAAGCAACGTTCCCATGACCCGGCACCTCTAACTTATTCATTTCTTTCAAACTTAGGCCACACACGGCAGCGTAGTAGGCCTGCCAGAAACTGGACACCCATCATCAGTTGTGGCTTTCTGTCTAACCGTCTAACCACATCCACACTGAGAAGCCGGGCATTTTTGTAGTAAATGTCATCAAGAAACTTCACTGCAACCACCTCAGTTTTGCATCGTAATGCTGGGGGACTTAGGGTCATATCTTCACCCACAAGAATCAAGATCCCCTGTCTTTTTTCACAAGATGTCACATGGAAAGCTGCACAACGCACTTTATAACATTTTGCGACCTACAATATCACTCTTGTATCCGGTAGGAAAGTGGCTTACCCCTCCCCGTTCCCAACCAAGTCACAGTTGCAGCTGCAAGCAAACGGTGGATCGTCAATGGATTCAGATCGATTGCATTCTTGCTGACCTCAAGCTGGTCCATCCGAACAAAGGCCTGAACTTGCGTTTGTGCACTTGAAAATCAAACAACCATGGTTTTTCCGCGTGATCAATCTCCAAGACCAACAATGAAGCGACGCCAACTCTTTGAGCTTTCGGCCAAACGATCCAAATACACAAGCGCAGCAACATGCACGGATTCACCTCATTTGGGCGCACCATAGGTGATATGTCGTCATGCTGCCATACCACAATTGTGCTAGTGAACCCCCCAAACTCAATCGTTAATCGAGTCAGCAGTTGCATCACTTGCAGTAGAGTTTCACTGTTTCCGTCCATTCCTTCCCTTGAGAATCTGAGCGAAAAAGTGAAAGGGTCCTTGTCCCAGGATGTATTTCATGCCAGGAAGCTGCAAGCAAAGTACTTGTCAATGCGCTTGAGATAATCCAACACAGAAATCTTTGGCTCAACCTGCCCCAACTCCAACTCTTGGCCAAATGTCGGGGTTCTAGTTTGCGAACCTCGCAAGCATCTCATACTAGAAGTGGAAAAATCAACTGGAACGAATAGCCTGCAGTAATCAAACATGGCAATGGAAGACATGGAAGATATCCCTTTTTTACACGAGTTTCCCATCAAAACCTCCATTTATATACTTTGGTGATGTCGCAGCCATGTTTGATGACACCAGAAGATAGTTCCATTCATCACCGTTCGTCACCATTAATCACCATCAGTACCTATGAATCACCATTCATACCCACTATGAACCCCTATATAACGATTGTCAACCTATTAATCACCATGATTCAACATTTGATTCCCAAGTTTCACCCATGGCCCAGGCAACACAGCCACCAGCCAGCAATGCCTGGGACATGAAACGACTCACCCTGACCTGACGCGGAGCCGGCGACGGTTATCGATCGCGACAGATAGAGCCAAACATAAATCGGATATGTTGGTTTTAGTCATGGATTAAAATGGATTATAATGGATAATCATTCATAGATGGATAATCGTAGGTGGATAATCATAGATGGATCATACCAGTAAATGGTTTGATGGATGCATTGTGTCATCTGACATGATTTGGCTTTGGAACCTGGACATTGGGAATTTAAGGCCGCAAGTGGCCATCAAGTCTGGACTCCAAATGACTTTCTGTGTGCCAAGACCTGATGGGCGTGGGTCAAAACTCCTATCCCTCCGAAAAATTGAAGGGCGCTAAAAAGTGATTAAAGAAATGTTGGCTTTCGTGAGCTATCATCCCAAAAATTGCTGAATATCATCCCAAACAATCCGTATTTCGCTACTCCAAAAATTCCGAAGAATAAAAGAAAAACATATAGATATTATCCCGGCAAGAGGCCCCAAACAGTGTGGGGGGGAGTGGGAGGATACTGTATGATAATGTGGAGGAGGAGGCGGATGATGATGATGACGATGATGACGATGACGATGACGATGACGATGATGATGATGATGATGATGGTGGTGATGATGATGATGACGACGATGACGATGATGATGACGATGGTGGTGACGATGATGAGGATGATGAGGAGGAGGAGGACGAGGATGAGGGGGAAAATATTGCGGACGATGATGTTCAGGGTGATAATGTTGCGGAAGATGAGGTGGAGGAGGGTGATGTTGCGGAAGAGGAGGATGAGGATGAGGATGGTAATGCGGAAGATGAAGTTGAGGAAGATGAGGTGGAGGAAAGGCGGAAAGGGCCTCAAAGCATCAGTGGCAGGAAGCTAGTAGGACAAGAGCAACCCTAGTAGTGAAAAGAAGGGATACGGGGTAAGATTCTGCAAGTTCCCTTTGCGAAGATCTCTGTAGAAGATCGTGCGCGAGATCTCCTTGACGGGTTGTTTGCAGAAGCTGCTGTGCAAGATCCCTGTGTAGGGCTATCTATACAAGGTGTCTGTCCGAGATCTCCACAGAAGATCTTCGTGAGGGCAAGATCTCTGTACAAGATCTCTATAAGAGCTCTGTTGGCAAGATCGCGTGGCAAGATCTCTGTACAAGACCTCCTGGACAAGATCTCTATAAGAGATCTCTTGGCAAGATCTCTTTATTAGATCTCTGTACACTGCACAAGCTCTCTGTAAAAGCTCTCTCCGTAGAAGATCTCCACAAGAGGTCTCCTTGCAAGATCTCTGTACAAGATCTCTATAAGCGCTCTGTTGGCAAGATCTCTATAGGATCTCTACAAACCGCGGCCCTCACCTTGCGCGAGCCTGCACAGTCGAAATGCGCATCAACATTTCACAAGAGCAACTTTATATGGAAATTTACAGGAAAAATGCCGCGCCCCAAAACTGCGGCGCAGACTTTGTGCGAGCCTGCGCAGTCGAAATGCATGTCAACATCTCACAAGAGCCACTTTATACGGAAATTGACAGGAAAAATACCGCGGCCCAGCTGGAGCACCCTGATCAAGCACCGGCCTTCACTC
>CAMXCT020000203.1:0-187500 GCA_947184155.2 Cladocopium goreaui | reverse complement strand
GTGTTCTGGGAGGTGTACTCCGGCAGTGCCAACCTCTCCACTGCCATGGCTCAAGCAGGTTGGGAGATCATGTCTTTCGACTACAACACAGGATGGGACTTCACGATTGGATCCCATCGAAGAGAGTTTTTACAGCTCTTGGACGCCACCTGCCCTGAGTTTGTATGGATGGCACCGCCTTGCACCATCTGGTCCAATCTGCAGAACTTGACCCCGATGACACCACAACGACAACTCGCACTTCAAGCTGATCGGGACTATGAGGAGAACACCCACTTGAAGATGTGCAAGCGGGCATTCCAGAAACAACAACGAGAAGGTCGCCATGCTGGACTTGAACAACCCAAGAATGCACGCAGCTGGCATACTCCAACTTTGGAGGCCATCGAGGGCTACGACGCCATTTTTGACCAGTGTGCCTTTGGAAGCTCATTGCCTGATGAGTATGGAGAATTTGTCCCCATCCGCAAGGGCACCAAGCTGCGATGCACGGATGAAACCATGGCCATTGACCTGACGGTCCCATGCCCTGGATGCCCACGACATCTACCTATCGAAGGATCCTCACCTGGACTTGGACCTCGAGCTCAAGCTGCTGGAGAATACCAACCGCAGATGTGCGCCTACTTCGTCGACGCCATCAACAAGGTCTTCCAGTACAAGGGCAACGACAAGATCTACACCGCTGAGGACGAGCCCATGGTCGACGAGCTCGAGACGTTCGACATGCCCCAGGACGAGAACTTCAGCCCTGAAACTGAGGATCAACAAGAACAACCACCACCCAAGGGAGTTTTGTCAAGACTCCATGATGAGGATTGGCAGAAAGCTCAGCGCACAGTCTTGCGACTGCATCGCAACCTTGGGCACCCTACACAGAAAGAGCTGGTGAGGCTCCTGATGAACAAGAATGCCTCCAGCGTTTTGATCGAGGCTGCCAAGCAGCATCAGTGCGGACTATGTGATCTACATCGACGCCCCACTGGTGTTCCAATCTCTGGCATGCCCAAGGATGCGCAGTTCAACCACCGAGTGCAGGCTGATACCCTATGGGTTGTGATCCCTGGACAACGTCAACAGCAACCGGTGCTGATGATCTCCGATTGCACCACACGACTTCTTGCAGCACGACATCTACGAGGAGGTGAGAAGACAGAGGAGTTCATCAAACAACTTGACTGTGCGTGGATCAGGAACTTCGGCCCCATGCACATCCTCCAGGTTGATGAACACAGAGCCTGGTCTTCAGACAGCATGCGAGAATGGTGCACCGAGAACGGGATCAACTTGCAGATCAGCCCGGGACAAGCTCATACCAGATTGGCCATCTTGGAGCGACGTCACCAAGTCACCAGAAGGGCCATCACTTTGTTCCTTGAAGGAAATCCTGAGGTGGCCAGATCGGCCGATGCCCTGGTGACGGCGTTGAACTACGTCATCCCGCAGATCAACAGAACCCCAAATGTTTGTGGCTACAGTCCGGTGCAATGGACCTTGGGATATACCCCACACATCCCAGGGATGTTGATGGAAGAGCAGACCTTGAACAACCCGGCTGCCTTGGACCCCTCAGAGGCCTTCATGGAGAAGCTCAAGCTGAAGCAAGAGGCCGTCAAAGCCACAGCTGCTGCCGACACTGACAGGCGACTTCGACGAGCTCTACTACGAAAGTTCATGGGTCAGCAGACCATCTTGAACACGGGCGACTACTGCTACTACTGGAGAGACGCCCCTGCCGGAAGCAATGCCAAGCCTTGGGCTGCCAAGCTTCGCTGGCGTGGCCCCGCTGTGGTCATCATGAGGGAGGCCGGTCCAACTGGGCCAAACTCTGACGTGCTGTGGATTGGTCATGGCACAAACCTCCTGAGAGCCGCCCCCGAGCACGTCAAGTCTGCGAATGTGGCCGTTGACATCACCGAGAAGCCCCGGGACCCCTTGGACGTTGCAAAGAATGCCTTGCACCAGATCAGGAACCGTGGAGTGATGCAGTATGTGGACCTCTCCAAGACGAACAAACGTCGACGAGATGAAGTTGACACAGATGAAGAAGAAGGTGAAGACGACCGTGACCTTGGTCCCTTCCCCGTCCAAAGCCTGCCGGCTGACCGATGGCAAATCAGCGATGATGGCAGAGTTTGGACCAGGATCCACAACACTCCAAGGAGACAACTCTACGTCCCGGAGCCTGAGATGGACATCCCGGTTCACCGCTTCACCAACGAGCGGGTCACTGATGTGCGACGTGGCAGTCCCAACCCCGAGCACATGCGCTTCAGGGACGAATGGAGGGTTCCCAATGCCAACAGGGAGCTCCACTACACATGGACTGGAACCACAACCTTCATGGTGGACATCGACAACATGTCCGATGGCTATGAGCCAACGACACCACTTCACTCCGAGCATGGAGATGAAAACCCTCCTGAAGAAGAACCTTCCTCCTCTGCAAGACCAACAACCACAACTGGCCCTGCCCCTTCAGGAGGCCCTGGGCCGACTTCCTCTACACCAAACACGATGAGTCATGAACTACCAGATCAACCACCAGGTGAACAACAAGAGACACCAGCACTGATGCCGGTGACTTCACCCCACAGTGTGCTGGAGCCTGAGCCCTTTGAGGAGCCAGCTGTGGTGCCTTCAATCACCCAATCACATCTACCAGTACCACCTGAACAACAGAGGCTATACCAAGCTCCAACTGGAGAGAGTTTTGCTGCACAGAGAAACCGCTTCGAGCGGCAGGAGTCCTTGCTCTTCAAGAAGCCTGAGAGCTATGGCCCGGCACGAAGTCACGCCGACCGTGAGACACCCTACTCCAATCGACCACTTGGAGATGATGCCAAAGAGACTGTGGAGTTTGTCTGCGATGTGGACATGGTCGACAAAGGCATGACTTTGCCCCCTGGCTGGACCATTGAAGAGGGCTACATCCAACTTGGAGAAGTACGTGACGAATGGATCATTGAGGGCAACTACTTGACAAGGAAGCACTACCTGGCCAGAGACCAAGAGTTCACACCAACTGTGGACAACTGCCCCATTGACCTCAAGTACCTCACCAAGCAGCGCTACACCAAGTTGCAATCGGGAAGACTGGTCAGAGACAAGTGGACCAGGACTACACCATGTCTACAACTACGTGACGCTGATTGGACTGGCTACACCCGCTTCAAGATCCACACGACCTGGCGCAAGCAGGCCATCCAGGACTTCTACAACAAGAGCAATGGCGCTGAGACCATCTACATGCAGCATGAACCTCTTTCAGAACGAACTATGTCACTGGCAGACCGCTTGGAGTTCCTCAAGGCGAAGGAGAAAGAGCTCACATCTTTCTTCGAGAACGACGTCTGGGTCTTCGACAAGATGAATGACGACAAGAAGCCCAGAACCATCAGAGCGAAGTTCATCCTGAACTGGAAGAAGGATGATTCTGGTGGCAGACGCGCAAAAGCACGTCTGATCTGTCAAGGTTTCCGAGACCCTGATGCTCTCAATGGATCATTGACGACAGCTTCACCGACACTGACGAGGTTGTCTCGGAACATGGTGATGAGCATCAGCGCCATGCTTGACTACGTCGCCTTCACCGCTGACATCACCACGGCCTTCCTTCAAGGCAAGAAGTACGACCCCAACTCTTCACGGGTTATCTGGATCAAGCTGCCCAGAGATGCCGAGCAGATTCTTGGACTTCAAGGAGATCATGGTCAAGTGATGAAACTCACCAAGCCGATGTATGGATTGGTGGACGCTCCGAAAGCCTGGTTTGATGAGGCTGTGACCAGGATCCTCGACTTGGGCAAGGGCACCATCGTGCAGCATCCCTTGGACAGCTGCCTGTTTCTGAAGTTTGACCGCCCGATCCAACCTGGAGTCGATGATCAAGAAGAACCACAACTGCTGGCCATCTTCGGCATTCACGTCGACGACCTCTTCGGCGCCTATGACCAGAAGAATGCCCTCGCTCTGGACTTTGTGGCCGACCTGCAGAAGATCTTCAAGTTCCGAGAGTGGCATGAAGGATCAACCAAGGATGAGTTGACCTACTGCGGCACTCAGATCTGCAAAGCCCCTGAAGGACATTGGAGGATCCATCAAGGCGACTACTTCAAGAAGCAGAAGCCCATCACGATCCCCAAGTCCAAGGAGAACCAGGACACACCTGTGACTGAGAAGGAGAGAACTGCTTTGAGAGGATTGCTTGGAGCTTTGCAGTGGCCTGCGACGCAGACCTCTCCCCACCTGCAATCTACAGTGAGCCTGATGGCTGGATGTGTGACCACCGCTACAACCAAAACTTTGGAAAGTGCCAACAAGGCCTTACGATACGCCAAAGCCAACGCCGATGTCGGTTTGGACTTTCGACATCTTGGACCTCGAGAAGACATGACGTTTGTGGCCTTCTCCGATGCCAGTTTTGGCTGCCGTGCTGACTTGGCAAGTCAGGGAGGCTTTCTCCTGCTCATGGTCAACAAGAATGTGGCCGAGGGGACGGAGGGCTACTACAACATCCTGGACTGGAGGTCATGGAAGTTGGCGAGGATTGCAAGATCCACTTTGGCGGCAGAATCACAGGCCGCATCGGAAGCAGCAGACGCACTGCTGTTCACTTGCACATTCTGGAATTTGGTTTGGAAGCCGTGGCTTCCCTTGGATCGTTTGGAGACAGCCAAGATCAACAACAATCCAAAGCTTGTGGTGGACGCCAAGGCCCTGTATGACATGCTGATCCGCCCTGATGTCCAAGCAACATCCGGATCAGACAAACGCACAACAATAGAAGTCTTGGTGACACAAGACAAACTGAGCTGCTGTGGTGCCGACACTTTGTGGGTGTCATCAGAGCGCCAATACAGCGATGGTCTGACGAAGCAAAGCGCAGCCCAATTGCTTGCAGACCGTATGAGGACCCATTTGGTCAAGCTCAAGAGCGACGAGAACTTTCAAGCGGCAAAACGAAAGGATGCAAAAGAGAGGAAGAAGAGCGCAGAGATGTACGCAGCAAAGAGGCCCGGACGGGCGATGGTAGCAATGTTTGCAACATGCATGGCAAAGGCATGTGCAGCGGAAGAGACCGACATCAAGTACAACCTCACACACCTCACCTACATCGACCTCAACCTCAACATTGTCCACTTTGTCATCCTGACGATCATGGCCATTGTCTTCGGCACGTGGTGGATGACTGGCCGCTGGGCCCCATGGACACCAACAACAAGAGCTCATGCAGAGCCTGACGCTGAAGTCGAACCCCTCCAAGAGGAAAGTAGGCCAGCTGAAGGTGCTGCCCAGACGCCAAGGTTCAGAGAGATTGGTGTAACAACCGATCTGTGGATGGGTGACCTAATGGAGGTGAGAGAGCACCTCGCAAGGTTGGAGGACATCGACCACGACTACATCACCCGTGATGCTCATGATCGAACTGTGGAAGCTTTGGAACGGGATCACCTGCTGGTGGCTCAACATCGATGTCGACACCCAATCTACTTCACTGACTCTGGACGATGCTGGCACGCGAACTACTTCTGCCTGAGACGGCAGGCGAGCACAAGGATCCATCAGCGAGATTACTGCTCCCTTTGCTCCCACGAGCTTGGTGACTGCCTGGTACCTCAAGACTGGGAGCGAACCTTGTGAAGATGCGCTGGTGGACGAAATTCGAGGGCACCTGTCCCATTTCTTTTATTTCAAATGTTCACGATTCTCCACCGGTGTGAATTGTGAGCCTCACAATTGTGTTTAGCACATATCCATGTGCCTTTCTTTTTCCAATTGCCTCTGGTTCAATCCCCATACCAGGGTACTTTAGGGTTTCCCATGGGACTGGCCACTTTGGCTTCGCATCTGCGGCTCCATCCGTGGAAAAGAGCCGCCTGCCTTTTCAACGAGTTGCACTTCGTGTGGCAATCACTGATCGGTTCGAAAGCTACCGCATCAACAATATATATATATATCACAAAAAGCAAGGATGAAAGGAAACCTAGCATGTTTGCAAGAATCTTCCAGAAAAAAAAAACGGAATATGAAAAGATCCCTCCTGTTGTGAAAGCGACCAAGCCGAAGTTATACAATTGGCAACGGCACCTGGGGCACCCAACACTGACATTCTGCACCATCACCCAGTCGGACCAGTCGTCCTTTTGGTAGGGGTTGTAATTGTAATTGTAATTGTATTGGTTGTACCTGCGACGGAATCAGTGGATGCAACTCACTTTGCGGTTTCGTGTGGAAAGTCACATCAAGCAAAGCCCTGATCCACACTATCATCACTATCATCACCATCACCACCACCGCCGCCGCCGCCATCGCCATCATCATCATCATCATCATCATCACCCTCACCCTCACCCTCATCCTCATAATCACCCTCATCCTCATCCTCAACATCGTCAGCATCCTCAACATCGTCAGCATCGTCAGCATCGTCATCATCGTCATCATCATCGTCATCATCGTCATCATCATTGTCATCATCGTCGTCATCACTATCACTGTCACTGTCATTGTCACTGTCACTATCATTCATGTTCATAGACTCCATGATGGTAGCCGCATTGCCATATCTGGCTCTGCCATTGTGGCGCACCCCTGGGTGAAGTAGTCGAAATGCTGGCCTCGTGGCAAAAACGACCACGGTGGGCCTCCTGCGGCTGACGAAACGCTGAGGCCGGGGCACACCACGCCGACCATGCCTATGAAACGGACAGGTGTTCGGATCATGACAGTTTTGGTGTCAGCAATCCTCAAAGTTGCAATTCAAACAAATCTTCGCAATCTCAAATCGACTAATAGAACTGGCAAGAAACCAGGTCGACGCTTGGCATCAGATTTCAATTAGTTTTTCCAAGACGGCATTCCTAGTCTTTCTAGCAGTGCTTCAACAGAGCGGACGCAGCGCCTTCAAGTGTGCCTCACGAATAACCGGCTAGAGTCTAAGCAAGCTGTCGACCGCTAGCTGCAAGAGATAAACGCTTCACAAAGCCTGGACAGGCAAAGATCAAGATCTCAGAATTCAGATCAGTGCTTCATATATCTGCATACATCATACATCTGACAAATTGATGTAGCAATCACATCGCAGAAAACAGCGGAGTGAAGAATTATACCTCTGGCTTTTGTCAAGATTGATACCTGAAGACATTCACCAACATGTCGGAGCTCTTTTTTGGACCATGGGTGCGAACTGCACGGCAGGTTCAACACGAGCCTTGCCAGTGTACAGACTGCAGAACGCGGAGCAATTCGCGACTCCGAGATTTTTGCCAGAGTCGACTAAGATTTAGCCGAGAATTTGAAAGCTGTCAGCTATCAAATCAATGACACAAAGCTGCCGCTTCCATTTCAAGGTTCAGTTTTGGGACGGTTTGGAGAGGCTAGCATGCGGAGCTATGGCTGCCTCTGAAACTAAATCGGAAGTCTTAACTTCCTTGGGACAGTCCACAACTTTCTGCTCCCAGCTAGCCCGGTGGGAAGCTCCCTGTTAAAAAGAAATGACTTGGAGAATGTACTTCAGGGTGTGGCAGGCTCACTACTCATGCTTCCGCTTGACATGGTGAAGAGGTGGCAATAGAAGACAAAGCTCACGTACACCATGGCAATGAAAATGGTAAAGATGTAGCCCATATGGGTGGCCTTGCTGTGGTACTTCTTGGGGATTTCCAAAGCTGGTGCTGGCACAACCTTCTGCCATCCCAAGCACATGTGGGTGCTGAAGATGATGACAGCTGCCAAGTAAAAGAGACACCAGCCTAGAGACTGGAAGACTTCGAACTCCATCTTGTAGATGTCTCGGACATACACTGCCTCGCAGCCAGGATCATCCACCCAGAAAAGGTTCAATCGCAACTGGAGAAGGGTCTTCAAATTCAGCAGGTAAGGAGGTGGGCACAGCTTGAACGGCTCAGTGGCGCCGAAGCGGAACCTTAACAAGTCCAGAACAAAAGCGAGTCTGTGACCACAAATATGCCGAGTAAATGTATATGATTATCACATTACACCACTCATACACCAAACATATGAGAGATTCTGATTCATGTTAAAACCTCGACTGTCGTTGTTTTTTGTTCTGGTCCAGGAGCTGGTACAGGTGGATCATCATGAAGGTCAACAAGGTGATGCCTGAAAATGCCAGATTCAACTTGCCTGAAGCCACTGAGTAGCTCATGCTAATGTCCCAGGTTCGCTTCAGAGCAACAACCACGTGCAACACTGCGGCCAACAAAATGTATTCCTCCACAATGTTGGCGTTGAGACCAAATCCAGTCCAGTACAGCCTCACGTAGAAGTATCCGTATCCGTTGAAGTCATCCGGTCCCAGGAAAACATGCAAGTTTCCCACTGCGTGGATGATGATGAAAACGAAGAGGAACATGGCCGAGCGAGTCAGTCCGACACGGTCACCGTTAAATGTCACGTTCTTCTGTGGCACAATGGTGAAAAGGATCTCCTTCAGGAATCCGAGGACCATGTAGAAAACTGCACCCCACCAGCCTGGGATCTTACCCTCTCCCTTCATCCGCATCTCGCGATTCTTTTCTGAGCGAGACCAATCCTTTCCCTGCAGGCGAGCACACCACAAGTGCAACAAATGGACTGTATCCTATAAAACAGAGGCCACAACGAGCCTGTACCATGTTCCGACAAGAACAACAAACTGATGTGACAGTCCATACCCGTCCTGGTGCCCACCCTTGGCCAACAATGGCTCGGCTAAGCCACCATTGGCTGCTGGGGCTGCAGCAGGCGCGCGGCTGCCAACTTTGCCGATGACGGAGTCTGGGGCATACTTGCCAATGACATCTGGAGGATGGATCCTCAGAACATTCACGTGGCAGCTTCATGCTCAATGCTATGAAAACGTCAATGCATCTGATGATTTCGCATATGCATTCCAATCCTTGGAAGGTCACAATCCAAGCCTAAGCCCAGGACATGTTGAACTCCTCGGTGGCATCCTTTCCTCAAATGCCGGACGTTCGCCCCAAAACACAATCCTTGAAGGGTATCCGGTATCGGTATCACCTGCTTTTAAGCCATCCGCAAGACTTAGATGAATCAATCCATATAAAAAGATTGACATATACATATTACCTATTACATGTGTAGATGTGTATAGATATAATCATCATCAAATAGATAAATCATGATAAATCATTGAAATCATGATACCAGTATAACTAAACCACAAGACCTGGATGCACTTCCCTTTTTTTGCCCATTTCGCCCAGCATGGTTCCAATTGGTTCCCAGCATCCAGCAAAGGTCAAAATCGCCAACTCTCCGCCTGGATGCTCCGACAAGAAGCTTGTCACGTCCAACACCTGGTGCCGTGACAAGTTTGGGATGATTTTAGGGCCCAAACCATGCCGAGCAGTTTCGACAAAAACTGGTGGATGACTTCTCGGGCGATACTACATTATCCGATATATTGGCGATTTGTTTCTGTTTCTGCCAATCATTTTCCCCACAAAAATCCGGAATGTCCAGTGCCGTGATTCGCAGGGATGGTTCCCAAGATCCCGATGGTCGTGGTGGAGCTAACCATCTTAGGGAATCACGAGCTGCGCACCTGGCCATCAACCACCACCTGGGCACGATCTGGTTGCGCGGATTGTGGATGTGCGGATGGTTCACCATTGGCACAATTGAAGAGTTTCATATGGCCAGAGCACTTGTGCACTTTGTCTGGATTATCCTCTAATGACCAGACTCTAGAAATCTTCAAAGCCAAACTCCAAGGACCAGACAAGCACAAAAGCATGCTGCCTCTGACTGAGCTTTCTTGTAGGGGGTTTACCCTTGCTCTAGCATTCAGATTGGTTCATCATAATTGCTTTCATCCCAAAGTTGGTGCCAACAGCACGAGCCAAAAAATGCCAGCACCACCCAAACTTGAACCAAGCCACCCAGCAATCGCTCTTGCTGTTGTGCTTGGCCACTTCTGCCATGGAAATACCTCCGCCACCACCGCCCGCAGGCGCCCCTGCCATGACGGCGCCACCACCTCCGCCGCCGCCGATCATGCCGATCACGGAGTCCGGAGCGTATTTGCCAATCACATCTGGGGGATGGATCCTTTGTGAGACGGAAGAAAGATGAACAAAGCACCAGACACAAGTATATAAATGAAGGAAGAAGACATCGAAAGTACAAAGACTCTTGGCAAGACTCGGCAAGACTACACACACTTCCCTGTCAATTCATCCAAGTCTCATGTTGAATTCCTCTGTGGCATCCTTGCCAGCAAAGGTCAAGATTGCAAGCTCACCACCGGGATGCTCGGACAAGAAGGAAGTCACATCAAGCACCTGTCCATCTACCACAACCCAGCAGTCAGCCTTGGTGTTGTGCTTGGCCACATCAGCCAAGCTGATGCCACCTCCACCACCACCGCCTGCAGCTGGTGCAGCAGCCGCAGCAGCAGGAACTGCTGCAGAGTTCATCTTGTCCTCGTACGAGCCACCTGCCAACTTGGAGCTCTCCACTGCTCCTGTGAGGCCTCCACCAGTCACTTCTCGAAGGTCCACATCTTTCATGTCTGCACCCAACATGTACTTGGCCGCTGCCTTGCCGGCAACACGGCCAAACACCACGCAATCCAACAAGGAGTTGCCGCCCAAACGGTTGTTGCCATGGACTCCTCCTGCAACCTCACCTGCTGCATACAAACCAGGAATTGCCAGATTGTTGGAGCCAATGCAGGCCGAATCTGTGTCAATCAGCAAGCCGCCCATGCAGTAGTGAATGACAGGAGTGATGATCGCAACGTAAAACGGCTCACTCTTCACAGCTGAACCTGGAATGATGTTGTGATAGAATTTCTTGCCACTTCCAGTCATTCCACTGGGCTCATCCCAGGATTTTCCTGACGGATAAGCAGGCCAAGAGCCGCCATCCGGATCTTTTTCCGTCTTCTTGGCGGCTTGATAGTGCTGCTCATGGGTCTGTTCAATCACGTCCAGTGCCACGCCCATGTCCTTGGCAAGGTCCTGACCAGTGGCGTAGTACTTCATCACCTCACCAGCATGTTGCCCCATTGAAACCGCCATAACTTCGGTCACAAACACCACAGATTTGAACAAATTCCTAACCGTTGGCTAAATCCCCACAATTGTATGTTTCAATACCCGTAGTTTTCATCTTCAGACCCTACTTTTTACCACGTGTTTCGCCATTTCCTGGTTGTTTACACCCTTACCCGACTGAATCCGTAACAACTTGGCTAAGGGACACCACGACCTGTGTAGTGCCTCGGTGGCCGAACGGTTTCCGAAGGCTTTCTTTCAGATTGTCAAATCGTATCATAATTAGATGTGTATATAATATATATATATATATATACGGAGCTCTGGGCTGTCGGACTTGCAGTGCCAAATGATTTCATCCGAAGCGGCACGGTTCAGGCACAGCCTGGCACGGCCGCAAATGGCGAGTCACTGCCAGTCGCACGTGAGGTTATCCAGGTGTATTGTATTGGATAAAACGAAACAAAATAAAGAAATAAAAGAAATAAAAAATGGTGGAGTGTAACCACGGCAAATTAGAACCAATTACTACGTAATGACTTGATTTGAGAGCAAATCCACAGAAAACCTACGGCTTCTTGCCATCAAAGCCAGCAAGATCTGTCAATTTTCCCTTAGTTTTTGTAGTACCCACAAACGTGCTGATTTGCTACTCTAGTACAGTAGATGACCCAAATGATTCAAATGACCAATCCCACACTGCACCTGAAAGGAGGTTTGCTCTTCCACATCTCTCCAGTGACGTAGTCACGGCCTTGGCATTGGCATCAGGTGTAACAACTACCCTCTGGTAAACTAACATAGCTATTGAAAATGGTCATTTATAGTGAGTTTTCCCATGAAATATGGTGATTTTCCATAGTTATGTTAGTTTACCAGAGGGTAAGTGCCCCCTAAGGGCACCCTAAACCCAAAACTCTTCCTAGCTCCAAGTTGGATCCGTTGCACTCAGCCGCCCAGGGCGCCCACGGCCCAGCTCGTTACAAAATCGCTTTCCCTCGGCGTTCAGAATGATGCCGCCAACTCCACGCAGAGCCTTTGGAAAACAAAGATGGGGATACAATGGGGATATCATTTCAATATATCTTGGGATACACAGTACTTAGATATGTATATATATATCACAAACTGGGGTAACCCCCCTACGTTGCCATTTTAATTGGAACAAATGATTAGGTATGTAAACTAGTGGATTTTTGAGTGTGCCCTATTCTCAGACGAACTCAAATAAAGATGGTCATCATCATTCCTGGTTATCCATGGTCATTCTTGGTTACCCTCCTCATGGTTTGCTGGAAAATCCCCAGCTAAACTTCCAGTAATCACCAATGTTACAGTAACTGGTAACTATTATTAACCACTATCTACCATTATTTACCACGGTCAACAATTATTGTTCACACATATTACCACCACCATGTATTATATATATATAATTATAAATTTCAACCATTACGGCTATCCCTGCACAACAGATCGCCCTCCGCCCCCCACACTTCACCCAAACGTTGCCTCGGCCGCCAGGAACTTGATCTTGGCATCGGCATCGTCGGGCTTCACCAGACCGGTGGGGTGCACCTGGACCCACTCCAGGTCGATGCTCTTGGCGCCAATGGCCTGCAGAACTGCAGAAATATTCAGAAATATTCAGAAATGCTGAGCTGATAATCGAGGCGATAGTTGATGGTGATAACGAACGGTTGCAGATGCAATGAGAATCCCAGATATGCTGATATGATGTGTTATTATATTTATTTATATATACAGATACATATACATATATATATAGTCTGGTTGGTAGTGCAAACCAAAAAACATCAACCAACTGGGTTTTTTGAAACTGCTCACTATGGCTTGGGCTCAAATCAGCACCTCGCCCATCTTGATCCCATCGCCGGTGCAGTGCTCACCGTTGGTGGTGGGAAGATGCAGCAGGTCCGGTCTATACTGTGCCAACAACGAGTTGCTGGTGAAGTCGGCACCAAAACCACCTGCACACGAGCTGTTCAACATTCTGAAAGTTGCTACAGCCAACACACGATATATGAAACCTTAATGCAGCGAGGTGTTGAACTGTGCCACCTTCAGTGATTAACCTAGAAACACCTGCTTTTGTCGTGCTATCTGCATCCTAAACTTTTGTGCTCTTGCTAATTTCAAGCTCGCATCGCTTCGCGGCTTAGCAATGTGCCAAATGATGGACCAAAGAAGGAACTAATCGCAATTGCCGTTCTCCTTTCACGAAGCACAATCCTGCCTGAAGCCAAAATGACAGGTCCAAACTCTTTAAAGTTCTGTCCGCCCTTTTCGTAAACGCATCCCACGCACACATTTCCTTCTGTGACCTTGGCCAGCACAGGGAGGCAGCACTCAAGACTTCTCTTAAAAGAAATGCCAGTCCTTTCTCCGTCTATGTTTCCTGTGAATTGGCCGGTATTGTTTGCTCCCACTCCCCTGTTTTGCTCGGAAACGGAAACGCTCTGATTGCCAAGTATCCAATTGGAAGACCTTAGCCTTCGTAATGATCTTGGCGAGGTCAGTCTTTTCAGCCACCTACCGGTCAATTCCATGCATGCCAAACGATCAGGATGCCGAATACCCCCATTTTGTGGTCGTTTAAATTGGGCAAAATGGACGGTTTAACATGATTCAACCCCCAATATCTAGCCATTCTAACGTGCAAAATGATGAGTCAAACATGGCATTTTGGGCCGAAGTGTTGAGACAATCCAGCTGGGCCTTTTCCAACATTTGGATCAGGGCGTAGGTGATGGTCATACCAGGAAATCGCTCCTGGCCCAGCCGCTCCATTCGCGGTACACCAAAGGGTTGTACCCAAGGTAGAATCTGTATCCAACATTGGATTCGGTGCTCCTCAAAATGTGTTTGTTTTCCTGCTCATATCCACGTGACTTTCCAAAGTCTTAGTGTTTAAACAGCCACTCTATCCATCCCAGAAACTGTAGGTGGGATATGTAGGAGGGCCGTGGGAAACCCTATACTTCTCCCGGGAAAACCCGTGGGAAACCCCCATATTTTTCATGGAAAAACCGCCTGCCTTGCCACGATGGGTACGAGGCTGAGAGTGTCCACCCAGGCGGGCCACCAGGGACAAGTCCAAGTTGAACTTCTCAACCAACCAATCCTGGAGATCAGAGATCCATGTCAATGGCTTGATTTAGTTGGGTGTTTTCTATGTTTTGTTGGGTTTTTGTATATATATATATACATATATATATATATACATATATAATATATATACATATATAATATATATACATATATAATATATATACAAGTGAAAAACCAGGTTTTTTGCCCTGATTTACCCTTCCAGGCCATGTAAAACTTCTAATGTTAACCATTTTTTGGCAAGAAACCATGGTTTTTGCCCTTCCAAATATGGTGGATTTCTGCAAATTTCCCATGAACCCATTCTATTGAATCGATTCTGGGGGAACTGGGAACCCGATACTATGAATGGTTCCTTCAACAAAATTCTGCTCAAAAGAAACAAAGATGTTTCACAGATGATGCACAGTATTTTTTGGCTGTTGCGGGGTTCAAGCTGCTACTCTCTAATGTTGTATCGTTGAAATTTGGGCCAGTTGATTTCAAAGCCATCATAATTTCAGCCCCAGCATCCACATCTGCTGCGCTGTTGTCGCAGAGCAGCCTCGGAAAAATCTACCATGATCTATCCATCACTCCAATGCCCTGGCCCCAAGGCAAGGCTGATAGAAATCAATTGGGTTTCAGTACCCACTTCGAAGCCCCTTTGTGATAGACAGCTGTCTGCCGACTTGTGACTTGGCCAGTTCGGGCTTCTTGGCACCACCTTTAAGGGTGTCCTGGTAGGCTATCACTTGAAAGCAAATCATGATTGAATCATGATGTCCAAGACACTCAAGTCACTCAAGTCTGCCCGTCCCAAGTTGCTCTCAGGCCTGGGTGAAGATCTCTGCGTTGTCGGGGATGCCTTTGGCCTTCTGTGTCTTTGTGCCTGAAACGTACAGTGTGAAGCTGCGAAGGTCTGCGAAGGCGCTTGCTTCAAAGGAATCTGCATTGTCAAGACAACGGCCTGCTCCGTTGATTCCTGAGGTAGCTTTGGTACTGTTGCCACCGCAAAAGGAAGACTTATCCAAAAGCACCACACGGCCACCATTCTCCACAACGGTATTCGCAGCAGACATACCTGCGCTGCCAAGACTTAAGGACGATCAACAAAACTCGTCCTCAACTCAAATTCTGACACCTCTGAAACGTCTTAGTGTCTGTAGCCTTCCAAGAAAACGCAAGGCCATGAAACCAAGCCTCTAACCACCATGCAAACCATCCCCCAAAAGCACCCCAACCAGACATTGATTGTGGATATGTTGGTCCAAATCATCAACTCCATGAAAAAAACGAGAGTTTGACCCAAAAATCAGTCAAAATCACCAAAAAATTGGCAACGCAAATAACTCAAACTTTTGAACAATCACCAGCTCCTCCCCTTCGGGCCCTTCGGGCCCTTCAGCGCGCCTCCCAGGCCACCGCCCACCACGATGGCCTGGTTGCATGGGAAACTGGACGCCATGGCGACCTGGCAGCGTTTCGGCTCGACCCCCGGACCCCCGGACTTTCGGACCCCCGGAGCGAGGGCCGAAACGGCCGAACCTTCCCGAATCCGGTGAATCCGGTCCTTGCCAAAATCGGGCTTGAGAAAAGCTGGCCAAACACGGTGAGAAAACAGTGGGTGGCGTGACATTCAACCCTGGTCAAGAGAAACTGTGTACTGCGCCAATGGCTCATGTTGTTCAACGCCAAAATACCCTGAAACATCAATGCGAAGCACTGGTTCCAAGCACAAAATGATCGATTCTGAAGCTTAGCCCGGCATATCAGCGGCGTTTTTTCAACGATGATGCCCCTAGTTGCAATGACATCCTCTATTGGGTGCTTCACGACGTGTGATGAATGCTATTGCTGTGGAGCGGAACGGAACGCACTTCAGGGCGTAGCAGGTTCCTTGCTAAGGCTTCCGCTAGACATGGTGAAGAGGTGGCAATACAACGGGAAGCTCATATACACCATGGCAATGAACATGGTGAAGATGTAACCCATATGGGTGGCCTTGCTGTGGTACTTCTTGGGGATCTCCAAAGCTGGTGCTGGCACGACCTTCTGCCATCCCAAGCACATGTGGGTGCTGAAAATAATAACGGCCATGACGTAGAAGAGACACCAGCCAAGAGACTGGAAGACTTGGAACTCCATTCTGTAGATGTCGCGCACAGCGACAGTCTCGCAGCCAGGATCATCCACCCAGAAAAGGTTCAATCGCAACTGCAGGAGGGTCTTCAAGTTCAGCAGGTAAGGAGGTGGGCACAGTGTCCATGGCTCAGTGGCGCCGAAACGGAACTGATACAGGTGGATCATCATGAAAGTCAGCAAGGTGACCCCAGAAATCGCCAAGTTCATCTTCCCAGAATTCAGAGCATAGTTCACGCTGATGTCCCACGTCCTTTTGATGGCAACCACCACATGCAACAAAGCTGCCAGCAAAATGTACTCCTCCACAATGTTGGCTTGGAAACCGAATCCAGTCCAGTACAGCCTCACGTAGAAGTATCCGTAGCCATTGAAGTCATCAGGTCCCAGGAAAACGTGCAAGTTGCCAACTGCGTGGATGATGATGAAGACGAAGAGGAACATGGCCGAGCGAGTCAGTCCAACACGGTCACTGGTGAAGGACACATTCTTCTGGGGGTAAATGGTGAAGAGGATCTCCTTCAAAAAGCCCAGGACCATGTAGAAAAGTGCACCCCACCAGCCTGGGATCTTGCCCTCTCCCTTCATGCGGATCTCCCGATTCTTTTCTGAGCGAGACCAGTTCTTTTCCTGCGCCGCATCGACTTTTTTTTTATCACAAAAAAATAACAAAAGTCACGTGACTTCCTCCTTGCCCATCATGCAGAAGTCACATTCCCTCACAAAAAAAGGGACAAATCATGATCAAATCATAATCAATCATCTTGAACTATTGCACACTGGGTATTTACCCAGGAACCATGGGTATGTTCAACCAATTTTCTGTATTTATACATTCTATGTTTTCACAAACAAAATTTCTTTGAAAAAATGATAAATACATATTAAAATTGCAAGTGAAGAAAAAGACATCAACATATGTTACATATACATATATACATACATATGTGTATATATATATAATTATATATACATATGTATTTAGGTATTTCGCAAAATAGGAGTACCCCCCAACCATTCGTTTCCCTCAAAAAGCCACATTTTGGGGTCCCGAAATCTCCATCTCCTCATGTCCCTTGTTCAAGAGCGGCTGCGCCGCGCTGGCCGCTGGCGCCGCCACGGCAGCTGGGGCGGCTGAGGCTCCACCACCCAGCTTTCCCACGATGGACTCGGGGGCATATTTGGAGATCACATCAGGTGGATGGATCCTCAGAGAGGGCTGAATGGTTGAGGAATTTTTGAAATTCTTGATGGATGAATGGATGAATAGATGATGAATGGATGACTAATGACTATAATATATATATTGTATAATGATTGATTAACCCATGTTGGAGGATTAGTATTTAATACATGGCGGATGAATGCCTGATGAATGGGAGATGAGTAATCCCAAAACCCCCTATTACTGTCTAGTCCCCATAATATCAAAAACTCGGGTCCATTCCCAATTTTGTTTTTTGGGTGTTGTTAATATTCAAGTGCGCCGATTGAAAGTAATAGGCGAGCAGCATACCCAAAAAATGTGATTCAGCTCTCTAATAGTATAAACTCCTGAATCTTCGGGTGTTTTTATTAGGGTCCGCCCTTTATGTTCTTTTATTAAGATTTGAGTATTTGGGGAAGGTTTCGAAATCCACTTTTTCGCAATATTTTGATGTAGATCTTAAGAATTAGTTCGATTGACTTTGAAATCAAAAAAAAGTTCTTAGTAAGGTTTCCATTGAAATCAAACATCTGGGGAATGACTCAGCATCGACCCAATGTGCATCGAAGAGGCATGTTGAACTCCTCAGTGGCATCCTTGCCAGCAAAGGTGATGATTGCCAATTCACCACCTGTCATCGCTGCACGGGTTGTGAGGAAAGTTGCAGATGGACTTAGAAGTCATCCTTTTTCCCCATGAGACCATTGAATGAGACCATTGAAAGGCCAGGATCGGCTGCCGCGTTTTTTCATCTCATCTGGGGAACCTCAAGTCATAGCTCCGGCTCTCATTTTTCATGGGGAAATTCCGGGAATATGGATAATTATGGATACCCCATAGCACCCTTAAAGCATCCTTGGCTGGGTGCTCACTCTGCTCTCCTTGCCTGGGTGCTCAGACAGAAACGAAGTCACGTCCAAAACTTGGCCTTCGACCACAACCTCGGCAGAAGCTCCACGAGAAATCCATGGAGACCATGGATTTCCCTGGAAACCGATACCATGCTGACCTTCAATCGTCTGCCAAGCAGTGGTTCCTCTTGGAAAAAGCTATTGGCTATGAGACACCAAGCTATGTCCAAATGATTTCAAATGATCCATGAAAAACCCCCTGCCCCATGATTTTCGTTGCTTCTGGTTAACAGGTATCCCGCTATGGCTTACAAATTCATAATCCCCAACAACCCCCAACAGGCCCCAACAGAAGTCTACCAGTTGGCCAAAGCACCCAGCAATCGCTCTTGGTGTTGTGCTTCGCCACCTCCGCCAAAGTGTATGCCGACATCACGAAACCTGCCAGAAGGTGAGGCCCCGAGCTAAGTTGACAATCACTTGGTTAATTTTTGTGTTTCATTATAGGGGAATATAAGATGATAATATCATACTACTCGCAATGGACATGGCCAAAGTGGATGGTCCCCTATCGGTTGTGAAGGTTTTAACACAAATTTGAATATCCCAAGTCCTCCCTACTTTAGTCGTTAGCTAATTTTGTCGGTTACTCATATAACATCATATAACTATGGTTAATGATGGTTTATGATGTTTATGGGTTTATAAAGCAACCAACACAACTGTGGGGCCCCATCTGATGGGAAGAATTGACACCAGTCGTCGACCAGTTACAGGCCGTTCTGCCTGGAGGTGCAGCCCACCGATCTTCAAAAAAAGAGGCTTCTCTGGAGCCAAACTGCGGAGACTTCTCTGGTTTCTTTCTAAACAAATCACGCCTCAGAGCTATCTCCATTGCAAACTGTCGAAATTGTGACAGCTTGCCGTCTTGAACTTCCACAGGCCTCATCTCGAATTTTCATGTTATATGGTATGAATTAACATCATGATATTGAGTTATATTAGCCCAGTAATGACCAGTATATCCCAGTATAACTCTAGGATCTACAAAGTGCTCAAACTTCTGATATGCCTGAATCTTCGGATAGAGGAATATGATGTTGCACCATAGAAATGGGACACCTCCTATCCTGAATCTCTCTCAAATTCTTAAGCCTCATCCAAGTGCCACTTGCGGGACCAGAGCATAGCGTCACAAGTGATCCGCTGATGTTTTTTTCAACTCTTGTGGCTGCAACATGCAGACGGTCTGCCACAGTCAAGCTCGCTGCTTGGCGGCCTTCTTTCGGCAACCTCCACACGTTGCGCCGCGCGAAGATGTGGCAAGAGTGAACTATCACAGGGTTCTCACAGTCAATTCGTGAGAACTCTGCGCATCAAACAAAGAGCTGTTTGAAACGAAACTTCTTCAAGGTGTAGCAGGCTCACTACTCATGCTTCCGCTTGACATGGTGAAGAGGTGGCAATAGAAGACAAAGCTCACGTACACCATGGCAATGAAGATGGTAAAAATGTAGCCCATGTGAGTGGCCTTGCTGTGGTACTTCTTGGGGATTTCCAAAGCTGGTGCTGGCACAACCTTCTGCCATCCCAAGCACATGTGGGTGCTGAAGATGATGACAGCTGCCAAGTAAAAGAGACACCAGCCTAGAGACTGGAAGACTTCGAACTCCATCTTGTAGATGTCTCGGACATACACTGCCTCGCAGCCAGGATCATCCACCCAGAAAAGGTTCAATCGCAACTGGAGAAGGGTCTTCAAATTCAGCAGGTAAGGAGGTGGGCACAGCTTGAACGGCTCAGTGGCGCCGAAGCGGAACCTTAAAAAGTCCAGAACCAGAGTGAGTCTGTGACCACAAATATGCCGAGTAAATGTATATGATTATCACATTACACCACTCATACACCAAACATATGAGAGATTCTGATTCATGTTAAAACTTTGACTGTCGTTGTTTTTTGTTCTGGTCCAGGAGCTGGTACAGGTGGATCATCATGAAGGTCAACAAGGTGATGCCTGAAAATGCCAGATTCAACTTGCCGGAAGCCACTGAGTAGCTCATGCTAATGTCCCAGGTTCGCTTCAGAGCAACAACCACGTGCAACACTGCGGCCAACAAAATGTATTCCTCCACAATGTTGGCGTTGAGACCAAATCCAGTCCAGTACAGCCTCACGTAGAAGTATCCGTAGCCGTTGAAGTCATCCGGTCCCAGGAAAACATGCAAGTTTCCCACTGCGTGGATGATGATGAAAACGAAGAGGAACATGGCCGAGCGAGTCAGTCCGACACGGTCACCGTTAAATGTCACGTTCTTCTGTGGCACAATGGTGAAAAGGATCTCCTTCAGGAACCCAAGGACCATGTAGAAAACTGCACCCCACCAGCCTGGGATCTTACCCTCTCCCTTCATCCGCATCTCGCGATTCTTTTCTGAGCGAGACCAATCCTTTCCCTGCAGGCGAGCACACCACAAGTGCAACAAATGGACTGTATCCTATAAAACAGAGGCCACAACGAGCCTGTACCATGTTCCGACAAGCACAACAAACTGATGTGACAGTCCACACCCGTCCTGGTGTCCACCCTTGGCCAACAATGGCTCGGCTAAGCCACCATTGGCTGCTGGGGCTGCAGCAGGCGCGCCGCTGCCAACTTTGCCGATGACGGAGTCTGGGGCATACTTGCCAATGACATCTGGAGGATGGATCCTCAGAACAAACATTCACGTGGCAGCTTCATGCTCAATGCTATGAAAACTTCAATGCATCTGATGATTTCTCATATGCATTCCAATCTTTGGAAGGTCACAATCCAAGCCTAAGCCCAGGACATGTTGAACTCCTCGGTGGCATCCTTTCCTCAAATGCCGAACGTTCGCAAACAAAAATATCCGGCATCGGTATCACCTGTTTTTAAGCCATCCGCAAGACTTGGATGAATCAATCAAAATATATAAATAGGTTGAAATATGAATGTAATCAAAAACAAAGCACAAAACCTGAATGCATTTCCCAAAACAACCCAAATCATGGAGCCCATCCAAAAGGCCATGGCCATGTCTTACCCCCATAATATTTTCCCCACAAAAGAGCTCTAAAAACAACCAAGAGATTCCAACAACATCTACCCCTCTGCCGGCCAGCATCCAGCAAAGGTCAAAATGGCCAGTTCGCCACCAGGATGCTCTGACAGGAAGCTGGTCACGTCCAACACCTGCGGCATGGCTATGGCCCCTTGAAAATAACGGAGAACATACTGGGGTTAAACCAGAAGAAACCCTTGGATTTTGAGGATAGTATAATATATAAATATATAATAATGTGTATATATATATATACCAGTAGTGCCGCACAAGGCGGTGGCGGAAGTTTCAAAAATAAGAAACCTATAGGAAGGGTTGGTTGTTGTGACTCACGGATGGCAGAGCGAATCCACTGATGGACCAAAAGGTGGTTGGAGTTGTGTTTTCTGGAGTGGTTGCAATGGTTGCAGTGGTCACCTCACCACAACTTCTGGATGTAGTGTGGTGTAGTGCAGTTGTAGTTGTAGTCGTAGGTGTTGTTGTAGTTGTAGCGTAGTGGAGGTGTAGTTGTAAGTTGTACTTGTAGTGTAGTTGCAGTTGTGGTTGTGGTGTGGTGTAATTAGTGTAGTGTATTGTAGTGTACTGTCGTGTTGCGTACTGTAGCGTGGTATAGTGTAGTGTAGTCTAGTGTATTGTAGTGTAAAGTAGTATTGTTGTAGTTGTAGTTGTAGTTGCAGTTGTAGTTGTAGTGCAATTAGTGTAGTGTAGTGTAATTAGATGTAAGCAGATGTAATTAGATGCAATTAGATGTAATTAGATGTAATTAGATGTAATTAGATGTAATTGGATGTAATTAGATGTAATTAGTGTAGCGTAGTGTAATTAGTGTTGTGTAATGCAGCGTAGTATATTTGTACTTGTAGTTGTAAAGTAGCGTAGTGTAGTAGCACTTGTAGTTGTAGTTGTCTATCTATCTATCCGTCTATCTGCAAGCTTGAAAACGAAGCTATTCTGCCAGACTTCCTCAGTTTTTGAACTTGGCAGCATCAAAAACGAAACATTTTTGCGAGACTTCCTCAATTTTTGAACTTGACAACATCAAAAACGAAACAATTCTGAGAGACTTCCTCAATTTTCGAAGTTGACAACATCAAAAACGAAACAATTCTGCGAGACTTCCTTCAAAAATGGAAAGTGAGTGCAGAGCCGATGGCCTCGTACCAATGCGTTTTGCAATTTTTCCACTCCACCTGTCTAAAGTACTGCGCTTGCCACGAAAAAGTGATGCCAGGCCATACGAAGTGCTGCACCTGTCAAGCAAAATCATCTTCCCAAAACTGAAGATCCTATGCTCCAAAATGCAACCCCTCTCAGGAAATCAGCGCCCTGACCTCCTAACATCTCTGATGAACATGTCTCTTGTATTGCGCCTGCCATGCGAAATGCATCTTTCCGACCCCTCTTCAAATGTTCCACGCCTGCCATCGGTTTTGAAACTGCTACAAAACCCTCACGTTTTTTTCACTTTTGACAAGGTGCACAATCCCTTGCGCCTGCCACGCAAAACGACCTCTGAACGTCCAAAAGTGCTCCATACCCCACAGTTTTTTGCACTTTTGACTTCGAAATGTGCTTCGCGCCACAACGGCGTGCACTTTTTCGACATCGCAACTTCCAAAAGTGCTCTGAGCCCGTCAGGTTTTTCGTGCTTCGCGCCACAACGGCGTGCACTTTTTCGACATCTCAACTTCCAAAAGTGGTCCGGGCCTGGTGTGTTTTGTACATTTTGACTTCGAAGTGTGCTTCGCGCCACAACGGCGTGCAATTTGTCATCCCTCATCTGGCCAGCTGGCTCCGCACCCGCCGCTTTAGCGAGCTACTTTTCGACCCTCCGGAGCCCCAAATCATTGGAAAAACACAGTGAATCGCGACCTTCCTACCTTTTCGCGCACCTGGATCTTCTTTCTTCTGAGACTTTCTCTTTTTTGATCGTCTTTCTTCTTCTCTTCTCTTTTCTGACTCTTCCCATCTCTGCTTTTCATCTGTCCATATTGTCGGAAGTTTGACTTCTAAACTTCCTTCGATTATACATAATATATATATATATATATTATATATATATACACAGATATTAGACCAGGACATATAAGATTCGAATGAATATGATCAAACCATGTTTTAACCATTTTATCCCATTGTGAGGTATTACCTTGGATTTTGAGGATTTGTGTTGTATCTCCAGTACCAAAGTACCAACGGCCAACGGGCTTACCAACTCTTGGAAAATTATTCTTGGAGATGCTGACATGATATGTCTCAGTATTATGTACAAAAAAAAATAGTGAGTCAGCAAGCACTGAACATAAAGTATGTCTCAGAATTCGGTGTGACCACTCTGCGCACCTGGCCATCAACCACGACCTAGGCTGTCGGATGCTGTAGGACCATTGACAAGCTGTCACCACAAAATGGCCGAGAAGAAATTGAGGATTATGGGTCCATATGGCTATCTTTAAGGGGGCCCAACAATCACCAAAAATTGATCGATTTTGATGGGGAGACCGGGAAACAAATCGTTTTGGCGAATCCCACGCATTAGTCTGTCAATGTCAAAATCGGGATATCAATATAGAGACCCACATGTTTCTTCGAACACATCAAGTTTGAGGGGTCGATAATTTTGACCCAGAAGAACAAAGAGACCCGGTTCCGACATCCATAGTCTGCCAAGCCACCCAGCAATCGCTCTTGCTGTTGTGCTTGGCCACTTCTGCCATAGAAATACCTCCACCACCACCGCCCGCAGGTGCCCCTGCCATGACGGCGCCACCACCTCCGCCACCGCCGATCATGCCGATCACGGAGTCCGGAGCGTACTTGCCAATCACATCTGGAGGATGGATCCTTTGTGAGACGGAAGAAAGATGAACAAAGCACCAGACACAAGTAAATGAAGGAAGAAGACATCGAAAGTACAAAGACTCTTGGCAAGACTACACACACTTTCCTGTCAATTCATCCAAGTCTCATGTTGAATTCCTCTGTGGCATCCTTGCCAGCAAAGGTTAAGATTGCAAGCTCACCACCGGGATGCTCGGACAAGAAGGAAGTCACATCAAGCACCTGTCCATTTACCACAACCCAGCAGTCAGCCTTGCTGTTGTGCTTGGCCACATCAGCCAAGCTGATGCCACCTCCACCACCACCGCCTGCAGCTGGTGCAGCAGCCGCCGCAGCAGGAACTGCCGCAGAGTTCATCTTGTCCTCGTACGAGCCACCTGCCAACTTGGAGCTCTCCACTGCTCCTGTGAGGCCTCCACCAGTCACTTCTCGAAGGTCCACATCTTTCATGTCTGCACCCAACATGTACTTGGCCGCTGCCTTGCCTGCAACACGGCCAAACACCACGCAATCCAACAAGGAGTTGCCGCCCAAACGGTTGTTGCCATGGACTCCTCCTGCAACCTCACCTGCTGCATACAAACCAGGAATTGCCAGATTGTTGGAGCCAATGCAGGCCGAATCTGTGTCAATCAGCAAGCCGCCCATGCAGTAGTGAATAACAGGAGTGATGATCGCAACGTAAAACGGCTCGCTCTTCACGGCTGAACCTGGAATGATGTTGTGATAGAATTTCTTGCCACTTCCAGTCATTCCACTGGGCTCATCCCAGGATTTTCCTGACGGATAAGCAGGCCAAGAGCCGCCATCCGGATCTTTTTCCGTCTTCTTGGCGGCTTGATAGTGCTGCTCATGGGTCTTTTCAATCACCTCCAGTGCCATGCCCATGTCCTTGGCAAGGTCCTGACCAGTGGCGTAGTACTTCATGACCTCAGCATCAGAGCCATCCTAACTCGTCTGATGATCCACGGAAAGTATTGGAAAATCAGTTGCAGCTCTGAGTGCCTCACACCACGGCCAGTGTAATGCCTCGGTCTGCACTCACCATTTTCCATGGAAAATCATCGGAATTTACAGCCATTTCCTCTCCGCTTTCGTCGATCACTTGGATCACTTGGATCCCTACTTGCAATGCCAAATGATTTCATCCGAAGCCGCTCGGTTCAGGCACAGCCTTGCTGTGAAGATTGGGCGACCAACAATGGACTGCGTGTTGGGATCCACTCCCATTACGAGGCAGATAGGTAGTTACGTGTCTGGACACTATAAAATACTGCCCTTTTTGTGTTTAACCTTTCCGAAGCGGGGGGGAAACCATGTCCAGCACACCCACATGACTTTCGCAGCTTACCTGAAAGGAGGTTTGCTCTTCCACATCTCGCCGGTGACATAGTCACGGCCTGAGGTCAACTGCAATCAACTGCAATCAGTTTCATTTCATTTCATTTCTGACCTGCTTCAATGGCGCTAAGCCCTGGACGTCCAAGCTCGTTGCAGAAGCGCTTGCCTTCCGCGTTCAGGATGATGCCACCCACGCCGCGCAAGGCCTCCAAGTGCAAATGATTTTCAGACTTTGAGATATGTAATGATATGTATCTTGAGTAATCTTGAGCATAGTTGTTTCTTTCTTTGTTACTCCTTTCCTCCTTGCAGGCAATGTAACTTCCGATTCATCTTCCCATATCCTGAAGTTGCCAATTTGCAAGTGCCATTCCTTCATATTCCTTCGCCATTGCCTCGGCCGCCAGGAACTTGATCTTGGCATCGGCATCGTCGGGCTTCACCAGACCGGTGGGGTGCACCTGGACCCACTCCAGGTCGATGCTCTTGGCGCCAATGGCCTGCAGAACTGCAGAAATATTCAGAAATATTCAGAAATGCTGAGCCGATAATCGAGGCGATAGTTGATGGTGATAACGAACGGTTGCAGATGCAATGAGAATCCCAGATATGCTGATATGATGTGTTATTATATTATTTTATACAGATAAAATGATTGGTAGTGCAACCCAAAAAAAACATCAACCAACTGGTTTTTTTGAAACTGCTGACTATGGTTTGGGCTCAAATCAGCACCTCGCCCATCTTGATCCCATCGCCGGTGCAGTGCTCACCGTTGGTGGTGGGAAGATGCAGCAGGTCCGGTCTGTACTGTGCCAACAACGAGTTGCTGGTGAAGTCGGCGCCAAAACCACCTGCCACAAAAGGAACCAAACAAAATGAAGATGCAGTAGATATGAGTAAAACAATTGAAAGATCTTGAAGTCAATCAACTTGAAGTCTCTAGAAGGCCACAGGATGTGTCCAAAAACAACCCCGCCTGAAGCCAAAATCACAGGTCCAAACTCCTGGAAGTTCTGGCCACCCTTCTCGTAGACACAGCCCACGCAGGCGTTGCCTTCGGTGACCAACTTGAAAACCTTGGCCTTCGTCACGATACGAGCCAGGTCGGTCTTTTCCGCCACCTGCATGCGCAGCTGCATGGTGGGAATGAGTGGTTGCTAAAAAACATGATGAAAAACGTGCTTCCATTCTGCAAGAGAGTCGACAGGCATCTTCACAGATTTCACAGCAGGTTGCGTATGTTGTGTCACTTCCATGTCCTCCACGTCTCCAGCTGGGCCTTCTCCAACATTTGGATCAAGGCGTAGGTGATGGTCATCCCTGGGAATCGCTCCTTGCCTCGATGGGTACGGGGCTGCGAGTGTCCTCCCAGACGAGCCACCAACGACAGATCCAAATTGAACTTCTCCACCAGCCAGTCCTCAGACGATGTCGACCCAGAACCAGGGGACGTCTACTTAGACCCAACTCAATAGTCCATCTTGTAGCCTTCATTCCATTCAATAACAGAGTCAGGGGGTTTTCCAAACAACTCATCGACCTCAGACAGGCATCGACATCGGCCGCACTGTTGACGCACAGTAGCCTCATATGTCAAAGCTCTGGGGTGATTCACGGTTTCCCGTGTTAAAGAACTGTAAGTCGCAAGTTGGGGACTCACTCTGATTCCAATTTGGAGAAACCGCTAAAAAATGCCAAAAACTTTTTTTTTGCCAACTTTGAGAGCAAATCTAGTATGCAAATATCACATATCTGACATATCTGTTCTTTTCTATCAAAACCTGCCAATCAAACATGGCTAGCTGGAAATCCCCCCGAAATGCAGATGATTTATCCATTGAAACCTCTGATTTATCCAGTGAAATGCCCATTTCGTTTGGGGATTTCCCCGGGAAACTTGGCCAGCTCCGGCTTCTTGGCTCCACCCTTCATGGTGTCCTCGTGACGGGGACTCAATGGAGATATCATAAAAACGGCCCAAAAAACACCAACAAAACAACAGTCCGGTAAGATCAGTGGTCATTTACATGACATTTAAAGAAATGAAAAGAAGATGACATAAAATGTTCAACTCAAAAAATATTCAGTGAAATTACAATTGACAATGAATTACATATTCCATGCTGTTGAAGTGATGTTGACCCGTTGTTGATTTTTCAGCATCTCGCCTGCGTGAAAATCTCCGCGTTGTCCGGGATGCCTTTGGCTTTCTGAGTCTTGGTGCCTGCCACCATGCTTCACTGCTTTCCAAGCTGATTGTAGGTTTTTCTCTCAAAAAAAAAAATAGGTTTGTCTGAAAATAGGATACTCCCCAACTCTGGATGGATTATGATTCTCATCCCTTGAACAAATTAACAAATTTGGTGTCCCTCCCCATTTTTAGGCAAACCCTCTTAAAAGAATCTGAAATCGTTCGGTGCCTCTTACCCCGCCTGCTCCATTGATTCCGGAGGTTGCCTTGGTGCTGTTGCCACCGCAAAAAGACGACTTGTCCTCAGCTCGCGATCAGAACGACCCGGTAGGACCTGGCAAGTTGCACTATGGAGTTGTCCAAAAATGGGAGCCTTATCCCAAAAAAAAGGGGGCCATCAACAAAAAATGGCGAATATGATAATTTTTGGACGAGTTCACTTTTCAAATCTGAGGATTCGACTAGCAACACCACACGTCCACCGTTCTCCACCACAGTGTTGGCGGCCGACATGCCTTGACAAGGCCCCAATGCCCTAAATATGGTGCCCCAGCACCGCACCACGGCAGCTCCGGGCCTCCGAGTCCGCCTCCCACCACAATGGCCTGGCTCGTCGGAAAGCTGGCCGCCATGGCTCAAAACCTCGGCGCGATGGAGATCCCCAAAACTGGTGCTTTCATCTTTAAACCACCAAATCAATGAGGATCTCAAGCAAATTCATGGAAATTCATCATTTTTGATGGTGTTTGATGGATTGTCAACAAAAATTGGTGAGAACAAGCTGGGTTGTCTTTTGATCTCAGCAACGAAACAATGCGGCAGTCAATGTAAGTCTCCGGCTGTCCAAAGCTGATTCTCACCACAAAGCTATGTGTTCTAAAAAAAAGCATCAAAGGGCTGGCAGGCATTGTGGTTTTTCACAGCATCAGCATGTGTCGTAGCCCACGCCACATAAAAAAAAAAAAACAGACTCGCTCATGCAAATGTCCCTGGTTTTCATGTATCACTTCAAGCTGCTAGTTCAAAAATAATCCTGAACAACTCTGGCTCCAACCGCAGTTCCAGCACCGCTGCTTTCGTTACTTTCCTTTTGGCCAGCTCACGAAAGCTAAGTGCCAAAGACGAAACCTCAGTACCAGTACTGCCAAATGACTAAACAGTGTCCATCGGTGGATCTATGATCTATCTGTTTGATCACACAGCGGTTGATGGTTTTGGCGACGGGCGCACTTCATGCTGTCAAGGAGCTGGGGTAACCAATCTACTCAACCCTGCCAGGAATCTGGATGCTATCCTCGTAGCCTTGAGATCCAATGGAGAGAGAGAGAGAGAGGGATCAAGAATTCATCAATCCAAACATGCTATGGGAATGGCCTAGGGAATGGTCTGGGAATGGTCTCAAAATCAGGAGTTTCAAAGTACCAAGCACCAGACCGCTGAAGGGCTTGGTCGCCATGACGTACAGCGGGAATGAAATGTACACAAGTCCCATGATGATCATGATGGCATAGCCTAGGATCTCTACTCGCGCAATGTGCCCTCGAGGAATACCCAGCACAGGTGTCACTTTCTTCCAGCCCAAGCAGGCATGGATCATGAAGACACCCACTGAGAAGATGTAGAAGAAGGACCACAATGGGTTCTTGAAGATCTGGAATTCTAGAGCCTCGGCAAAGTTACATAATGACTCATCGAAAAATCCCATTCAAGTTCAAAGGCGACAACAGAGTGAAGACTTAAAGATGCCACCTGCCTGGACACGTGCTGACAGCATGTCTTGTAAACTTGTACGTCTTACCAACAAATTCCAGTGCTTCTACCAATTCAGCAACTTAGGCTTCAACGTAGATGTCTCTGACGCCGACTGGCTCTACGTATGACGCATCCGTCCAGAAGAGGTTCAAAGACAAAATGCCCCAGAAGTTAATCAAATACGGAGGTGGGCGGATGTAGTAGGGGCCGAACTGATCCGTGTCACCAAATCGGAATTGGAACAAGTGAATGGTCATGAACGTCAAGAGCATCAAACCGGTGATGGCAAGGTTCAGGACGTTGATGCCTTGTGAATTGACCAAAGCAAGCTTCATGTCCCAAGTCCTCTTCAAACCAACAAAAACGTGCAGCAAAACGGACAGGAGGATGTACTCCTCAACGATGTTGGCAGGAAGTCCGAAGCCCGTCCAGTAGAGTCGCACGTAGAAGTAGCCGTAGCCGTTGAAGTCATCGGGACCTCTTCAACACCGAAGCCGCAGCAAAAACAGTCAAGAAAAGATTGAGAGAACTCACAGGTGAGGCGTGAGAAACAGAGAGAAACTGAGAGAAACTGGAAAGAAGTCTCACGGAGTTTGCCACAGAAACCATCCAAATCCTAAGTCTTTGGCCCTTGAACACGTGAAGGTTTCCAACAGCATGGATTACAATGAAGAGCACGAGCAGAATAGCACTGCGAGTCAAACCAAGGCGATCATTGGAGATCTTGATGTTCTTTGCAGAAAAGATCGTTGCACCAACTTCCTCAGTGCACAGAGTCACAGAGAGACGATTCTTTCTGCTGTACGTTGCTCTTCTTGTCTTTGTCTTCTCCTTTCTCGTGTTCCTTTCCTTTCTGGGCGAGGTCGGAAACAATTCAAACGGTTCTGGCAAAATCATGCCCCTAATTATTGTTAACGAAAGTTTCTGACTGTGCAGCGATCGAAAGGTTCCTGGAGGCAACATAAGCAGTGCAAGTGCCGACAAGCATCGTACAACATGGCAAGCACCAAGAACCAGGTGGCGTTGAAGTACGACTTGATGTTCAAGATAAACACACCTGCTGGGTCCGGAGATTAGCATTGAAAACCTTCTTTAAAATATTAGAGAACATTAATTTGACATTAATCAGATGTCATAAATCTCTGCATCCATCGGTGAACACAACAAATCCAGGGCCTGGATTGTCATCGATGTCTGTTCGCCAGTTGGGATGGGTGTCACCATCGAGGTGACCCCAGGCCTGGTGGTTGGACAAGGCACCACCCTTGTCTTTCCTGCACGTGCCGCTGACAAGCCACCAAAAATACATCATTTTACAACGAAGGAGATTGGTATATTCAAAAAGCCTCCCCCCCAAGCAAGACCGTCTGGACAGGTTGTGGTTACACAATGTGTCTTCATCAGCCCTCACCACAGCCCTGTCCTTGCTGGGGCACCTCCCGCTTTGGCTGCACCACCAGCGACAGGGGCAGCAACACCGCTGCCAACATTGCCGATCACAGAGTCTGGGGCATACTTGCCAATGACATCTGGCGGATGAATCCTTTCATAGAGGAGGCTTTGCAGCACTTGCACATGAACTTAAAGCATAAAATACTGCACAAGCAGCAACAAACATATACTCGTCTCAACATGCTCCTGGATACTCCATACACCGTGAACTAAGTGTACATGTAAGGCATATACCATGCCTACCCAACCTTTGTGCAAAAGGTGAACAGTTCAAAGTCAACACCGAGTGTCATGTTGAACTCCTCTGTGGCATCCTTGCCAGCAAAGGTTAAGATTGCAAGCTCACCACCGGGATGCTCCGACAAGAAGGAAGTCACATCGAGCACCTGTCCATCCACCACGACCCAGCAATCAGTCTTGCTGTTGTGCTTGGCCACTTCGGTCATGGGAATGCCTGGCGCACCACCAGCAGCAGGTGCACCCCCTGCAACTGCGCCACCGCCTCCGCCACCGCCGATCATGCCGATCACGGAGTCGGGAGCGTACTTGCCAATCACATCCGGAGGATGGATCCTAATGCACAAAGAGGGAGGACAAATGAAGAAAGCACCAGACAAGAAAATGAAGGAAGAAAACTTGAAGAAGATCTAAAGTCCAAAGACTCTTGGCAAAACTTGAACTCCCTGTCGATTCATCCAAGTCTCATGTTGAATTCCTCTGTGGCATCCTTGCCCGCAAAGGTCAAGATTGCAAGCTCACCACCGGGATGCTCGGACAAGAAGGAAGTCACATCAAGCACCTGTCCATCTACCACAACCCAGCAGTCAGCCTTGCTGTTGTGCTTGGCCACATCAGCCAAGCTGATGCCACCTCCACCACCGCCTGCAGCTGGTGCAGCGGCCGCAGCAGCAGGAACTGCGGCAGAGTTCATCTTATCCTCGTACGAGCCACCTGCCAACTTGGAGCTCTCCACTGCTCCTGTGAGGCCTCCACCAGTCACTTCTCGAAGGTCCACATCTTTCATGTCTGCACCCAACATGTACTTGGCCGCTGCCTTGCCTGCAACACGGCCAAACACCACGCAATCCAACAAGGAGTTGCCGCCCAAACGGTTGTTGCCATGGACTCCTCCTGCAACCTCACCTGCTGCATACAAGCCAGGAATTGCCAGATTGTTGGAGCCAATGCAGGCCGAATCTGTGTCAATCAGCAAGCCACCCATGCAGTAGTGAATGACAGGAGTGATGATCGCAACGTAAAACGGCTCGCTCTTCACAGCTGAACCTGGAATGATGTTGTGATAGAACTTCTTGCCACTTCCGGTCTTTCCGCTGGCCTTCCAGGGTGGTGTTCTTTCCCAATATCTGTGAATCGAAGACCCAATTCTTGGCTCCAACACATAAAGACATCATGAAGAACCAACATCAACCCCCAAAGGCAAGCCAATGCATCAACCCAAGCATACCCAAGTAATCTTCGCCTCATCCCAAGACTTTCCAGATGGATAAGCAGGCCAGGGACCAGCATCTGGTTGTGTCTCAGTCTTCTTAGCAGCTTGGTAGTGCTCCTCATGGGTCTGTTCGATCACCTCCAGTGCCACCCCCATGTCCTTGGCAAGATCCTCACCACTGGAGTAGAACTTCATGACCTCGGGGAAGTGACTCTTCGGCTGTTCGGGGACCACAGAGCCATTTTGGAACCCGTTGGAGACTTGCCCATTGGCTCAAGTGGGAAACCATGAGAAACCCGAAATCACTCTCACTTCCCCTCTTGGACATTTTAAGGCTCACAGTTCCCCAACTAACTGAGCAGCAGCCAACCCGAAAAAAAAGAGGGAACAACCAAGCTCCTGACTCCTCGTCCAGTGTAATGCCTACAGTCCACTCAAGATTCAGGTATCATGACTGTAGGAAATCTTGTTCACGAGGTCAAATATCTCACAACATCTCGAAGTTGAAAATGAAATGTCAACATGGGTCAAATATGCCACTGTTGAAAATGATATCCCATGAATTCCCATGATTATCTCTGATGAAATGTCACTGTTCATCGGCATGTCCGCTGAGTTCAGTGCTTGCAATGCCAGATGATCTCATCTGAGGCCGCCTTGTTCAAACAAAGCCTGCACGGACCGCACGGCACGATCGAGTGACAAAAAATCTCTCAAGGAATACCTGGACGTGCAGAGAATGTCTGCAGAAAATATGAGAAAACTGCAGCATGCTCAGCATGCGCAGCTTACCTGAAAGGAGGTTTGCTCTTCCACATCTCGCCGGTGACATAGTCACGGCCTGAGGTCAACTGCAATCAACTGCAATCAGTTTCATTTCATTTCATTTCTGACCTGCTTCAATGGCGCTAAGCCCTGGACGTCCAAGCTCGTTGCAGAAGCGCTTGCCTTCCGCGTTCAGGATGATGCCACCCACGCCGCGCAAGGCCTCCAAGGGGAAATGAATTTCAGACTTTGAGATATGTAATGATATGTATCTTGAGTAATCTTGAGTATAGTTGTTTTTTGCTTTGTTTCTCCTTTCCTCCTTGCAGGCAGTGTAACTTCCGATTCATCTTCCCACATCCTGAAGTTGCCAATTTGCAAGTGCCATTCCTTCGCCATTGCCTCGGCCGCCAGGAACTTGATCTTGGCATCGGCATCGTCGGGCTTCACCAGACCGGTGGGGTGCACCTGGACCCACTCCAGGTCGATGCTCTTGGCGCCAATGGCCTGCAGAACTGCAGAAATATTCAGAAATGCTGAGCCGATAATCGAGGCGATAGTTGATGGTGATAAGGAACGGTTGCAGATGCAATGAGAATCCCAGATATGCTGATATGATGTGTTATTATATTATAATATAATAATATATATATATAATATGATTGGTAGTGCAACCCAAAAAAAACATCAACCAACTGGGTTTTTTGAAACTGCTCACTATGGTTTGGGCTCAAATCAGCACCTCGCCCATCTTGATCCCATCACCGGTGCAGTGCTCACCGTTGGTGGTGGGAAGATGCAGCAGGTCCGGTCTGTACTGTGCCAACAACGAATTGCTGGTGAAGTCGGCACCAAAACCACCTGCAAGAAAGGAACCAAACAAAATGAAGATGCAGTAGATATGAGTAAAACGAAAGATCTTGAAGTCAATCAACTTGAAGTCTCTAAAAGGCCACAGGATGTGTCCAAAAACAACCCCGCCTGAAGCCAAAATCACAGGTCCAAACTCCTGGAAGTTCTGGCCACCCTTCTCGTAGACACAGCCCACGCAGGCGTTGCCTTCAGTGACCAACTTGAAAACCTTGGCCTTCGTCACGATACGAGCCAGGTCGGTCTTTTCCGCCACCTGCATGCGCAGCTGCATGGTGGGAATGAGTGGTTGCTAAAAAACATGATGAAAAACGTGCTTGCATTCTTCAAGAGAGTCGACAAGCATCTTCACAGATTTCACAGCAGGTTGCGTATGTTGTGTCACTTCCATGTCCTCCACGTCTCAGCTGGGCCTTCTCCAACATTTGGATCAAGGCGTAGGTGATGGTCATCCCTGGGAATCGCTCCTTGCCTCGATGGGTACGGGGCTGCGAGTGTCCTCCAAGACGAGCTACCAACGACAGATCCAAATTGAACTTCTCCACCAGCCAGTCCTGAGAGAGACGTCTGACTACTGACGGACATGAACTGGTGCCATAATGATGTTTGTCCAAACATGGGGAACCCCTCAAATCCAATGGTTGATCTTGTTGCCATCAAAACACTCCCAGTTTCAGGAGGAAACTCGCATCCCAACTGAGTTAGGAAGGGGATCCCAGTTAGACCGTTGGCTACAAGCTGAAAATGCAACCGGCTGACCACATCTGCAGCGCTGTTGACGCAAAGTAGCCTCAGCGGCCAGCGGCTCGGCATTTGCCCAGGAATGGGGGAATCCAACTCCCAATAAGGTGCCATGTATCCTGGTGTTGTGGCTCCTGAGCCAAGGTTGTGTACTCAAAACAGGAAGGTTGTAACATAACTCAAGAAGAATATGGGTGTGTGAAAATGGGGTATACCCCAGTTTAGGGCAATTTTAATAGGGAAGGTAATGATAAACCCTTTGGAAGCACCTTCGTACGAAACCTGCAGTTCCAAGCAACTTGGCCAACTCTGGCTTTTTGGCACCACCTTTCATGGTGTCCTGGGGTGGCCAGCCGAAGCTGGAACCAGGAATCAGGAACCAAGGAACGTTACTAGCGCTCCCCCCACCCCACCCACCAACACCTCAGCATGGAAACTAGAATCGATGTATGCAAATTGAAAAATCGCTACGACTATATACATGTTCCATTTCTGGTTCCTAAGCAATCCAAGCATATTCGTGTTGCGGATTCCGGAAATCCGCAGGGTTGATTCGTGGTGTCTCATGCGGCCCTTTGGTGTCTGAGTTTTCTCTGGTGTCCTGTGTAAAGATTTCCGCGTTGTCCGGAATGCCCTTCGCTTTCTGAGTCTTTGTTCCTACACTGCAACACAACATGGACCAAATCGCCCAATCATGGAATGGTAAACTGACTCCACACTGTTCACCACAAACGAAATCATAAAATCCTTGCCTGCACCATTGATTCCAGAAGTGGCCTTCGTGCTGTTGCCGCCACAAAACGATGATTTGTCCTTGGATGAAAGCTTGCAACAAAGCCACTCTTGATAAGAAAGAACAAAAAAACAACTCGCAACATCTCGCAACAACTGAAATTGTCAGTCCCCTGCAAAAGTCTAGTAGACGCTGCAGTGGGACACCATCCAGATACAAGTAGATCGCAGCAGTGTAGAATTTGTCACCAACAGAAACATGATTAAAACATAGGGTATATAATTATAGTTATATAATGATACATAATATATAATTAGATTCGACATCAGCTCAAGCATGGTTTTTTGACGTCAACCGTTACTTCCCCGTTGCACCCAAGTCGCCAGCAGAATCACTCGGCCGCCGTTCTCCACGACGGTGTTGGCTGCTGACATACCTCCCAGACCGCCACCAACGACAATGGCCTGATTCGTTGGAAACGAAGCTGCCATGGCGCTGAGGACAAAACCTGAGCTGCGGGAGTTTGTCGGATTTTTTCGGGCAATGGGGGCATAGGGATATTAACATTGACAATTGGGGGGTATAATAATGGTATGACATAGTATAACATTACATCTGGGTACATAGAACTGGGATATGATATTATTGTAAAATATTGTAAATGTGTATAAATGTGATAATCCCAGTTGAGGGATTCACCAGGCTTCAACAAACATCTGTTAACCAGCTAGGTACGATGATCAGATGATCCTCCAAGCAGTTCATCTTGTCAAACGTGGCATCTGGGGCTCCGGCTGTCCCACTATGGAACAAAACACCTCGGAGTCTGTTCGTTGCACAACCGGCTACTTCTCAAAAATCAATTTGGTCACCTGTGGTACGAAACTATCTGTTTTTAGGGGTTCAAAAAGAAATGACCCATATGATTCATATGATCCATATTATGGATTTGTCTGAAAATAGGGTACCTAAGCTACCCCTAGATCCATGGGTTAATCATCATTCTCCATCATTTTCCAGTATGTTCCATATGAAAATGGCTAATCGGCTAATTGACAAGGATCTCCCCACCTTTCAGCCCCATCCTGCCACATCCTGCCAAGCTGCGCGGTTTGGCACAGAGCCTTGGACCCTTCAAAAAAAGACTGCGGCCAGCGATCAAAAACCAGCGGCGTGTTGGGGATGAAAAAATTTGGGAGGATTCATGGAGGCTTCCCCATCAAAAATATATGAAACATATGAGGCAAGGGATCAACAACCAACCAGTGATATGTTCCCTTCAGCCCATCAGTCAAGGTGGCCATCCAGCTGCATGAAACCATCCAGCTGTCTGAAATTGGTGGATTCCCCAGCCAATTGGACCAATGGATTTCGGGATACCCTGGGATATCCGAAAATGCTTCAGAGCCCACTGGATGAGACTCAAGTCTGGGACATCCCAGATTCTGAATGCCCAACCAGATAGGATAGGCCCGGTATTTTTCTCGCGTGACGACACGTGCATCTAGAATTTGGCTGACTTAAAAAGGAATGATTCTTCGCAAACGTTGCAGACATCTTGGCCCAAAATTGCTTAAAAGGCTCAGATCAAAAGATGCTGCACGTGTACGCGGAACAACTGCGACTTTGGAAGTGAAGAATGAGCTTCACTTGAAAAAGCTCTACATGAAACTTTTGGGAGACAAGTGTAGCATAGTGTAGCGCCAGCCTACAGTGACTGCGGTCGATGATCCTGCAAGGTAATGTCTGCAAGGCGCAAAGGCAACATTGGTTGGTCTCATCCCGTTTGGAAGCGCATATTTTTTCCATTAAAATCGCCATTGGGGAGATATCATGATCCCTTCATCCGTTTGGTAAACGCAGCCGCACCAACATGTGGAGTCGCAAACATTTCTGATATCCCACCTCTGGAAGGCAATCACATGTTTGCCTATCCTGAGGCAAGGATCTGACGCAGCCATTTTGACGAAATGAATCAACTCTTGGATTTAAGATGATTTTAGGTATGCTGCCCTATTTTTCAGACAAACCATGACAAGCCACCCATATACTTAACCGAGCCTATAGTACCATCTTGCTTTCCGGTTTCAAGAATTCTTCTTGCTCTATTCCAGCAGGCCATGATTCCGGGACAATGGAAAACTGGCAGCACCCCTTACTTGCAGCCCGGCGGCAGAGTTTTCTGTGGATCTACTCGACCCTGCCAGGAATCTGGATGCTATCCTCGTAGCCTTGAGATCGAGCGGAGAGAGAGAGAGAGAGGGATCAAGAATTCATCAATCCAAACATGCTATGGGAAGGGTCTGGGAATGGCCTAGGGAATGGTCTGGGAATGGTCTCAAAATCAGGAGTTTCAGTACCAAGCACCAGACCACTGAAGGGCTTGGTCGCCATGACGTACAGCGGGAATGAAATGTACACAAGTCCCATGATGATCATGATGGCATAGCCTAGGATCTCTACTCGCGCAATGTGCCCTCGAGGAATACCCAGCACAGGTGTCACTTTCTTCCAGCCCAAGCAGGCATGGATCATGAAGACACCCACTGAGAAGATGTAGAAGAAGGACCACAATGGGTTCTTGAAGATCTGGAATTCTAGAGCCTCGGCAAAGTTACATAATGACTCATCGAAAAATCCCATTCAAGTTCAGTTCAAAGGCGACAACAGAGTGAAGTCTTAAAGATGCCGCCTGCCTGGACACGTGCTGACAGCATGTCTTGTAAACTTGTACGTCTTACCAACAAATTCCAGTGCTTCTACCAATTCAGCAACTTAGGCTTCAACGTAGATGTCTCTGACGCCGACTGGCTCTACGTATGACGCATCCGTCCAGAAGAGGTTCAAAGACAAAATGCCCCAGAAGTTAATCAAATAGGGAGGTGGGCGGATGTAGTAGGGGCCGAACTGATCCGTGTCACCAAATCGGAATTGGAACAAGTGAATGGTCATGAACGTCAAGAGCATCAAACCGGTGATGGCAAGGTTCAGGACGTTGATGCCTTGTGAATTGACCAAAGCAAGCTTCATGTCCCAAGTCCTTTTCAAACCAACAAAAACGTGCAGCAAAACGGACAGGAGGATGTACTCCTCAACGATGTTGGCAGGAAGTCCGAAGCCCGTCCAGTAGAGTCGCACGTAGAAGTAGCCGTAGCCGTTGAAGTCATCGGGACCTCTTCAACACCGAAGCCGCAGCAAAAACAGTCAAGAAAAGATTGAGAGAACTCACAGGTGAGGCGTGAGAAACAGAGAGAAACTGAGAGAAACTGGAAAGAAGTCCCACGGAGTTTGCCACAGAAACCATCCAAATCCTAAGTCTTTGGCCCTTGAACACGTGAAGGTTTCCAACAGCATGGATTACAATGAAGAGCACGAGCAGAATAGCACTGCGAGTCAAACCAAGGCGATCATTGGAGATCTTGATGTTCTTTGCAGAAAAGATCGTTGCACCAACTTCCTCAGTGCACAGAGTCGCAGAGCGACGATTCTTTCTGCTGTACGTTGCTCTTCTTGTCTTTGTCTTCTCCTTTCTCGTGTTCCTTTCCTTTTTTGTCTCTAAACCTATGGCAAGGTCCAGAAGAGGTCCGAAACAATTGAGATCTGAAACGGTTCTCCCAAAATCATGCGAGTAAAACCCAAGTAAAGTTTCTGACTGTACAGTGACCGACAAGTTCCCGCAGGCAACATAGGCACGGAATGACAACAATGCAGTGCAAGTGCCAACAAGCATCGTACAACATGGCAAGCACCAAGAACCAGGTGGCATTGAAGTACGACTTGATGTTCAAGATAAACACACCTGCTGGGTCCGGAGATTAGCATTGAAAACCTTCTTTAAAATATTAGAGAACATTAATTTGACATTGATCAGATGTCATAAATCTCTGCATCCATCGGTGAACACAACAAATCCAGGGCCTGGATTGTCATCGATGTCTGTTCGCCAGTTGGGATGGGTGTCACCATCGAGGTGACCCCAGGCCTGGTGGTTGGACAAGGCACCACCCTTGTCTTTCCTGCACGTGCCGCTGACAAGCCACCGATTGACAAGCCACCGATTGACAGCACTGTGTAACTTAGTTGCAGAGATAAGTTCTTAAGATTCTGAACACTTCTGAAAATGGAATCTGCAGGTGGATGTAGATCAGGTGAATCAATATCTAGACTGTGATTGGGTTCTACATGTGTATATATATATATATGATATATATGTGTGTGTGTATGTATATGTGTGTGTAATTATGTATGTGTATGTGTGTGTGTCCATCAATTTTTGACAATCTGATGTTTTTTGTCAAGGAGATCGGCATGTTCCTGCTGGGTGAACTAGAAAACTGCCCTATGGCTTCCTATGGCCTATAGCCGGACTTTCGAAGCACTAAGCATGACTGAAGAATACCGGTGCTCATGGGAAGCATCAACGTTTTTAAGATGACTCCATAAGCCCTCAACACAGCCCTGTCCTTGCTGGGGCACCTCCCGCTTTGGCTGCACCACCAGCGACAGGGGCAGCAACACCGCTGCCAACATTGCCGATCACAGAGTCTGGGGCATACTTGCCAATGACATCTGGCGGATGGATCCTTTCATAGAGGAGGCTTTGCAGCACTTGCACATGAACGTAAAGAATAAAATACTGCACAAGCAGCAACAAACATATACTCGTCTCAACATGCTCCTGGATACTCCATACACCGTGAACTAAGTGTACATGTAAGGCATATACCATGCCTACCCAACCTTTGTGCAAAAGGTGAACAGTTCAAAGTCAACACCGAGTGTCATGTTGAACTCCTCTGTGGCATCCTTGCCAGCAAAGGTTAAGATTGCAAGCTCACCACCGGGATGCTCCGACAAGAAGGAAGTCACATCGAGCACCTGTCCATCCACCACGACCCAGCAATCAGTCTTGCTGTTGTGCTTGGCCACTTCGGTCATGGGAATGCCTGGCGCACCACCAGCAGCAGGTGCACCCCCTGCAACTGCGCCACCGCCTCCGCCACCGCCGATCATGCCGATCACGGAGTCGGGAGCGTACTTGCCAATCACATCCGGAGGATGGATCCTAATGCACAAAGAGGGAGGACAAATGAAGAAAGCACCAGACAAGAAAATGAAGGAAGAAAACTTGAAGAAGATCTAAAGTCCAAAGACTCTTGGCAAAACTTGAACTCCCTGTCGATTCATCCAAGTCTCATGTTGAATTCCTCTGTGGCATCCTTGCCCGCAAAGGTCAAGATTGCAAGCTCACCACCGGGATGCTCGGACAAGAAGGAAGTCACATCAAGCACCTGTCCATCTACCACAACCCAGCAGTCAGCCTTGCTGTTGTGCTTGGCCACATCAGCCAAGCTGATGCCACCTCCACCACCACCGCCTGCAGCTGGTGCAGCAGCCGCCGCAGCAGGAACTGCCGCAGAGTTCATCTTATCCTCGTACGAGCCACCTGCCAACTTGGAGCTCTCCACTGCTCCTGTGAGGCCTCCACCAGTCACTTCTCGAAGGTCCACATCTTTCATGTCTGCACCCAACATGTACTTGGCCGCTGCCTTGCCTGCAACACGGCCAAACACCACGCAATCCAACAAGGAGTTGCCGCCCAAACGGTTGTTGCCATGGACTCCTCCTGCAACCTCACCTGCTGCGTACAAGCCAGGAATTGCCAGATTGTTGGAGCCAATGCAGGCCGAATCTGTGTCAATCAGCAAGCCGCCCATGCAGTAGTGAATGACAGGAGTGATGATCGCAACGTAAAACGGCTCGCTCTTCACGGCTGAACCTGGAATGATGTTGTGATAGAATTTCTTGCCACTTCCAGTCATTCCACTGGGCTCATCCCAGGATTTTCCTGACGGATAAGCAGGCCAAGAGCCACCATCCGGATCTGTTTCCGTCTTCTTGGCGGCTTGGTAGTGCTGCTCATGGGTCTGTTCAATCACCTCCAGTGCCACGCCCATGTCCTTGGCAAGGTCCTCACCACTGGAGTAGAACTTCATGACCTTGATGCCAAGATTTGAATTCCAAGACTTTCACCCCAACTTTCCTATGTCTTTCAACAGCATTGACTCAGGTTAACTCCCTCAGCACAAAATAGCCAAGTCACACCCCGGCCAGTGTAGTGCCTCGGATTGTTAGCACAGGCCACTCATCTTCCAAACTTGACATCGTTTGAGTGCCCGGCTTGCAGTGCCAAATGATCTCATCTGAAGCCGCCTTGTTCAAGCACAACCTGAGCAAACAGACAGCAAATCATCCTTCACCCACACCCAACTCTTTTCGTACAACATCCATGCCTGAATGGAGGTTTGCTCTTCCACATTTCTCCGGTGACATAGTCGCGACCTCAGTCAATGTAGCCTGCATAATGTGCCAATGAACACCCTTCATGGGGATAAAATCAGCAAAAATAGCGCGTATACTCCTGATGTTTTACTGTATATCAGCCCCAGTTTTTCTGAAGATCCGACGCTGGGGCCCACACGTCCAAGCTCGTTGCAAAATCGTTTTCCCTCTGCGTTGAGGATGATGCCGCCGACACCGCGGAGGGCCTGACCGGACGACGAAGTTGGGAAATCCCTAACTGGAAGCCATGGTGAAATTACCCAAGACATTGGTTGGGTTTCTTGTAGTTTTTCCTTGAACCAATTCTAGATATTCTAGGATTCGCTGTTAGTATCAATGTGCATCTGTAATGTTTGTATGTTTTTTGTGTATGTTGACACAATATTATATATATATATATATATATTAATATATATACATATATATATACATATATATATATATGTATACATATTGCAACGGAAATTTGGGCTCGCTAGTTCAATGCAGCCCAGCGCACCTTTTCTCCTCAGCGCTCTGCTTCAAAGGTAAACCAAAAAGGGCTGCGGTGCATGAACATGAATCATGCTACCTAAGAGGAACAGATCCTAGGTACACCCTATACACCAACACGCCTCCCGAGGGGAACGTGACTCAGGTCTGTTACCCGAGCTTGGTGTAAACTGTCTCAGATTCGTCACCAGGCTCAAGCCCTTCGGTCTAAATATCGAGAGCTAGACCATGTCGTCCAGTTGCATAGAAGTAGTTCATGCCCTCGAGTAGTGTACGGACTCGTGCTTGATCTAAGGGTTTCGTGAGTAAGTCTGCCAACATCTTCAGGGTCGGTTGTTTGCCCAGAGATATGCGTTTGGCATTGACTGCGTCCTGGACCCACAGAAAGATGGTGTCCAGATGCTTCACTCTTCCAAGTCCGTGTCTTGAACCTATTGATAAACCTGTAGTTGAATCCATCCAGATGTGAATGGGGAACCACAGTCCCCAGTCTCGAAGGACTGACTGCTCACCAAGGGCATTGCATGCTGCAGATGTAAGCGAATAATATTCCGCTTCTCCGCTAGAGAGCGCGATCAGTTGTGCTCTTCCGAGTTCGCAAACATCCAGCGTGATCTGCATCACACCAAACCTCTAGGCGATGCGCGGTCTGTTGAAACGGAAAGAGGTGGATGAGTCTCGGTTTGTTCTTTAAGTACCGAGCGCCACGTTTGAGCATCATCCAATGAGCTTTGGTAGGATTCTTCAACCCTTTTGCTAACTCCTTGGCCAGCACCTGTAGGTCTGGTCTGTCTTGTGCCAAATAGGCTAGCCGCATACTCACCGAACGATACCTAGGTACCTCTGAAGGTTCGAGAGGTTCAGAATTCTCCACTTCCTCCAATCTTTCTTTGACCAGAGCCGTAGTAACTTTGGCTCCATCGCATCCCATTTCGCGAATGATGAGTTCAGAATGGCGGGGGTCTGCTTCCAGTTCAATCCCTCGCTCAGTCCATGTCACCAATCGGTTCAGAATGTCAATGCTTTGCTTGGTTCCAGGCATCCCTGGCGGACCCAAATAACCACGATTTTCCACCGTCCAGTGTTTTCCAAGTTCTGTAGCGAACCACTTCAACTGATCCTGAGCGCCAAGACCAGTGAAGTCGTCTCCATGGACTTCCACTCTGATACCTCGAACTGGATGAAAGTAAAGGCAACTGTTTGACCTTCCTTGCACAAATCCCAAGAGGGTCATTACGCGAAGGATCGTCGCCTCCCAATTGGCTGGCGCATCTCTGGTCCCATATAGGGACTTTTTCAGAAGTCCTACGAACTTCTGCGTATCAACACCAGTTTCAATTGGTAACTCCACCAGGATGCGTCTCCGGGCATCTGCCCAGAAATGGGCTTTCTTAATATCCAGGGAAATTAAGCACTGATTGCGGGGCAATTCCTGCATTCGGCCATCCAATCCTGGTACTCTCCGAGTGGTGGCCAATGCGAACAAAGTCCGCAGTGCACTGATTGGCGGCATAGATGCGTAGAAATCTTGCCATGACGGTGTGTGTGGATCCGAAGATACTCCACTACGGAACGTCTTTTTCAGCTCGCGTGCCACCAGTCGGCTGCGATACTTTGGCTGACGTTCGTCTTTCTTGTTGATGTCAACCCATCTGGTCGATACGGTCTTTTCGTTCTTTGGGCGTGGGATCACTTCCCACACTTGCATCTCTTTGATGGTGGACAGCTCCTCCAAACGGGACTCGCGAACAAGTTCCGGTTTCAGAGGTTTCCCCGATATATCGTCATAGTATGACGTCTCGAATTCCTCATACCCACTTGTGTCGAATTTCTCTTCGCACACTGGATAAGGGTCTCCGGCGACAGAATTAAGAAAACCTTGTCGCAAGCTGAGTAAGAAGTTTGTCACCATCGCATCTTCTGTCTCTGCAGGCCTTTTCCGAGAAGTGGCTGACTCCTCGGAGACTTCCATGTTCTGTGGTTGTGAGACACTTGAGCTAGGGCCAGATGCTGAAGCAGCACTCTGACCGCTGGTTGCTCCTGGACCAGGTGTCGAAACGACACTCTCATCCGGTGACACTCTCGCTTTCTTTGCACTTTCGCTATGAATCTTCTTGTGAGGACTCGCCTCCTGACCATTAGTCTCTTCCGCGTTTCTCTTCTCTGTCAATCCTGACCCGGACCTGGGACCGGGTACCGACACGGTACTCCGATCCTTGGACCCTCCGTCAGGCTGTTCCACCTTCCGAGCCTTGACGGGCCCTTCCTTGCGCTTGGCAGCTTCCAAACGCTTTCGACCTTCTGCGGTTTCTTCCAATTTCTCCACCAACCTCGCTCGGCAAAATTCCGTGTGGTGGACTCCTTCACGTGAAACACCGGCGCGAATTAAATCACACGCCGGACAGGACGCTGTGTATCCATGTTTGTCCAAATCCGTTTGACGGAGGTAGACGCGCCGTGGCGCCTCACTCCTTTCTGCCGGTACGGCCTCCTTTGCAGGCTCGTCTGGCAATTCTGGCTCAACCGTGACTGCTTCCGGCAGCTCCTGCGCTTCCTCACCAGGGACTGGCGCCCATGGCGTACCCTTGACCTTCTTGAACAAGTCAGGGTCCCAACGAAGCTCCTTTGGCTTCCGTCTGATTGATTGCACGACCACCACGCCGTTCTCAGTAGCGACAACCTTTTCCGTAGTATTGAGTCTGATGCCACAAAAGATACCTGTGGACCACCGTGCCTCCAACTTGTGCTTCGTTCGCACTCTGTAGTCCACTGCCTCTCCCCAAGGGGGCAGCGACACCTGCCAATCACGTCCCTTCAGTCTACGGAACGGTGTCAGGCCATCCTTCATTGTATCATCATGGGCATACAAAGTGTACATGTTGCCCGCATGCTCGATCAGCCAAGCCAACATTGGTGACTTGGGGTCGATAATTTCTCCCATGCCTATTTCACAGGCATCCTTGTAAGTTCTGCACAACCCCTGGGTGATCTCAACAGCTGCCTCGGCTTCCCCGTTGGATTTCCCATGATGATCTCCCTTAGGAGAGTTCTCCAGTTGCACCCTTACGTTTGAAGATGCAAACGCATTCTTTACAGCATCTGCGACAGCCTTGATTGAAGGCTCCTGATCACTCTTGATGACCAGGCTTGGGTACCCTAGGAACTTCAAGTCCCTACACAGTGCTTGTTCTGGGTAGAAGTGTTCCGCACCTTTGGACGGAACCAAGTGTGTGAACAGCGCTTTGCTCTTGCGGTCTCTCACCACGAGAACTGGCATCTTTGCTCCCCCAACTGCATCGGAGGGCAATTCACCTGGGGCTCCGAAGAACCCATAGTCTATGCTGATGACCGGATTTTTTTCTGGATCATCGGATCTCACGACCCGACGATGGGCATAGCTCTTTCCACGTCCTCGTACGCAGTGCGAACACCATGCCCTGAACGGAATATGACTAACTGCATGAGCTTCGATTTCTTCCGGGCTTGGAAGGCAGGGTGCTCTAATTGGCTTCGCCTTCCTGCCTTCTTCTGGTTCAACCACTGGTTGTCCATCCTCTAAATCTCCGAAAATCCAATCTTCGAAGAAATCATCATCAACTTCGGCCTCACCATCCAAAGGGGCCGTATGTCCAATAGGTTCCTGAGGGCCCGAGCCGACGCGGCTCTGCACCCCCGAAGCGGGACCGGAGCTGAAGCAGCTCTCGGTCCTCTGCTTAGAATTTGGTCTTACAGGCAACTGTGGCCCTGCCCGCTGAAAGGGCTGGACCTCTTTGACACCTTTGCAGAGTCTATCCATACTGGTAGAACATAGACGCCATTTCGCTGAAAGATCCGGTGAATACCTTCACTCTTGGTCTCGAGGTAACTGACCTTTGGGGATAGGACAACTTTGTTTCCTTGGTTGACCATCTGACCAACTGAGATGAGAGGTTGTGAGATGTTGGCGACAGCCATTCTCATTCCAACCTCCTCGTTGCCCATAAGCCACGCTTTGGCTACCAATGTGCCCTCATTCGGCACAAGGCTCCCATTGGCCAACTTGAAACTGTGATACCCCACGGACTCACCAAGCTTCACCTTGCCCACCAATTCCTTGGGAATGGTGCTTGCACTTGCACCGGAGTCGATGACGAAGTCGATCCGTGTCCAACCAGGGTATTTCTCTGAAGAGTTGTCACCGTGACCAGAAAAGGAAGTCAAGTGGCCAATGCCTCCAGGTCCACCGGTCTTCTTCTCCTTTAGTCGTTGCTCTCTGCGTCTTTCTCTCTTGTGCTTAGCCTTCTTCTGCTGTGAGGTCTTCTTCCTTGCCGACGGCGGAAGTTGCTTTGTTCGTGCCGTAGGCGGCGGCAACTCAAGGAAAGCCGTTTCCTCTTCCTCAAGCAACGCTGTCCTCGCCTTCTTGGACAATGGTGCTGCTTGGACTTCATTTGCCAAGACTCCTTCAGCTAAGGGGAAAACTTGCACCTTTCGACCAGTGCCAGGCCGATTGAAGCGTCGATACCACTCTTCTTCTCTTTCAAGCCTTTCCTCAGTCCTTTCAGCCTGACCGGCCAACCTATGACTGCACGTTTCCTTGACCTTTCCTTGACGTAGGCTAAACGACGTCCCAAGGCTTCATTGTCTCGCTCCTGTCTTGCAGAATGGCCTCTTCGTTTCTTTCTTCGAAAGGCTCTCTGCTCGCCTTTGAGACCTTCAATCTCAAGTTCCAGATCTGCAACGTTGTTCAAGACGGCCTCATCATGTGCTCCTTTGTCATCCAAGGATTGACGGAGTACCTCTAGTTCATCAATCCTCTTCGATATCCGCTCTCCTAGGACAATAGACCTTGAAGCGTTGTTCACTTGGTACGGCGCTGCCTTGGAGGATGAAGAGCCACCGGCACGACTCTCACCCTGGGTCTTCGCTTGCCTCTTGTGTGGCGGGACGTATTTTGCACCTAAAGCACCCGTCGCTTCAGAGATCTGTTCCGATCTCCTCTTGTGGGGTGGAAGGTACTTCCCAACTTGATCCGGCTCCTTAGCAGGAACCATGTTCTCCTCCACTGCCACTGGTGCTAGCTCTGTTCGGCCACGTCGTCTAGGAATCGGAGATCTAAGGCGATTTGGGGTCTTAGGAGCACGTGGCGAAGCAGGTACTGAAGCAGTACTCTCCTTCCCAAGGTCCTCAACGACGTCAACCTCGTAGACAGACTGCACACTCGTCACTGTCTCCGCTTCAGACTCTCCTCCTTCTTGTGCCTCGTCAGCCATCTCTTCCTCCTTGCTTGGCTCGGATCCCGCGTCCGAGTGAGCTTGCACCTCTGACAATACTTCGTCCTCCGATCTTTCTCCTGCTTCGTGCCTTCCTTCTGTTGCTTCTTCAGCTTCTGCTTCTTCTGAACCTTGCTCGGACTCAGGGGTCTGGTCGTGTTTCGAGTAGTCAGGTTCCCTTGGGAGGTAAATCCAAGTAGGCTTCTCATCGTCACAGTGGCCCGGCTTGCGCAGTGCAATTTCTTCTTCAGGAAATTCAGGCCTTATATAGTAGCCACGTTTGGCTTCAGCTTCCCAAGCTGCCCACTGTTGGTCATACAGGTGGCCCGGACAGTGCAGTTTACTACCCAAGTGACGTTCCAGATCCTTCACAGTCTTAAAAGTCTTTTGACGTCCTCCACAACCAGGCACTGGGCAACGATAACCAGCGCCAGCACCATACCGATCCTTCCTACACTCTGCCATGGCCACATCCTTGGGTCTGGACCAGAACCATGACAAGACTCCAAACTCAGGACGAACAATGGTCCTTGGAGTTTCTCGGTCCATAGGCGTGGGAGTCCGAGCTGAAGCAGCTCTGGGCTCCCGATGGGCCCGTGCTGAAACAGCACTGGATCCACCAACCACGCAGACAAGACCCAAGTCGCTCTCAGTCTCTGAGTCTGTCCTCCCTGGCCATTCCTGCGCACAAGCCTCTTCATCTTTCTTGTCTACAAGTCTCTGAGCACCGCATTCTCCACCATGGGAAGGTTTGCCAACTTCCTTTGACCCTTCTTTGCAGAGCTGATTGGCTGATGGTAATCCACCGTCCTGTTGGGAGCAGTCACTTGCCTCTACACGATCTTCCGAGATCACTTCTTGGGATACCTCCGCTTCTTCCTGCCATCGTCTTGCAATGTTTCCCATCTTCTGGCCTGATCTTGTAGGCCACGCTCCAGCGACTCAAACTTCTGTCGTGCACTGTGTGCCACTTGAGCCATTCCAGCTTGCATTGCATGCCACGCTTGCCCAAGGGGAAGTTCTAAGGCTGTGGTACCTGGTCCAAGTCTTGCTGTCCCTCTTCCTCCTGTTGGTGACTCCAACACCAAGTCCTATGCCAAACTCACTTGGCCAGGGCACGAACTGAACCAGCTCTGTGCCTTTGGAGCATGGGACTCATTTCGCTTGCCAGGCGCTTCCAGCTCCCAAACCAGGAGCTCCGCTACCATGCAACGGAAATTTGGGCTCGCTAGTTCAATGCAGCCCAGCGCACCTTTTCTCCTCAGCGCTCTGCTTCAAAGGCAAACCAAAAAGGGCTGCGGTACATGAACATGAATCATGCTACCTAAGAGGAACAGATCCTAGGTACACCCTATACACCAACACATATATATATATATACATATATATATATGATTTATATATGTGTGTTTGGATTTAGAAAGTTCAAACTGCGAGGTGTCAGTTCGATGTCTGACGCTGACCTCAGCCGCTAAGAACTTGATCTTGGCATCGGCATCGTCGGGCTTCACCAGACCGGTGGGGTGCACCTGGACCCACTCCAGGTCGATGCTCTTGGCGCCAATGGCCTGTAACAACACACCCAAAGTTGGCCAGAAATATCGATAAGGGTCACAGATAAGGTATCCATGGACCCATGGACCCCTAAATTTATTCACTGTTTGATCATCTTTGTTACTAGTTACTATGTATAGATTAGCCATCCATTTTGGGGAGCGATCATCTCAACCAAGAGCTCTATGGTCTATCTTGTCTTGCTTGACTCGCTTAACAGTGGCCTCGCCCATCTTGATCCCATCGCCGGTGCAGTGCTCACCGTTGGTGGTGGGAAGATGCAGCAGGTCCGGTCTGTACTGTGCCAACAACGAATTGCTGGTGAAGTCGGCACCAAAACCACCTGCCACAAAAGGAACCAAACAAAATGAAGATGCAGTAGATATGAGTAAAACAATTGAAAGATCTTGAAGTCAATCAACTTGAAGTCTCTAGAAGGCCACAGGATGTGTCCAAAAACAACCCCGCCTGAAGCCAAAATCACAGGTCCAAACTCCTGGAAGTTCTGGCCACCCTTCTCATAGACACAGCCCACGCAGACGTTGCCTTCGGTGACCAACTTGAAAACCTTGGCCTTCGTCACGATACGAGCCAGGTCGGTCTTTTCCGCCACCTGCATGCGCAGCTGCATGGTGGGAGTGAGTGGTTGCTAAAGAACATGATGAAAAACGTGCTTGCATTCTGCAAGAGAGTCGACAAGCATCTTCACAGATTTCACAGCAGGTTGCGTATGTTGTGTCACTTCCATGTCCTCCACGTCTCAGCTGGGCCTTCTCCAACATTTGGATCAAGGCGTACGTGATGGTCATCCCTGGGAATCGCTCCTTGCCTCGATGGGTACGGGGCTGCGAGTGTCCTCCCAGACGAGCCACCAACGACAGATCCAAATTGAACTTCTCCACCAGCCAGTCCTCAGACGATGTCGACCCAGAACCAGGGGACGTCTACTTAGACCCAACTCAATAGTCCATCTTGTAGCCTTCATTCCATTCAATAACAGAGTCAGGGGGTTTTCCAAACAACTCATCGACCTCAGACAGGCATCGACATCGGCCGCACTGTTGACGCACAGTAGCCTCATATGTCAAAGCTCTGGGGTGATTCACGGTTTCCCATGTTAAAGAACTGTAAGTCGCAAGTTGGGGTCTCACTCTGATTCCAATTTGGAGAAACCGCTAAAAAATGCCAAAAACTTTTTTTTTGCCAACTTTGAGAGCAAATCTAGTATGCAAATATCACATATATCACATATCTGTTCTTTTCTATCAAAACCTGCCAATCAAACATGGCTAGCTGGAAATCCCCCCGAAATGCAGATGATTTATATATATTATATTATATTATATTATATTTTATTATATTATATTATAAATTATATTTTATATTATATTATATATTATATTATATTATATTAATATTAATATTAATACTATACTATATTCTATTATATCATATTAATATTAATATTAATATTAAGATTATACTATATTATATTATATTAATATCAATATTAATATTAAATTATATATTATATATTATATATTATATACTATATATTATATATTATATACTATATATTATATATTATATATTATATATTATATATTATATATTATATATTATATGATATCATATTATATTATATGATATATTATATTATATATTATATTATATTATATTACATATTATATTACATATTATATTATATATATTATATATTATATTATATTATATTATATCATATTATATTATATTATATTATATTAATTATATTAATTATATATTATATATTATATATTATACATTATACATTATACATTATATATTATATATTATATATTATATATTATATATTATATATTATATATTATATATTATATATTGTATATTGTATATTGTATATTGTATATTATATATTATATATTATATATTATATATTATATATTATATATTATATATTATATATTATATATTGTATATTGTATATTGTATATTATATATTATATATTATATATTCTATATTCTATATTGTATATTATATATTATATATTATATATTATATATTATATATTATATATTATATATTATATATTATATATTATATATTATATATTACATATTATATATTACATATTACATTTTATATATTATATATTATATATTATATATTATATATTATATATTATATATTATATATTATATATTATATATTATATATTATATATTATATATTATATTATATTATATTATATTATTTTTTTATAACATAATATAACATAACATAACATAACATAACATAATATAATATAATATAATATTATATTATATTTTATTATATATATACATATTATATATACATATTATTTATATATATAGAACAAGAGTCAACAGTCAAGACTTGTTGATAAAATTGAGGCGATTTGAGGCATGAACTTTGCCAGCTCTGGTTTTTTGGCGCCACCTTTCAGTGTGTCCTGTGGCATCAACATGCCTCGCTGCATGTTTCAATATTCATTGCTCTTCATTCAATGTCCTGAGTAAAAATCTCAGCAGTGTCTGGGATGTTCTTGGCTTTTTGTGTTTTGGTACCTCCAAGCCAAGAACACATTTGGCTGCAAACTGCTGTAATTGCTGCTGAAACATGCTGAAATACTATGTATCCGCTCCTAAAATATGACCGAGTGAGTCTCCGTGCCTGCGCCATTGATGCCAGATGTGGCTTTTGTGCTGTTTCCACCGCAAAAGGAGGATTTATCCTTACAGTTCGAGCATTTGCACATCAGGGGGAAAGTGCAGGGTCGCACTTGCGGTGACAGGTTCACTTTACAGCCATCTGATGTCCATTATATCGCCAGTATATAGCCACTGTATAGCCATTATATAGCCATGAGATAACCATTACATAACCATTACATAGCCATTATATAACCATATAAATATATAGTATCATTATATCAATCAACCCATGATCTGACAACTGCCGCCCAGGGACCAGCAACACAACGCGCCCACCGTTTTCCACCACGGTGTTGGCTGCTGACATGCCTCCCAATCCGCCACCAACGACGATGGCTTGGTTGCAAAGAAATTTGCACGCCATCGCGGCAACCTTGGTGGGTTGCGATTGAGTTAGGAAACCAGCAAAATACGGGAATTTCATGGATTATAATGGAATATCACCAACAACATGGGAATATTTGGGCGTGCTTGACAATCGGATATTATATTTATCATACCATTAATTTATCACCATGTCATGGGGAATATGTTAATCAAACAATGAATTTGTGAACAAGCCACATCATGTTTCCCTTCAGAACAAAGCACATTCAGCACGAGTAGCACACATGCATGTCGTTAACCCATATGATTCACTCACATGTGCCGAGCAACACTGGAAATGCACGCACCAATGAATTGTCGTCAACGCTGTGGCACTATGAACAAATAAAACCAAACGGCTGCAATTTTATTTAGACAAGAATCTGCACATGTGTATTGAACAGGAACATGTATTTGGATCGACAAATTGATGTTTTGGATGTTTGGAGTGTTTGGCACCATTTGCAAAATATCAAAATTATCATTTTTTCTTCCACAAACCCTTTCCACAGACAACCAGTTCAGCTGCGCTTAACCTTTTTGGAACTTTGGCTGGTCACGGCTTCGTTCAAGGCTGAAGGGGCTAGGCTTATGCCCCAGCATGCAAGGTTGATGAAGAACGCAACTGCTGTCAACTGCAAGCACAAGCGTCCAATGCAAGTAAAGAAGCTGGTGCTGGGGAAGGCGGTGGGTAAGTTGACAAAAAAACGTGGGGAACCCACCCACCCACCCTCCCGCTTTGAGAGGAAAGTTGCATTCCGGTTGTAATGCATTTGTTGTCATAAAGTGCAGTCTCACGCGACTATCACATTATTCCACAAACCCTTTCCACAGACAACCAGTTCAGCTGCGCTTAACCTTTTTGGAACTTTGGCTGGTCACGGTTTCGTTCACCCCAACTTCACTCAACTTCGTGACCAGATTTTCCAACAACACAGCAGCTTTTGCAGAAACATTGGTTGCATTCAGAAAGAATTCACTTCCAACTTCCAATGTCGTTTCTAAACGGTGGGTCGGCGATATTGCTCTTTGAAGGGACACGCGCCAGCCAAGTAAATGCGTGGACTCCTGCTTCTATCTTTGCAAAGAAGCCTGACAGTGTGTCCACCGTGCCATTGTCTGAAAAGCCTTTGAGTAAGGAGAATTTAGTCCCCTCATTGTCAACGAAGATCAAACAACGCTTGTTTGCAAAAAATTCCTTCCAAAGGTCGAAGGCCAGGACTGCCGCTAGTGTTTCAGTTTCAAAGATGATTTGCTTCTTGAAGTCTTCACCCAAGGCTGTACGTCCCAGCTTGTCAACTGGCAAGGAAAAGAATTGGGTTTGCCCACCAAAACAAATGACACCACCCAGTCCGCAAGGCCACAAATTGTTTTCACGTTCGTAGCAAGCGTCCGTAAAGATCACGACGTTGTCATTTCCAAGAGCTCTGACTTCTCTTGGTATTTTGCTTTGCAACAATCGTATAAAGAGTCCCAAGAAGAAAGAATCTTTAGCCCTCAACAGCTGCTGACGGCCTTCAGAAAACTCACCCAAGACCTTCAAGCATCTCCTTCCAGTCCTTCCGAACATTTGTGCCTCAGCAAATTGCATGCGGCCACGCAACCTCTGTGCCTGCTCGGCACTGACTGAACCCTTGTTAAGTACCTCCTGCAAATCAATGCAGAGCTCCGCAACCCTGGTCGCGGTGTTTCTGACTGACACCGAACCCAGGCCGGAAGCCTTCAAATCAAAAGATACACCCAGCGCATCAAACAAGCTGTGAAAAGGAATGCACTTATCGCCCTCTTCTGCAAAAGCCCAACCAAGAAGTTTGAGCAGTGAAACAATTGTCGTCTCTGTGCTCCTGGACAGTGCAGGTCTGCTGAAAGAAATGAAATCATCATAAAATGATGTCCAAAGTAATTTGCAACCCACCACACCAATCCACAAGATAGCCCTTGCCAAACGTAGAAAGGTGTGCACACTGCGCACAGCTCCGAATGGGAGCACTAAGCTCCTGAAATACTTCATGCACTTCTCAACAGGATCAAATACCCTGATACAAGCAAAACGTTTGCCCTCGCTGCTCAAAGCAACCTGTCTGTACGCGCTCGTTAAATCGAAAGTTCTCACTACCAAGGTCGGGTCAAGCTTGCCATCATCACACGCACCAAGCCATAAAGCCAACAAAGCACAAGCCACATCTATTGTATGCAAGACTGGGGATTCCACTGCAGTAACACATGTATTCACTCCAGACTCTGTATAATCATCAATCAGACGAATTTTTCCTTTCTTCCGGGAAAGGCCGAACCTACGTGAAATTGGTTGGGTGTCGGGAACATCGCATCGCTGCAACGGACCAACCTCTTTCAACTTCCTGTAGAGTCTTTGACCACACTACCTGGACAATGTGGTCATCGCCTGACCCCATGCACTCATGGTCAAGCTTGGGTCGAATTCGAGCTGCATTTGCTTGCAACTCTTCAACAGTGGCAAGTGCAGGAGAGAACTTCCCTGGCAACATGTTGGTCGGGGGCATGTTGCCTGTCAGACTTGCGCCCAATTTCAACTCATCCACAACAGACATGTCAGGCTCTTCAAAAACAAGAATTCTCATCCCTGCTACTGCGGCAGAGACTTCTGGATTCATGCTTGCTTTTAGCTCCCGCCCATCTGCAGATAGCTCTTTTGCACGCTTGAGCCATTTCGCCAGATACCTTGCTCTGTGCAAAGTTATGTCCTGCTCAGAGGTATGCAGATTGTAAGAAACAGATTCACGCAGCTGTTCGGGAACCGCCAAAGATGCATCAAGGGGATGCTTGGCCTGCATGGCTTTCTCGACAACCTCCAGTTCGGTCCAATACATTCCAAAAATCTTCAAATGAACCACGCATGGAAAAACCAGATCATGAATGAAATTTGCAAAATCACTCGCATTGAAACAAATATCCAAATTCTTCAATTGACGCTGCTGTTGCAACCCGCTGCACAGATGCTGCATGTCCTCGCCCCCCAGTTGAATCTCATGCAGCAGCTTTGACAAAGAAAGGTCGAGGAGCTGTTGTGGCCATATTTGCAAATCATTGTGCCACACAGTTACAACTTTGCATTTGTATTCAGGCAAATAGGTAGGGATTTTGACTGTCCCTGCCTGCACATGTGACAAGGCACGTGCTGTCTGGTTGAGAGACAAGGTCGGCTCTGGAAATATATTCCGCTCACGCAGTGCCAACGCAATTGTGTCAGCCACTTCATCACACAATAAACTTGGATAATGCACCTCAAGAGAAGTGGCAAAAATACGCCTTGCTCCTTGTCTCTGTACGCCCCTGGCTTCATGCACATGGTCCCCAGGACATGTTTTGTTGATACGCTGTATAAGAGGAAAATTGGCTACCAATTTTGTCCACTTTAGCCTCTTGGAGCCATAAGCAAGCTTGATGCACCTGTTCAGTTTCCAGTTGTTGAAAATCCCTCGCCAGCCATGGTGTGACTTTCCAGAACAATGAATCCTTGGGGTTCTCGCAAATAAAAAGTTTCCCAAGTCTGCAACATTCAATGTTTATTCCAAGCTTAACAAACCGTGCGTGCAAAACCCAGGGTGGGACTGATAACGGGGCGGGTCAAAAACAAGGATTCCTCAATAAAATTGATTGAGGGACCCACCCATCCCACCACTTGAGACAAAGTTTGTGAGAAGGCATAGATTCAAATTACGTCTGATTGAATGTCTTGACATGAGGTGTACAAGACTGTCCCATTTCAGACCTCGTTAAAATAAAGAAACATACAGTTTCCAGAAAGTTTTGAATTGGAGTGTACATGAATGTATGGTTTCAAAAATGCGAACCCATAAATGAAACTTACAGTTTCGAGTTTGGTTTTGACCTGAACGGATAAAAGAAACGTACAGTTCCAAGATCAGGTAGCAGGGTGACACCGAGAAGTTCAGAACAAACAGACTTCTGTTTAAAGATCCTGTCGAAACAAAAGTTGCTAGCACGCACTAATTGTTGAACATACATTTCAACAATTTTTGTGTTACAGAGGAGGCCCGCACATGCGAAGCCTGATTTCAATTGACTTTCCGGCCCCAGAAATGGAACCTGAAAGCGCACATGTGGTATCAGCTGTCTCCGTTCCCTAGCTCCAATGCGGCGATTGCAATGCAGCACCACCCAGGCAACATTCACCAATCCGTCGCTACTCCGCGCTACTCCGCTACTCCGTGGTATGTTTTAATTCAATTACCCAATGTAATTGACACGATATCGAAACGATGGCGGAGTAAGAAAGCCTTCAATACTTCACCTTTCCACATCTTTCCCTAAGCAGATTCTTACTCCATCCCGTTTTAAATTAATACTATTAATTAATAACGGGATTGACTGAAAAAATCATAATTCATGTTCTTTCTGGGCTGAAAACTTCGGTAGGAGTCTAGAGGGGCAAGGGGGGCCAACAAGGGGCAGTAAAGTATTCAATACAATCATTCAAATGGAAGCCGACCGCCTGCGCGAAAACCCACAAACTCCGCAACAGCAAGAAACACTTCAAGCAATCACCTAAGGCTGCAAAAGGCTGATGCGCCTTCTTTTAGCAGCAAACAATCAAGCCACCAGACGAAACGAAATCATAAAAAGCTACCTTCAACTAGGTTCAAGCAGCAACCGATATGCACCCCGCTTGCCCCAACAAGAAACAAAATTATCTACAAAAAAGCTTGCTCCGACAGACCCAATTCTGGGTCTGGAAAAGCTTCTCAAAACCGGCTTCGCTCAAAAGGGCCTCCCTAGTTGCCCTTCCGGTCGCCATAAGCCACAAAGCTTCTTTGAAACCAAAACGTTGCGCTTCTGCAACCTTGATACAAAAAACTTCAAAAAATGAACCTAAACACGGTCCCAAAAATGGGACCGCCTGGCGGTCCCATTTTTGGGACCGCATGCACAGCTTAGTAAAAGGCTGTACCAAAAATGAGACCGCAAAATCGCAAAATCAACAGCAAAGGCCGACCCGTGCAACAAACAAAAAATGACAATTGCGTTTAGTTGAGCAACAAGCATATAGAGTTGGAACAATAGCTTGGAATAAGGCAATCATCTTCTTCGAAGAGCGCTAGCTTATTCCAAGCGTAACAAACCATGCGTGCAAAACCCAATGCTCAGAGAGCATAAAATCTAGATGCCCACAAATTTGAGCCTCATAGAATCTAGATACCCCGCCAAAACGTAAACGCCAAATCATTCAAAAAGCGACCATGACCCTCAACGTGGAAAATAACGACTTGTGACGTAACTAAAAGCTCGATGGCTGCCATTAGTGATGCATGGGCATCACCCCATCCAGATCGGACACTTGTCATGTTGGACTTCGTAAACAACATCGTAATTTTCCGCAAGGGGCCCCAAGTCAGCTGCTTGTGTTATGTAACCGCACTGGTTCACAATCAGCTGTTGCAGCATAGCTTTCATACGTGGCGCGTCGAGTGTCTACTTCCTCATCAGCAGCGGGTGCCAGTGCCCGAATTGCTGTGTTGTGCAGACAGGCTGTGGAGGATTGCATGAGCGACGGGCGGCGCAATGCTACTGGACGACAAGGCTTACATCCTGTCCCCAGTGGATAGAGGCCACCACCGCGTCTCCAAAAAGTATGCCGATTTCAGGTGCCAAGGGCATGGATTTCTTGACTCAGAAAGTTGATCCAGAAAGTTGCTGCGATGTGCATCCATTACTGAAGCTCAGGCTGCTGACCGTCAAATATGGGCAGCCATTGCTGATTTGATGTCAGAGCGTGGATGGGATATGGATGCTGCTTGCATGAGTTTACTCATATTCGTCATGACTTGCCCGGACTCTTACAACTCCGACCCCGTCCTATGAAGATTTCATCTACGCCATCACAGCCCAGTTTCTCAGGTCAAACCAAGAGCAAAGGAAAAGGCAAACCCTCTAAGTGTGAAAACACGAGAGCGGCATGGCAGCTCTTTTTCACAGCTCGGACTTGAGCCAAACGACACAGGTTTGACAGCTCAGTCACTCTTCTTCTTAGAAGAGTCGTGCAGAGTAAAACGCAGTGACACTCAAACGTTCTCAAACTTCTCAAACTACTTCACAAGAGTTCTCAAGCTTCAAAAACGTTCTTCCAGCTTCTCCAAATAAAACGTCTTCAGCTCAAACTCACAAATAACCTACAAAACTCCTACCAAATAAGTTCACAACATCACAACATCAAGTTCCTAAGACATGGGTCAAACAACATCCAAAAACACCAAAAACCACAAAAACAAACGAAAATCCATCTCCAAGCTCTTCCATGCACAAACTCGTTCCATTTGGTTCCAAATTGGTTCCTACCTGGTTCCTATAGGTTCCTATGGGTTCTATAGTTCACAGATCGGTTCCTACAAACTTAAAATGGTTTCCTAACTGTTCACATGCACATGCATTGTTCCAAGATAGGTTTAAATATGTTCAAGTAGGTTCAAAGTGGTTCAGTACACTGTACATCCTCTCACCAAACTCTCACACCCCTTCTTGGACAGTAGTGCTGTACACCGAAGTACCTATAGACTACCATTGTGTAAAAGTGTCTGTGTGTCAAAGCGTCTGTGTGTAAAAGTGTCTGCGTGTAAAAGCGTCTGCGTGTAAAAGCTTCTGTGTGTAAAAGCTCCTGTGTGTAAAAGGGTCTGCGTGTAAAAGTGTTTGTGTAAAAGCTTCTGTGTGTAAAAGCGTCTGTGTGTAAAAGCGTCTGTGTGTAAAAGCGTCTTTATAGACTAACTTGAACTCCTCACATTTGCAAAAACATCCCACAAAGCAACGTGTAGGTTAAACAAAAACAAAGCACAAAAACCTACGCGAAAGTATGTGACCTTATGCTACCGCACGTATCACACACTATCTCAAACTTGACGTCCTTCTACGCACAAACAAAACGCAAACTTAAAAAATAAAAATGGCTGGCACATTCGAGAAAAACATCAATGGAACTGAAAGTGGAATCGGCTCACGGTCTTTTCTCGCACTGGCAAACATGGGGAAGTATCAAATCCTTCACGGTTGGATTTATCGTTCAATCCAAAAATTTTCTGGTGCTTTCCAAAAATGCTTTGCATGAGAAGGACACTCACGAAAATGCTCTGCTTCAAGCATGTAAATTCCCCCCAATTTTTGGGGTGGGTAAAACAAGGTTTGGGTGGGTACAAAAATTGGGTGCGTTCCCAAGATGAAAGGTCTTTCCCTCCCACCCACCACTTGAAATGAAAAATTCACACAACATAAAATTCAGCATGAATGCATTTCACTGATATGCACAAGACAGTGGCAAAAACAAAACGTGAAACAACAAACCGAGGACCTCTGAAACATGCCTTCAAGACAAGAACCACCAGGTTGTGTCACTTAAAGGTTTGGGTTTGTTTTACCACGTTTAGTCTGTTTCTGCCTTCAGCTTCCATTTTTAAAACTTGAGAAACCAATCGTCTCATCAACAAAGGTTCACGCCAACCTTGGAAAAACAAATTTGAAACACACGTCCAAACTTGTTAGAAAAACAAATGTTCAGCTTCAAACATCTGCACATAGCAATGCATGTAGGTTGCGCTTCCGCGTATCGCATATACACAGTATGTAAACCTACACGCAACGCAGGAGCATAAGGATGTGCGCAATGTAGCGAGGAGCAAGGGTCGCTTAACCCTTTTATTCAAGGGCAGTCTATAAACTACTATTGGCAAGCCAACTGTAATATTATAGACTAACTTGAACTCCTCACATTTGCAAAAACATCCCACAAAGCAACGTGTAGGTTAAACAAAAACAAAGCACAAAAACCTACGCGAAAGTATGTGACCTTATGCTACCGCACGTATCACACACTATCTCAAACTTGACGTCCTTCTACGCACAAACAAAACGCAAACTTAAATAAAAATGGCTGGCACATTCGAGAAAAACATCAATGGAACTGAAAGTGGAATCGGCTCACGGTCTTTTCTCGCACTGGCAAACATGGGGAAGTATCAAATCCTTCACGGTTGGATTTATCGTTCAATCCAAAAAATTTTCTGGTGCTTTCCAAAAATGCTTTGCATGAGAAGGACACTCACGAAAATGCTCTGCTTCAAGCATGTAAATTCCCCTGTCCGCTTCAGCCAGTTACAAACGTTCCAGAGCCTTTCCAGTAATCGGACACCTCGGGTGTCGAATAACAAAAGGTTTCATGAATTCCACTTGATCCCATCGTCCTCTGCTTGGAGGGTCAGCAACATTACTCGGCGAGGCAACACGTGCCATCCAAAGCAAACAGTTGAGATTCTCATCTATTTTCTCAAGTGCCAGCAGCAATCGTCTCCACCACTTAATTGGGGACGAGCTCTTGACGAAGACATCAATAGCCGTCCAGTTATCACAAAAACAAATAACACGGCGACCAGCTATCACGTCTTTCCAAAGACCCAAGGCCACCACCACAGCATACAGTTCTGTCAAGCCGACAGGGTGGTTGAGCTCGGTCATCCAGTCTTTCAAAACATCGTCATCCACTCGGTTCCCAAACATCTGAACCGTATTGTCGCAAATGAGAACTCCTCCAATTGTCGCTTCCACATTTCCACTTTCGTTGGTCTCGACCGCACCATCAGTAAAAATAATGACGGGCCGCTCAGGCACATCTGCAGAAAGTTGTTGGGGTTTACCTGAGGTCACCCTAGCAAGCAAGGTTTTAAAGGCCTCCATTGAGACAGGATCAAGCGCAAGCTGTTTCTGTATCTTTGCAGACCGTTCCCACTCCCTGATGTCAGCCAGCGCAAGTTTGCCCTGCCTTCCAGATATTCTCATTTCTGCAAATTGAACTCGCCCCAAAACTGAAGGTAAAGTGTCAACATCCATGTTCCCGCTCTCCAGGATCTTTCTGATCTCGGCAGCAAGCTCAGCTTTTCTAGTGTCCTTGTTGTCGATCACAACGCATCCATGTTTGGACGTATCCAGAATGATACCAAGCATCTCTGACCTCTCAGCAAAAGGGGCGAGCTTGTCATGCGCAAAACGGAAACCCAAAAGCTTGAAAAGACACTCCACGCTGGATTTCGTGGAAGCAAGTTGGCAGCCATGGGCGATGCAAGGAAAATCGTCAAAATAATTTGCCCACCAAAGATCAAGCTCAACGCCAAGCCGCCATATCAGTCGTGCCACACGATTGAAGTGTAGCACGCTTGCTGTGCTCCCGAATGGGAGTGTCCGCATCAAGAAGCATGCAGGTTTGTTGGAAGAAGGATTACGAAGAGTGACAACAGTGCAATCATATTCGCTAGGATGTAGCGCAAGCTGTTTGTAAGCGCTCTCCAAATCAAAGGCTGTTGTAGTCAATTTCGCATCGACACTCCTCCAGGCTTGATGTACCGGCGCTCTCAAGCGCTCGCCATCACTCAACACAAAATCCAATTCACCTCCATGCAGACAGAACCTTGTGATGACCTGGAGACTCCACACCAATTGGTCAAGAGCCTGTAAGTCTATCTTCTCGCCGCAGCTGAAAGATTGGTTCAGCTTGTTCTCCTTCATATCGTCAATAGGCCGCACCTTGCCACGTTGAAAAACTGCAAACCTTCGTACGGGTAACCAACAGTCAAACATGTTGTCAATGTCGGTCACGTCAAATGGGCCTTCTAACCAGTTCTTGTCCATGGCTTCCTTTACAGTAATGTCAAAAAGCTCATTTGCGTACTGGTCTGTACCACTCGAAGATTTCACCTTCCCAAGCAAAAGCGGCCTGAGAAATTTGCTGTCCTGCATAAGCTCCTGTTTGCCAAAAGCTGCAGGTCGCACTTCTGTCTTGAAAACACCAGAAGGAGGAAGATATCCTGTAGGTTTGAAACCCTCCTTTAGCTCACAGTGCAAGTTCTTGTCAGGCCACCCAATGCTTGTAGCAAGCTTCTCAAAAAGGAGTAAACGCTTACCAGCCAAAACTTGTGCGACTTTAGGGTGTAAACTCCGGTGCAGCTCTATCTCTTTCTGTCGAAGTTCTCTTTCCCAACTGCTCCAAAGCCGCCACGTCTGTATTCGACGCCTGGTCATTTCTGCTGGGCTGTTTTTCAAACATCGAAAAATACACTGCACCATACAGTCTGGCAAATTCCTCAGTTCGTCAAAAGGATGCCATAGCTGCTTGGCAAGTTCCACAAAGTCTTGCATCCCTCTAAAGAGGCCAAAAACAAACAAATTGATACCACCCCTTTTTGCTTCCGTTCGAAGAAGTTTGGACCCCGCTGGTATTGAGTGCCAACTCGAAGACAGCACCTTTTTGTCGTTGACGGGAGGCATCTCTTTGGAGGTGACCGTGCGCAGGGCAGCAAATTCAGGAATAATTTGTGGCAGAGCGCGGCCCTTTGCTTGCTGTTGAGGTCGTACCTTTTCAGGCCTGTCTATTGTCGCTCGCTGAAAATTGGAACCAAAAACCAGTCGTTCCAACACATTTGCATATTGCTCACGCAGGGCCTTTGGATACTCAGCTTCCTTGGCAGTGTTGAACTCGCCCTTGTCAAAGTCGTACCCCCACTCTTTATGGGGGTGAGTACCGTCACAAAATTTCTCCAAAACCATGAACTCAGCTTCGCTGCAAAGAAAAGATGTCTTCTTTTTCCGTTCACCTCCATATGCACACGCATGTAGGTGGACAAAGTGTCCATGTGCAATTGCAAAACTCATCTCAGGCAACTCCCACAACCATGAATTTGATGGGTTCTCAATGGTCCAGGGCACGTTCTTGGAGTGCAGAAAACGTATAAACTCATCAGCCCATTTATATAGTCGATTGGCTGCATCAACCTTAGTCTGTTGCACCGCAGTCAGATTTGGAAGCCCATGCAAATGTTCCATATCACGTAAAGGAGGAGGGCCCGGAGCCCCGCTTGGAAGTGGGATGCCACGTGCCTTGGAGCACGTGCCGCAAGGAAGGGCGATATGCACACCTGCCACTTGATAGTCATCCACTATTCGTCTCAACAGCTGGTCAGAATGAGGTGATGTAAGATCCATCACCACCAAGCGGCACTTTGGAGTGTGCCTGTTTCGCGGACAATCTATTGGGATCACCTGGAATCCACGTTGTTGCACAACTGAACTCAAAATACCACATCCAGCACAAGCCTCAATAAAAATAGGTGTACCCTGAAAACCAGAAGGGCTCGTCTCAAAGTTGAATGAATTACTTGCATCATCGGCATCACCGCCTTGCAAAATGCCATCAGCTGAATCTGTCTTAGACAAATCATCCATGCCACTATCCTCGGTCAGCGCAGCTTGGCTGTCTTGGGCAGTAGACGCAACATCCCACTGCTTCTGGGTTGTTGCATCCAACTTCAACTTTGTTGAACTGCTTTGTCCAACCTCAGATCGTCGCTTGCGACCTGTGCTAACTTCTGAAGAAGGGCACGGCTGATGAAATTCCGCACTTGCATCCTCATGTCAGTTTCCCTTTTTCGTCGGGCACTCAACCGCTGGATGTTGCTTCATACATCCACGAATGCAACACAAATGTAATCCACGATCACACTTCTGACCACTAACCGGCAGCTGACATGACTTCAAATTGTACCCAAAGCAAAGCCTGTTACCCTTGGGTGTTGATGCAACGGCCCCCAACTTAAGCAACTCCGTCGGGATCCTTTGAAAACCAGTCGAACTGGTCTTTCCCTGGCCCTTTGCTTTAGGGCCAGTTTTTGCTTTCTTGCTTGGCGGGTCGGCTCCTGCAGTTCCGCTTTCTCTCGGGGTTGCAACATTACCCGATCCTTGATTCATGCGAGGTTGCAACAAATGTCGAAACTCTGCACTGTTGAAGACCCCTGCAAATGCCTGGTCACATGGCCGTCCAAGTTCTGGTTAGCTTTGATACCTGACCGGGTAGCCTCACCAAGCAAAACGAAAAACTTCTTGTCTGCGGCTTCCAGCTGTTTCATAGAAACCCTCTGATACCCCAAAGGAGGCTCTTGCATGCGAACTTCCAGCAACAGTTCAGTAAGTTTGTCATGGTTTTCATATTCCATGATATTTGCCTGGTCCAGTGCTAGTCCTCGCCTAACAAGAGCATAACGCACTTGGATCTCAGACATGCTTTGCATCGGTTCAATCTTCGAGGTCCGGGCAAGCTTCAGCATACCGTCACTGGTAAAAGTCAGGTCAGTATCTTTCTTTGAGTTGTTTGCAAGTTCATACTCTCTGCTGATGCACAAGCTCCACTCAATGTAAGAAATGCGGTCTAACTAAAGCATCGGCAGGTTCGTACGGTCCTCTAAACGACAAACCAGAAAGCTTTGCCTGCTGAAGCTTCAAACGTTCTGCACGCTCTGCTGGTGCAAGCTTCCTTGAAACACTTTCATCAGTCTGTTTGACCTGCGACTCAATGTCTGCTGCAACATTGGCATAACTCTCGTTGAATAACCTTCGGAGAATGCTTAACTCAGAAGGGTTGGGGTCCCGGCCAAGGGTGGAAGTCAACATCTCCACAAAGGGCTTGTCACTGGCCGCCCCAGGAGCATAATTGCAACTGAATGCAAACAAAGCCATGTTTTTGTATCCCTTATCCACAAACATCTTTAGGACTGAGGCTTCAAGTCCCATGTGTAGAGCACGTTGCTCGAACACCGCAGAGCTGTCACCGTAAGACATTGCTTCGAGGCCCTACTAAAAGTGACAAAGCTTCCTATCCATGAAAAATCCCTGGCACATGAAAAGTGTCTTCAACACTGTAAATCAAATCATGCATGACATGTCACAATCTGGGTTCAAATCAAGTGCACGCTTCACATCTTAAGTTCATAACTCGCCGCACCCCGCTTGAGGTGACAAACACCTGGACGTTCATCGGCTTGTCACGATCAACCTTTCAAACTGTGCTTCGCTTGAGATCGGAAGAATGGATGGTGATGTCACTTGAAAGAACCACATGTGAGGTTGAAAAACATGCATCCGAAAGAAAAACATCACAGGCCCACATCAAATCTCAGTGCACTGCTTCTCGACTGAAAATCAAAATGATCCACATGACCACATGCAAAACAAGGTGCATACTTGTATGCAAAATGACATGACGAATCACTGCATCACAAAATCAAAAACTCAAATTCTTGAACGGCGACACTGATCATCAGAAACATTCTTTTTATACATCTTCTAGGTCCTGAAGCATCCGCTGCATAGTGGGTGCATGAAGGCAGGCTTGGTCAGAAGAATCACATAGCGATTGCTGACAACGCGACCGCAAGTGAAGTTCAAGCCAGACTCGTCGCCAATGGCATGTATGCAACGCGAGATTCTGTGTCTGGCGTACCGCTGCTCCGCTGTGCCAGTTGTAGGCGGGGCCCAATGACCAACCAGTTCAGATACCACTGCCTCATCCTCATCTGGATTCCCTTCCTCTTCTGACGCCGAACCCCTGCTGGAGTCTGCATCTGATTCACCATCCTCACTCTGAACTTCCAAAGATGCACCAACCGGCAACTCATCAGGAGGGAAGTAGCCAGATCTGGTAGCATCCGGAAAAAACTTTTGCTCTCACCGCGGTGATGACAGTCACCAGTTTTCTCAGCGGGCCACTCATTGCATCCCTTGAGTATGTCAAAAGTGATTGATCCCTCCCAGAGCTATGATAGCCCAAAAGACGGCGTGTGGCATGGTCCAATCCAAACTTCGCCGACATTGAAAGCATAGTTGCCTTGCAGGAGTGCGTTGCCAATCTATCCTTTGACGTGCTCTCTGCTTTCACCAACGAGCGCAGCCAATCCGCCGCAGCTCCAACGGAAAGCGGCATCATGGACCAGCCACCCCCCATCTGAGGCGACGGGAGCATAGGATGGGGTGCGTCCCCATGCAAGCCAGCTTGTTTCCTGAGGTCTATCCAAACCGGCACCCAACTGGGGATCAAAAAGGAATCCAAGGGCACTGCAACTGGAAGAAAACGTATCTTCCGTTCAAGGGTGACTGATGTCTTGGTACGTTCAGCCCTTGCCTCCAAGAACCCAGTCACCCCCGCTCCAGTTTCATGTGCATCAATGTGCAAATCACCCAATTGCAAGCCATCACTGTACCTCAGCCGTCCAAAAATGAGCATCAAAAAGAAACCAGCAGCTATACGGTCGTACGAAGTCCTTGCCTCGTCGTGTACCGTTCTTTCCAGCATCAAAATCTGGTTCACCGTCAGTGGAGGTCTCTGCACAATCTTACGGCGGTCAGCATAGTGCGAGTCAGCTACACCCTTGATGCGCGCCGACTTTGCTGCAAAATCTCCACCTGCCAATCCAAAAACATGGAATGCAAAAGACAGCGAAATCAGCAATGATCGAGGTGCTGTAGGACCGTAGGAGCCCAGCCAGTTTGCGCCTTGATGTACTGGTACACCATGTCCTCTTGGATGGGGAAAAACTCCACACCCCTGTCACGCCAATACTTGGCAAATTTCAGCAATGGACCAGCTCTGCAATGCAAAGTTGCCGTGGCACGGCTAGCCAAAGAGTCCACCACAGATTCCATGAGCCCACCACAGGCGTACTGGACCCCACTGCCAGCTGCCACAGTTCGTCCAATAGCCCATGCGCTGAGCTTCATAAGGATCAAAGAGCACCACTTCTTGCAAGCACATTTGCGCTCCCAGCTCAAACGGTCTTGCCACAGCCTCTGGTCAGATGCGCTCACTGCCCTCAACCCAACCTTAGTGAAAGAGTCTTCGATCATCGCAGACTCCACCTCAGACGCCACTTCACCTGCAAAGTGCGGCATAGGTGGCATCCTGGATCTCCATGACGGTAGGGCCAAGGCATCTGCTGAAACACTCATGGGGCTCTTCAGCTTCAAATCCCACGGCATCACATGCAACCGCTTGTTTTGTCTGGCATTCCAACAAAATTGAGTGTGCAGCAAAAATGCATCAGGAGTCTTTGTAGACCAATCATCAAAACTTCCTTCGTCACCCCTCGTCCGCTTCCAGCTCGTCATCGTCTGAAGACACTGACACAGAACTGTAAGAAGCAACTGGAGGTGTTGGCACGGACCAAGCTGACAGCTCCAGTCCAAGGCGCCAATCCGTAGCGGCTAAGGCCACTTCGGCTCTGTCCACCAAAATCACAACACACGTGTGTGAAAAACGATGCACACTGAAAGTATCCAGAAATGCAAAAACCCTCAGGTTAATGACACACTGTCGCCAGATGCAATCCAGAAAAGGACAGCTGTTGTACCCCTGAAGGAAACGTTCCAGTGGACAAGGTATCACCATTCACAGCTCGTAAGTTGTAGGGCTATCCAAGGGCTGAAAAAGTAGCCACAGGAAGCAGGCGATCCACCCACACGTGAAGGATGCAATCACCACACAAATCAGTGGAAAACCGCAAGAAATCTTTGCAGACGGTTTCACTGCTGCAATGCCTCGTTCTCGGATGCCCATATGCTGTGCTACAAAAATTGGGTGCGTTCCCAAGATGAAAGGTCTTTCCCTCCCACCCACCACTTGAAATGAAAAATTCACACAACATAAAATTCAGCATGAATGCATTTCACTGATATGCACAAGACAGTGGCAAAAACAAAACGTGAAACAACAAACCGAGGACCTCTGAAACATGCCTTCAAGACAAGAACCACCAGGTTGTGTCACTTAGAGGTTTGGGTTTGTTTTACCACGTTTAGTCTGTTTCTGCCTTCAGCTTCCATTTTTAAAACTTGAGAAACCAATCGTCTCATCAACAAAGGTTCACGCCAACCTTGGAAAAACAAATTTGAAACACACGTCCAAACTTGTTAGAAAAACAAATGTTCAGCTTCAAACATCTGCACATAGCAATGCATGTAGGTTGCGCTTCCGCGTATCGCATATACACAGTATGTAAACCTACACGCAACGCAGGAGCATAAGGATGTGCGCAATGTAGTGAGGAGCAAGGGTCGCTTAACCCTTTATTCAAGGGCAGTCTATAAACTACTATTGGCAAGCCAACTGTAATAATGTGTAAAAGCTTCTGTCTGTAAAAGCTTCTGTGGGTAAAAGCTTTTGTATGTAAAAGCGTCTGTGTAAAAGTGTAGAAGCTCCTGTGTGTAAAAAGTGTCTGTGTGTAAAAAGTGTCTGTGTGTAAAAGCGTCTGTGTAAAAGCGTCTGTGTGTAAAAGTGTTTGTGTGTAAAAGTGCTTGTGTGTAAAAGCGTGTGTGTGTGTGTAAAACCGTCTGTTCTTGAAAGACATTCTTATGTTGCTACGGAACGCGGGGATATAATTTACAAAAGCAAACCAAACAAAATATATATATAAGGTAATTAAAATATACCAACCCAACATCCGAATTAGGAAACAATTCAATATGTAATTATATATTTAAATTGTTTATATTACTATATTTATTTTATTATTTCAGCTTGCTGAATTGATGGGTCTGTTATCCAAGCAGGTTCGCCACGCATCCAAATGAGATGTATTATCTCAGATGGACTTTTAAACCCCCTTAACTGATGTTCCGTAAGAGGATGAGAAGACAAAGCCGACATAGAGCAGGACCGAGGGCAAGCCGACGAAGTAAAGCCAAGAGAAGCATAGTTCGAAAGGAGTGGGAAGGGTGGGGAAAGAAAAGATGAAAGCCGCAACATAAGAATGTCACAAAAGCCACTTGAGCCAAAATGCACAAGTACATAAGGAAGATCTTCAAAAACAACATGAACAAGTACATGAATAGTTCTTGAAAGACATTCTTATGTTGCTACGGAACGCGGGGATATAATTTACAAAAGCAAACCAAACAAAATATATATAAGGTAATTAAAACATACCAACCCAACATCCGAATTAGGAAACAATTCAATATGTAATTATATATTTAAATTGTTTATATTACTATATTTATTTTATTATTTCAACTTGCTGAATTGATGGATCTGTTATCCAAGCAGGTTCGCCACGCATCCAAATGAGATGTATTATCTCAGATGGACTTTTAAACCCCCATAACAACCATATGAGATAAACATCAATAACACCTGAATGAAACGCCAACGATTACGACAACCCCAATAACAACTGTGTTCATTCAGCAAGTTGAAAATGAAATCATTTAGGGAGGTGCCAGGACAGGGAAGTGTGACGAGGATAGACCGAAACACTAGTGTGGCCGAGCCACAATTCGCGCAGTGAAAATCTACAGCGGTTCGAATTTTCTATACCTGCAGGAGGATCGCCTTCAAAGTTCCATCGAGAGATTGCATCAGCCAGTTCATTTGATTTGCCACTAATGTGAGAAACGTCCAAATGAATGCCAGTGGTGGTGGCAGTTATACAAAGTTTCTCCAAAAAGAATGCTAGAGGAGTCTTAGTAGTGAACAAAGAATTGACTCCTGCTTCCGCACCAGTGTTGTCTGACAAGCTTGAAATTCGTAACGCGTATCTTTGAGCAGGAATGTGAAGTGTCATCAGTTTCACAATGGCCAGTTGTGCCAATGTTTCGTAACAGACAATGTCTCTTTGCATGTTGCGGTTGACTTCAACCTCCAATTCATAGAAATCTTCAGGTGAAAAACGCTCTGAAAACCAAACCGTACGGTCAGGAAGTTGAATAAAGCCGCCAATTTGAGCCATAGTATCATGTGCACATGCATCTGCTGCAGCGTAAAAGTCAAGTGAAAAAGTAGGCCAAATAGATCGAATGGGAGCCATATGGTTCATCCAGTTTTGAAACATCTGAAGTGTCCGAATAGAGCCCGGACCAAGAAAACGTCTCGTTGACGTGGGATCTCTGATGCGAAGCCAGACTCTGCGCTCCGACAAGAGAGATGACCTAACGTCCTCAAGTGAGTACACTTTGCGATGGCGCACTTCAACCAAGGTGCCCCCGATTGGAATTGCTGTGCCTGGAGGTCGTGAATGAAACGTAAGATCAGTGTTTAAGCAAGCAACCATTTCATGCCAATAGCCAGGGTCAACGCTGAATTGAGTGGCCGGGATCTTGTGCATGTCCATGTAGAGGTGGTGGAGCCATATACGCATCAGTGGAAAAAGTTGAGTGATCCACATTGCCAGTCCCACTGTTTTTTGAATCACCTTCAATGGCACCCGATTGTGCTTCAGTAACGAAGAAATGAGGTCCAGGAGTTTCTTCTGTTTGTCAGGGTGCACTGAGACCAGTCCGCTGTAAAAATTGAACTTCCAACCAATCCAGGTGATTGTATGAGAGAGTTCGCATTTCTTCCAAGAAATGGGCAAGTTGATCGCACGAAGAAATAACACCAGAAAAGCTGCTGAGAGTGGCAATACTTTCTCATCTTGAAAGAAGATGAAATCATCAACGTACAGTAAAGCGCCGTGAGGGAGATATATAAGTCGATGGGCTGTACGAAGTAAGAATCCCCCAAGTCGTGACCACCAATGAGCAGAAAAAGTTGCTCCGAATGGACAAACTTTGTAAAAGAATATTTTGTCTTGCCATGCGAAACCGACCAGTCCATGTTCTGATGGATGAATTGCTACTCGTTTGTGAGCACTCTTCACGTCCAAGCTCAAACCAGAGAGCGGTGATGTTGAATTTCTCAACAGGAAGCTGCGAATAAGATCTTTGGAAGAAGGAAGGGATCCTTTCTCAGGAAGCGGACAATTCTGATTTAGGCCGCAAATTGAAGAGTCGACTATCAGTCGTGGTGGTCTGGATGAAGTTGCCACCCCAAGTTTGCCCACTGAGACACCCACAGGATATTGTGCTTGAGCGTCCGCTAGTGTCCCAGGAAACTCAAATACCCATCCTTGACGAAGTTCTTCTTGAACCAGTTCTGAGGTGATCTCTGGGTCATCGTGAGCGGATTTCCACCCATCAAAGTGCACTGAAAGAGGTGGAGGCTCATCATCCGTTGATGTTGTACTGTCGAAGCAATGCGAAGGGGGAATGTTACGCAAAAAACCAGTTGGGACCCCCTCGATCAGGTGATGAAATAATTCCGAGTCCGGATCACCAGTTAATCGTGGCAAGGCCTGCAGGATGTGGAGGCACAATGGTTGATTTTGCGGGACATCCCAATTGGCAGGGATGTTGTGAAATCGCAGCAGTTGTTCAATCGATTCTCGCATTTGAGTAACCAGTGCCGAATCAAATGGAGGTTCCGGACGTTGTTCCGCAAAATGTTGTGTGATCTCCTTGTGCAGGTTTTGGGACAAAATTGTTTGCATCCAGTGCTGTCGAAAATCTTTAAACACATCGGTCTTCAAGGAAGAAGGGTGGCTCCAATCAGGTCTGGAGTGAAAACCTGCGCCATCCACTTGTGCCACCGGTGGGTCCCAGACTCCCTTGGTTGGCAATGTTGGCAATAAGGCTGAAACTGAAAAATCCATACCAGAACCCCTTACTAAGGGGAGAACAATCTTTGCAAATTGATCAGCTAGTTGTTCTGGGTATTCTGCCGTCTGCTCATAAAGCCACCTGTCTCATCTCTGACCCCTGCTAATGGTGGGTGATGTCCTGGAGGATGCTCGCAAAGGCAAGCTAAAGAAATCAAAGGTGCAAATGATGACGCAAACATCCAGGACTTCAGCCAATCTCTGCCGAAGGCGCATGCGGCCAGGTGGATGCAATGGTATCCACCAGATAGCAACCATTTCTGAGTGCAGTTCTCCAACCAACTCATGGCTGATGGAGGTTGCTCGAGGTGACCGTGGCCGCCTGCTGAAAGGACAACTTGTAAAATTTCAGTACATCTAAAAAGCATAAGGTGGCTGTTTTGAACTCGAGATAGTTAAACAGCTGTCAAATTGGGGAGACCATCCAAAAATTCCTGAGAACGCAATGCTGGAGGCCCACCAGGCTTTAGTTTGAGTACGCTGTACTCATTGCAACTCGGAGAACAGGCTGCATAGGCAATGCGTCCTGAGGCTGCCAGGCGCAATAATTTCAAATAGAAAGCATCGTTGAGCAGGTCGTAGTCCTGGCAGAGTAAAATATCCACTGAGCAAACATCTCCTCCCTGTGCCAAAATGGCCTTGGAGAGGGGTCGATTGCTGCCTGAACAAATATCCAAAAAAATTCTTGAAGGGCAACTGGACTCCTGCTGAATGGTGTCCAAATGTTCAGGCGTTGTTGTTGGCACCTTAGAGTGACCTCCCAAGTCCTGTGATGTGAAACTAGCTGCTCCTGATGGTTGCCCTTGGGGCAGATTCATTGGAGGCTGTTGCATGGAATCCATGGTGAAATCAGTTGAAGTCCCTTGAGGGATAGCATAATTGGGTGAAATTGGTGATACTGATTTGTCCTCATCATCTGAAACCACTATTGCTAGTGAAGGCGGGGCCAAACCATCGAGTCAGTGAGGTGTGGATGCATGTTGCATCGCTGGGTGGTTCAGGCCGCATGCAGATCCATCTGCTTTCGGATAAGCGCAACCATGGTGAAATTTGCAATCATTGAATGTACATGAGCCGTTTTGATATCGCATGCATAACTGCTTTTTCTGTCCATCCACAACAGCCTCTGTCAACCATTTGACGCCACCCTTTGTTTTGCCTTTGGACTTGCCTTTCTTGCCGCCCCCACTGGATGGCTGAGGTGTTGATGATGTTGACCAGGAAGAGGAGCTTTTGCAGGATCCTTTCACAGGAAGAGCTGCAGGTTTATTCATGCGGGGCCGAGCTTGTAACAACATTGCCATATCACTCCTGATGTAAGTCATCTCATGCAAGGCCTGGTCAAGGGACCAGTTTTTGTCCACGAACAATTCCCCAATCAGGAACCAAAGGTGTTTGTCGGCTGCTTGGGCCTCCATGATGGATGGAGTTCTCAACCCGGTGTCGGGGTCGTACTTCTGTGTCAAATAGCCCAAAAATTTTAGGCTGTATGCCTTGAGGTGAGCAAGATGAGCCCCTTCTGCCAGCGCAACCGCCACATTGAAGAGGTCGAAGATCGACCGCACCGCGTTCACGCCCATAGATTGATTGGAGACCTCTATTGAGGGGGGCTCGTCATAGATCAAACTGTGCAATGATAACCCTTCCAAACGTGGTTGTTTGGAGCCCCGGCCCGTTGTCACTTCAGCTCGAGATTGGCTCAAGCGATACTTCCGTGGGATCCATTTGACCTCTTTTTTCCGTAGCTGATAGTGGACCTGCGACAATAGCCGGAGGCTTGGCAGTGTATCCTGTGTCAGAATTTCTGACGGGTATGAACTGAGGAACTTGGCTTTCATGGCTGTCACCACTGTTGATGAAAGCTTCAGAGCAAATGTCTCCGTCCAGCTGCTAGGTGGTTCCGTTGGCGTGGATGCCACTGGAGGAACTGGAGGATTTCCCAGGGATGCCTCCTCTGAATTTTGCTCGTCTCGACAAGCTTGCCAAGCTACTCGCATCTGAGCTTTCTCCAGAAAGGTCAGTTCCCGATCCGGGAACAAATCAGCCCAATGATTTTCTAAATCTGCCAGTTGAGGTGAACTCATGCCGAAAGTCGCCCGGGTCCATCCCGCTGTAATGAGTTCTGCCGATAAAGCTGGCGCTAGCCCGGCTTGAGATAAAATCTGATCCAGATCCTGATTGGCCATCATGGCACTCGAGCAACCGGGTGCGCCCGGAGCTAAATCAAACGCAAGCAAGTAAAAATGAATGCTCTTGTTTATGCAATTCTCTTGGAATCTTGGGATTGGAACTTAAAGTTAAAGTGATATAAATTTTTGGAGTGCCGTACAAAATTGTGTAGTCCAATGAATTCAGAATGGATAGATGGTCATTTTGAAATTGAAGATCAAACTCTCACCCCTTTTGAAAATGGATTGCATGTCACTTATCCAAATTGTCCGCCAACCGCACATGGTTGGAACGCGCTCGTTGGGCCCTGACACACGAACATGAGTAATCAATGGCAGGACTCCTGCCAAGGATGAAAATGCCATGCATTGCCTTTGTCCAATCTGCAGTGTGTGATGCCAAGTGAAAACTTCAAAAACATGCCGCAATAAATCGACGAAGATTTGAAATAGAAGACAAAAATCATATATATTATTTATTGGTTTGCCTAGCAAAAAGTGCCTCAACCGAACGTGCTTCGGTTGAGGCACTTTGGTCAACCAAATCTTCTTTTCTGGAATAAGGTTTGTATCCTCCTTTCAGGAGGAGTCCCAACATATGTATAGAAATATACTGGTATTTATATCCAGCCAACCATAAATGCATGACAAATTATACATTGAAGATGTTGAGTAACTGATGCAGACTCACTCAAAGTTGAGGTTCTAGCCAAGATGTGCCCTGCCGTTTTTCGGATCCCTAATCGCGATCCAGTCGAAGCCACTGCTGGCAACCGCGATGCATGCAGCACTTCCCTTCTGGGAGAGCGGAAATGGCAGTTAAAGTGATACGTTTGGAATCAAAACGCTTTCCACAAGCGGTCTGAACAGGGGTACCATTCCAAGTACACACACCAGCATGTTTGTCAGTGCATTCAATCATGGCATGGTGTAACCATCTATGGACTCCTATTGCAAGCATTTGGCCTGCATTGGTCTGAGACTGAGGCTGTTCAGTCACTGATGATGCCGAGGACGCTGAAGAGCTCGTTGAATCGGATGATTCCGAATCTGACACCAAATCAACTTGTGATGTCAATGCATGAGGTGTTGTGTCAATCCAATGCAACACTGACAGGGTCATCGGTGCTAAACACTTTTTGAAACGTTCCATCACTACCTCAGGTTCTGATGCTGGCATCTGGGCACCCCGGTGCTGTGGCGTAATCGGTCGCCAACCTGAGATCACCTGATGGATCAAGCGATGTTGCAGTTCAAGTTGACCATTAACGTCATCACGTGAGTACAAGGAAACACTGTGCTGAATAGGCTTGTGGTGACCCTGAAGTCGTCTCATCTCCTCCGTGATGATACCCTGATGGCATAGTTGAGAAGCCCATGACAAAACTGTAGCTTTCATGCCATGTATAGAGTATGAACCAGCATCAATTGAACTTGTGAGAGAACTGCGTTTCCATGGAATCGTCAAGAAATACCTGAACCAATGCAGTGCTTATGGGTATGACAACGGCTGAAAAGGTTGAAAAAGAACTCCATCCTGAAATTGAGGAATCACAAAGTCCAAGTCTCCCTCCGATTGTGCCGCAAGGATGGAATCCCACTCACGGATGAATCGACTCATCCAAGTTGCTGTGCCTACTGACAGGAACCCTGATGCCCTAGCTCCCCAAGGTTGACCCTTGGAGCAGGTTTTGGTGCGCCAACTGATGCCCCGTATCTCTGTTGTGGAGCAAACCACTGAGCTCACTGTAACCCGTTGAAGGTCAGAATATCTAAGGCCTGACCAAATCATCAGGAGAAACCCACCAATGATCATGAGTTCATGTTGTGGTACATTCGCCTGCAACATGCGGCGCTCCCACTGGGTAACCACGTATAGTGGGAGGGGCAACGACTCCCGTCGATCTGCAGGAACTTTTGATTTCATCCATCCCTGAATCAAAGGTGAGTCCAAAAATAACCATGTTGGGATGTCTGCGTACTTGCGACACCATTGCAATGATTTCAACAGAGTAGAGCCTTTCAGGCCAGAGTTTCTGGAGCCCCCTTGCAGTACATCCAAAATGGTAGCAGCTGAGATGGCGGCCAAACGTAGACCCGAATCGTGGCACCAAGACAAAAACTTTGAAATGCAAGACAAATATCTGTGTAGCGTCGATGCTGCAAATGCGTCCAAAATGACACTTGCCAATTGACTGAATTGAGCGTGACTGCCAATGTCTGCAAAAACCCTGGAAAGTGTCCCCAAGGCCGTCCAAATTTGAACCCACAAGTTCACCAAAAAAGTGATTGAGCTCGGAATCTTGGTCCTGATTAGGGTCGAGGCTGATGTCGGCCCGGTGCCATCGTGAGACGTCTTCGCCCGTTTGTCGCCTGGAGCAGGGGGCTGGTGATCATAAACATGAGGGTTGGGCCTGCATGTTGTCAAAGAAGCTGAATCAAACATCAAACTGCGAGGGCGAACATCCGTCATGGATCGCGGTGGTTCAGCAGGTTTGCATTTCGCTTGTGACACCATAGGTAATGAGTTGATCATACCAGGATGTGAAACTGAAGGTGGAATCAATGGGTTGCCCAAATTCTCCAGTGAAACTGCCAATGTTGGTGGTTGTCTGGGCGTCACAGCAAACTGAGTGGGACGCAATGGTTCTGCAGTAACGTCTGAAATCAAATGCCAGTCTGAATCCGCAACTGATGAAGTCTCAGCATCAACTGTTGTCTCAATCTGAACTGAGTTCCCCATGTTTGCAGCTACATCCGCACGTTCAGGACTGCCATCGCGTCCAGCTACTTGGATCGCCCCGGGAGTGCACTACAGTGAAAAAGTTGACAAGACCCAACCTGAAATGTCATGAAAAGCCCAGCATGTTGACCTGGAAAAACGTGAATAAACGCCACATATTACTGTTTGAAAAAGAAATTGAGTCTAACCAGCCGTGTGTTGTTTCCTGTTTGTGTTTGGTTTTTTTGAAAGAAAAGATGAAAGCCGCAACATAAGAATGTCACAAAAGCCACTTGAGCCAAAATGTACAAGTACATAAGGAAGATCTTCAAAAGCAACATGAACAAGTACATGAATAGTGTGTAAAAGCGTCTGTGTGTAAAAACTTCTGTGTGTAAAAGCGTCTGTGTGTAAAAGCTTCTGTGTGTAAAAGCTCCTGTGTGTAAAAGGGTCTGCGTGTAAAAGTGTCTGTGTAAAAGCTTCTGTGTGTAAAAGCGTCTGTGTGTAAAAGCGTCTGTGTGTAAAAACTTCTGTCTCTAAAAGCTGTGTGTAAAAGCTTTTGTGTGTAAAAGCGTCTGTGTAAAAGCTCCTGTGTGTAAAAACGTCTGTGTATAAAACTGTCTGTGTGTAAAAGCGCCTGTGTGTAAAAGTGTCTGTGTGTAAAAGTGCCTGTGTATAAAAGCGTCTGTGTGTAAAAGTGTCTGTGTGTAAAAGCGTCTATGTGTAAAACTTCTGTGTGGAAAAACTTTTGTGTGTAAAAGCGTCTGTGTGTAAAAGCTCCTGTGTGTAAAAGTGTTTGCGATGCAAACTATTGTCTTGTACTTGTGCTATATTGTCTTGATACTCCTCTTCTCGTCTGCCTATAACACGTCTTTAATATTTTTTTCCTCTGGTATGGCCGATCACGCTCTAAGGCTCGGTCCTTACATGTGAAGAAGCAGTTTGAAATAAATTCTACATTGACACCTGTGGTCATGTAGCATGGCAAATCAAAAACCCAGAACAAAACACAAAAACAACCAAAGAAAAGGCGACACGCAGATCTCCCAGCCAGATTTGCGTTTCGCCATCCAGCAGAGAAGCAAAGCAAAAAGCGAAAGGGGCAGGGCCCAACAAAAACAACCACGAACAAAGATTTGCCATGGACTTTTTTTCCGTCCAACGCCAGATGGCTCTCGCCAGGTCGTTTATCAAGCCGGAAAGACAATTGCATTGTGCAAATTCACCAAATTAATGCAGTGGCAACATCAGTCATAACGACAATGTGATACAAAAGAGAACTGAATTGGATCGATACATAATCCATTGAGCTGTCACCGTGCAAGACAAGAAAGCAAACACCAAAAACCCAAAAACAAACAAAACAAACAAAAACACCCAAAAAAACACGCAAAAACCACAAACAAAAAGACAATTGGAAAATGCAAGAAGAGATGATAACATTGTATCACCTCAGGGATTGGTATGGCAATGTAAAACAAGAGCGAAACAACAAACCTCAAAGCGCCATACAGCAATCTGTGAGCCAGAAGCAACAGATGCACATTGCGGAAACCCTCGAGATCACAGAGTGCAAGCGGCACGGGCAACATTCTCACAGATTATGGATACGATCCAAAAGCCAGCAATGACGCTGTCATGTCGCATCTGGAAAGTAGAAATCGTAAAGTGAAACGTGTGGAAGCGGATCTAAGGTGAAACGACAAAGAAAGTACTGGCGCTCAGGGGCCACTCAGAGTCCTCTCATGTGTCTATCATCAGGCTTGATGTAGGTTCTGGCTCTTGCAGGACATCTTCGTGAGTGGGGTCCGGTAGATTAGCATAGTGCTCTTCTGAAGTCGTGCTAGATCCTTTTTCGGCACGGGGCAGCAGCAAGAGAGCTTTCTGTGCTTGACTGACTTCATAGCTCGCTGAGATCGTGCAACTGTCCAAAATGCAACTAAGTTGATGTAGTTGCCGCGTTGCATTGTCAAGGTCAGTGATCCTGGGGCGGAACTTCTGGGATGCCCCGGAGTTTCTGGCACGCTTTCTCTAAAAGTTTGGTGGCAGTCTCAATTTCTTCACCTGTAACTTGGCACAATGTCAGCTGGGCAATTGATTTGGTCATGCGGTTCAGCGCAGCTTGTTCCATTTTGGATATGTCGGTAGGGGCAGGCTGTGTCAATTGGATAGCTGTAGCACCAGTTGGTGACTTTTTTTTTTCCCTTCTGGTGTGGCCGATAACGCTCTGAGGCTCGGTCCTTACATGAGAAGAAGCAGGTTAAAATAACATCTACATGGACACCTGTGGTCATGTAGGTTGGCAAATCAAAACATAAAAACAAACAACAACAAACACAAACCGCAAAGGGCGAAACGCAGATCCCCCAGCCAGATATGAGCTTCGCCATCCAGCAGAGAAACAAAGCAAAAAGCGAACGGGGCAGGGCCCAACAAAAACAACCACAACCAGGATTTGCCATGGACACAGTGGTGAAAAGCCACTGCGTCGTAACTCACAAAAAGATGCACAAACGAATTGGTATCTACCCAGAAATGTGAAACACGCTTCTTAATTGTTGTTGCTGACAGACAACAAAGGAAAGCATGAGCTGTACACTATTGCAATCTAGCCTCTCAGAGTCCTCTTACAAGTCCTTGCTCAGGTGTTCAATTCAAGACGAACAGTATTTGCCATGTACAGAAAGGTGGGTTCAGGAGCACGAAGAGCAAATTGTTAGCAGCTAACTTGCAATAGTACCGCCCCCCTTCCGGGGAGCAGCTCCGTGGCAGTGACAAGGACGGTCACATAGGGCAAGGTAGGTGACCAGCCAACATCCGTCACTCACCAAATTCATCACTGGGCAGCCATGAATGATGTACCAGGTTGAAGGGGAGACAATCCAGTCGCAAGATGCCGAGTCAGCAAAACATTGTGGCATGACCAGCCTGTAGCCGCAATAGGAAACCAAATTTTTAAGCGTGCATAGTTACAGGGCGCCCAGTTGGAAAATATCCTGCAGAACTGTTCAGGTGCTTCCCGAGCTTCTTCGTCTCAGTGCCATACTGCAGTGCATTGCATCGTCGCAGCCATGGGGTTCAGCAAGAAATCCAGAATAAGCTTCCACTCACCCACCGAGTGGGCCAGCTGGATGCCACCGACTCCGGAAAAAGGACATCCGATCCATGTGCGCAGTCTTTGCTGCTCACGGGCGCCCCGGGCTGTCCCACAGAGAGTGCCACTGGGTCGCGCCAGTGTAACTCGCTGCTTTTTTTTGCCGGCGCCCGTTGCCTTGCGGCGGGTCACCACTTGAGGCTTACTCGCGGACCAGCGGGGAATCGAACCACCGCCGGCAGTCTGTCCGCGTCGTCAAGAACGACGCCCTACCAACTGAGCCACGAGGACACCTGCGCCAGTGTAACTCGCTGCAGTGCAGCCTGGTCCATGGCTCCGGTCGGCTAGATCCTACTCCCCTTTCAAAACAAGACAGACGTGCCAGAGGGACGAGGCGACAGGACAGCCAAGACAAACAAAAAGCAACAAACGAATTCAGGGACAAATCAACCTCCAAATGTGACGGGAGGGAGGAAGTCACTGTGGCGGGTGTGTGTGATGTTGGGGCCGGCGGTCCTCTGCAGTCCTCACTTAGTAAGCTGGCAACAAGCACAGCCCACCAAACCAACAACAATACGGGAAGAGCAGACCAGCAACACCAGACAAGAACAAAACCAACAAACATAACAAGAGGCCAAACAAAAAAGGGACAACGACACCAAAACACACACAGGCAGCGAAGCGGGCAGAGAAAGCCAAAGAACGAACAGGAACGAGGGGAAGACAGGAGGCGGAAGCCAGCAGCAGCAGGACAAGAAGGGGGGCCCGGGGGAGGCAGCAAGGACAGGAGGAGGAAGCAGCACGAGGAGAAGGGCGCATGCAGCTAGCGGCGTCCTGAGGGGGCATCTGGATCACCCAAAAGTGAACACCTCAGTGCAGGAAGGAAGGGCACCGGAACAACACTCGCAACATGGTGTAGAGGGCGAGCCGAAGCCTTTGTTGCCATGAGGAGAGGTGAAGACAGGTGCCAAGCCGTCACAACACACCATGCCACAGGCATGACAACCGGGCCGTCGCAAATACAACCAGATACCCAGAGGGAGGGACCAGCAGACCACTGACCGGACCAGAAGGCACTAGAGGACTAACCGAGGGGGCGGGGAGGGCAGGGGGAACGAAGCAAGGAGATCGGTCATGCGTAGAGTAGTATGTTCAAGAAAGTGTGTTTTTTTTCCGTCCAACGCCTTCATGGCTTCCGCCAGGTCGTCCAACACGTTCAATTGCATGTTGCAAACCAGGGTTTATTGGCTAATTAATGCATACATGGCCGCCTGCAGATTGAGGGGCTTCAAGAGTGATCTGGTAAAGGACCTGTACATAGTCCAGTCTGTCACGACGTCTTTTTTTCCCGAGAGCGTCTGAGCGCAGGGTTCTTCCAATAGTGGGGGTCTGTAAAACATCTTCTCATCTTCACATCTCATCTTCACATCCTCTCATCTTCACATCTCATCTTCGCATCCTCTCATCTTCACATCTTTTCATCTTTACATCCTCTCATCTTCACATCCTCTCATCTTCACATCTTTTCATCTTTACATCCTCTCATCTTCACATCTTTTCATCTTTACATCCTCTCATCTTCACATCCTCTCATCTTCACATCTTTTCATCTTTACATCCTCTCATCTTCACATCCTCTCATCTTCACATCTGCTCATCTTCACATCCTCTCATCTTCACATCCTCATCTTCACATCTGCTCCTTCCTTCTCATCTTCACATCTGCTCATCTTCACATCTGCTCTCCACATCTTCACACCTTCCCATTCATTCACATGCTCATCTTCACCTTCCATCTTCACATCTTCTCATCTTCACATAGCTCACTTCACATCTGCTCATCTTCACATCTGCTCATCTTCACATCTGCTCATCTTCACACCTTCCCATCTTCACATCTTCTCATCTTCACATCTGCTCATCTTCACATCTGCTCATCTTCACATCTGCTCATCTTCACATCTGCTCATCTTCACATCTTCTTATCTTCACACCTGCTCACCTTCTCTCTCACGCCTTCTTTTTATCTTTCTCTCTTAAGGCCGTGAGGGGGAAATCCTGATCGCCTCCTCCAAACCACCAATCCCCCAAGGCACCCGGGAAAACTCACCTCAAGAAGCATCAGACAAAAATCGTCCGAACCACGAGCTATTAACGAAACTGAAACTACTACCTGAGTTATGGTGAAACATCAAATGATCATAATCATCATAGAAGGGCTGTATCACAATTTCAAGTACAATTGGAAAGTCGTTCAATATATTTGTGCATAGTGCCATTGTAGCACACCATTTGACGCGTGCAATTCAGCCATTGCCTTCTAGTTTCTCGCTACTGCCTACACGGCAGTCTTGACAGACGGCGACGGAGCGAGATTCAAGATATCTCAAGACATCAATTATCCAAGAATCCTCATGAAGTGCTTCTTACCCTACGAGGATCTACGAGGTGCAGCCCCCTAGATAATAGCCCAGTTGGTTTACAACTCCAATATCTATGGTTTGTGGATGTTTGTGGTATATAGATATATCATACTATAGTTTGTTCACAAGGCTTTAACAAAAAGCAACTGGGGGCCCGGCCCCACCCTGTAAAACAAGGGATGACCGCCTTGAGGCGGGCGTGGGTTTGTAATCATTCAACATTTGCGAAGATCAGGAATGTGTATAACATGCTGTGTATTTTACAATGAAATCTGATTGTACGACATGCATTATTCACGTCATCATCAACATGCCAACGATTTAAAATAAACTTTGTGTCGCACCAACTTCGGATGGTCAGATCTTTGATTATTTTTTCTTCGGATCTTTTTTCTTATCACAAATCTGAGCATCCGAAGTCGGTGCGACACAAAGTTTTTTTTTGAGTCGTTGGCATGTTGATGATGAGCATGTCATACAAGCAGACTTCACTGTAGAACGCAGGATATTATGATACTTTTTTTTTCCTCCGGTTTGGCCGTTCGCACTAGGCACGGTCCTTACAATTGAGTAAGCGGTGAAAAGCATTCAGAAAAAGGACACGTGTGGTCCCAAAACGCTGGCAAATCATCACATCAACAAAAACCAAACAACAAAAACAAACAAACAAAAAACCCAACCAAAAACGACCCGCAAATCCCCCAGCCAGATTTGCGTTTCGCCAAAAAGCAAAACAGCGAAGCAACAAAGAACGGGGCCGGGCCCAAACAAAACCAAACCAAACATTCAGTGATTTGCCAAGGATACAGTGACGTAAGTCACTGTATCATCATCAAAAACATGCAAACTAATTAAGTGCTGCAGAGCGAAAAATATCGTGCACGATCACCCAGAATCTCATCGCCTATAATCCGTGGCTGTCGCTCCAGCTCTCTGATAGGTAGGCAAATCAGGAATAGTTGACAGTACAGCTCGTACCAGTTGCCAGTCTCATTATCACAGTTGGTCATATGATGAGAAGTGAAGTCGGAGTCCAATCTCTGTAGTGAGATACTGCCGCAGTGGTGATGTGACTTAATACCCCCCTCGCGGGGGGTAGGGATTGACAGCCTGTAGGTCATGCAGGGCAAAATGTGTAATTCACCACAGATGCTGTCAAATCGTAGGAGGCCAAGAGGACCTGAAAAGGTGCCAATGGTAAGCGATAGCCGCTAAAAAAAAGATTCTCTCCGTATGGGCTTTGCAGATGAATAACATGCACTCATGCAGAGGGTAGGCTTAAGCAAGAAAGATTGCTACTCACATGTCAGTCGTGCTCACGCCACAAACTTGAAGAGGTGACCAGGTTCGCTGTACCAGCACCAGATTGACAAGCAGGATTCACAAGGTGTCATCGTCCCTGCGAAAGAAAACTGCTGCAAATCAGATGTTCCAGAGGTTCGCAGTGCATCTCGCATAGGGTCACTCTCCCCTAGAGTAAGCCAGTAGCAGAATCACAACGTCCCATCAGCGCACCGATCCATGTTGGCAGGCTTTGCTGCACGAGGGCGCTCCAGACTGAACAGCAGGAAGCACCACTGGACAGCGCCAGTAGAGCTCACTGCAGTGCAGCCTGGTCCATGGCTCTACCGGGGATCTACCGCCCCTCCCGGAGAAAACGCAGACACAAAACAGAAGGAGAAGGGCCCTCCCCAGACAGCCAACGAAAAAGCCACATGAATCAAAAGGCCAAACGCCACAAAAAGACCAAAAAGAGGTAAAACGGAGAGGGGGGGACGGTGACAGAAGTCTGCCCCACCGCAAACGAATTCATAGGAGCTAAAGCTACGACCAATGTAGTAGGGTGAAATAACAGAGCACTGATGTAGGGCGGTAACCGCAGTATCCAGGCAGCAGGTTAACCAGAAGACACCGCAAACGCCAAAGAGAACCCTGCCATCATGGGGGGAAGCAAACCACACAAGGGGGAGAGGCCGAGACAAAGCACACACACAACAACACCGGCCACACAGAAGGAACGAGGAGAGGAGCCAGGAGGCAGCAGAGGACAGAGGGAGAGGGACACACCCGCACCAGAAGGGGTACAAATGTGCCTTAGCGGAGTTCAAAGAAGGGGCCACGGATCATACAATGATGAATACCTCAGTGAGGGTGCACACAGCACTCCAACAACACGGGAAACATGGTGTAGAGGGAAAGATCCCCACACAGGGCCAAAGGCCTTTAATGCCATGAGACACAATGAAGAGGAGAAATCAATGCACAACAATCACTCCAAGCACAGAGGCAAGGCAACAAGGCCGTCGCCGGAAGCAACGATACCCCGAGGGAGGGACCAGTAAAACCTGGACCAAGGCGCCAAGGAGGAACATCCGAGGGGGAGGGAGGGTCACGTCAGGCAGGGAACAGTCACCTCAAACAAGAAAAAGACAGAAAGAGGCACCAACAGCTAATGTAGCTCTGCAAATGGTAAAATCTAATGGAGGAGTCAGCTAATTCAAGTGCCTTAGTTGGTGGATAGGGTGGGGGAATGAGTGGTTCATCAAGACGACATCTGGAGACAACAAACGCATCTTTCCCATCAATGATTGTCAGGCACAGACTGCGAAAAAGCGAGTGCGTGCACTAGGCTTTCATGGCAGAGGCAACCTTAGTACACGTTAAGCTCTCGGCGGGACAGCCCATTGAGAAACCAGGTATTAACGGAGCCATGGGCCCGATCTGTTATGCCTAAGCTGGCACTCGCACACAAAGCCAACTGTGGCTCACAACTGCTGGAGAGATCTGGGTTGGTTGGAGCCAGGCATGTGTCGCATAAGGAACCTAACAATTATAAATGGGGAAGCTGTGTCTCCGGCTGCATACCAGTGCACCTGTCACGTCCTTGGACAGACACACTGGGTATGAACAGCTAACTGAAGTGGATGTGACAAATGAACCTATTGGACACGAAAGTCATCTTTCACCACCATGATTGATGAAACAAAAACCAGCTAATGGGTGAAAACCCGGAGTGAAACACAAAAGAGAGAAGAGGAGGGGGGAGGGGGGTGGACACACGGAGGAAAGTGTGACAGTAGGGGGTTGAGCTGGGGATCATGTCATACCTCTCGTGAAATGTTCAAGATGGTGTTTTTTGTCTGCTGTAATGGTATCATACCATGCATTGGTGAGCCCAAATGAAACTGGGTTCACTTCTTGCTGGGCAATAGCACGCTGATGAAGCGCTCTGAGCGCCCTTCGATGTTCGTCCAGATCCTCAGGAGGGACCCTCCTGCGGACTCGCCTATCAGGGAAATTTCGTTCCCGCAGGTTGGTTTGCAAGGCATGTTCCGCTATATAAACTGCTGGCTGCTGGAATAAAACTCGCTCCGCGAATCTGTCGAGATGGACTGTCCCCTCAGCAAACATATGGTTGTGGGACAGTTGCTTCCTGAGACGCGCCTCTGTTTGATGAAGGCTCCCATTCATATGCCACAATAGTAAAAGACTGTAATTGGAAGGCCAGTCAAGTGGGCACAGTGTGGCTGTTTCTTTCCATTTTTCGGGGGTAAGTCCTTCTGGAGAGGGAATGATCACTTCCAGAGTGGTACGATTCGATCCGAGGGGTTGGAGACCTCGCATCATACATGGTTCAACGAGCCCTGCGGTGTACCCATTGATGAGCTCCTGGAAGCTTCCAGCCATTTGAAAGTCTTCATCCACCCCCAGGTGAAAACCAGGCAAATTTTTAGCAACAAATTTGACTGCTTGGAGCAGCTGTTTTTCTCCTTCCACGGGAGTCTCGTCACAGGAACGTTTCGGGCACGTGAGGTTGATTTCTTGAGGTTTCTGTGCCGCTTGGTACCTTTGGGCTCCCGGTGCAGGGCCACGCCAAAAAGGCGAAAACCACGCAGAAGCATGGCCCCCCGCAAGCACCAGGCGCACCCTGGGGCGGTACCCTTTCCACACCACGAGTCCCAGGTCAAACCAAGGAGAGTGGATCCACTCACCGAGTGACGTGGGAACCGAAACCATTCATTTCCACCAAGAATGCACAGCGTAAACCGTACACCCCGAATGGACGTGGAGACGGAACCCATTCATTTCACCCAAGATGATCACCACTCAATCCAAGAGAGACCAACTCATGATGCCCCCATAGGTTCCCGGACTCCAGCGGCTACCGGAGAAGACGATCCAAGAAAGGAGTGGAAAGTCTTAGTCACCTTTTCAGTGACCCCAGTCCCTATGGAGCACAGCTCGGACCTTAGAGCCGAAAACAAGGTCCTCACTGTGGCCAGACTGTACATTGAGCCCACTCTCCCCGAAGGTTGAGAGTGAACCGGTCGGTGACCCAGTCGTTAGCGATCCCATGTATCCCAGGGGGATACACCTGTCTTGCGACAGGACCCTAACACTGTTAGGGAGGAACCGACGGTCTTGTCCACCGTGAGCTTAGCTACCCAACGATGAATATTGACCGTTAGCCAACGGGTTGCCCCGTTGACCCCTCCTCGAGACAAGTCCCCAAGTCTCTAAGAGGTTCACCGACCTTGCCTGTTCCCCCGTGTCATCATTGGGTGTTGCTACCCTAGACACAAGGTGAGGTGAGACCCGTCGGTCCCGTACCACGTGTGTACCGATCGGTCCGGGAGAACCCCGAGATACCGCACGATCACCCAAGGATGTGCGCAAACACAAACGAGGGTGTGCCATGAGGAGCAACCCAACATGTCAACACACGCCGACTAGGGGGTACCAAGGTACCGTGTTAATTCACGGTTCGTTAGGGACGGGGGCCTTCAGCAACTCCCCTGCGCTATACTCCTAGTTTAACGTCCCCCCGGACCCTCTCGGGTCCACCTCCCCCTGTTGAGAACATGGTATTGGGGACCCCATCCCCCTACCCATTCTCAGGAGCATTCTCGAGGAGTTTGGGAGCAATTTTGCTGGCCCAACAGCCGGAAACCATGCCAAGAGGGCAGAGGCGCCACTCGTAAGGTCCACTAACCCAGTAGTGCGCCGATGCGGTCGATCTGTGACTAGGACTTTCACAGGGCCACTCGGCGCTCGACTCCGATTCACTTCGGAGCTCTCGCGGGCTGAGCCAATGAGTTCAGACAGGATGGGCCGAAACCAGTAAGTGGCATACAAAAGGCATTCAGTTTCTGGAGTCACCATGGATTCAGCCAATCTCATCAACGAGCTCATCGCCTGGGCGAGTTTCTCTGCCAATCGAATTGTGAGAGCCCTAGCAGTTTGATTAAGGACATCCTCCACCTCCTTGGCACCTTGCCCGCGCAACCACAGTTCACCCGCCACACTCAGCAAGACGCGCGCAAACTTTTCTTGGATGGCAATCAACGACAAGGTCAGTCTCGCCTGGAGCCACAGCGGCGGGAGAATGCCAAGGTTTTCTGGTATGCAGAATGGGTTTCCGTCAGGTTGGATATTGTCAATTAACATTGCCAGCTTATCAGCTGCGCTCCAGATCTCGTCCTCCGAGGGATCTTCAGCGGCTTCAGGTATGGGTGGACACCATGAGATGGTAGGATCTTCTGGATCACTTTCTCCATCGGTAGAGGCTGCTTCTTCATCCGAGGAGGGGTCGCTCACTGTGTCTCTTGCACCCTCCGGGCTTGCTAGTTTCATCGTGCCTGGATCAAATTGGCGATCTAGTGTGGCCAAAAGCTCCGGTTGCAACCGATGAGCATCAAAATAGTGGATACCAGGGATTACAACTAGCTGTCGATCCTGTATACCAACATGAAAGAAAACCTTGTGACCTCTATGTCGATGAACTAGGGCAGGTGACCCATTGTAAGCTGCACACAGCCAGAGGGGAGATTTGTAACCATCAGCAGCGTAACCATATAAGTATTCACGATCAATTGAGCAGGAGAAAAATGCACTGGTCGTCAACACATGGTCACGTGTGCGGGGCTCTAGCGCTGCAAGGACATTAGGGGGAAGCCGTAGCCTGTCTCTGCATGCCACTACCAGCCGATATCGTTCCACACTCGTGTGCCATTGGTGGTCACTATCATGGCAATAGCAAGGGGCGGTTTATCTTGGGGAGTGAAGGGTACCGATAATCCCCAGTCCAGTATGGCACATCTGTCGCTAGGGTAGTTTGTAGGGCCATGGTACTGAATATCACGGCCTTTAAGCGTGAAGTACCCGTAATGGTAGACCCCTAGGGTCTGGGCCATTCCAAGCATGCCTGCCATATCAAGAGGCGAAACAATATAGGTATGGTCAATAGCTCTTGTCAGCGCTACAGTTGCTCGTCCATAGCAGTTCTCGCGCTCGTCTGCTCTTGAACCTCTCCGTCCTCCACTGAGAAAACCTACCCCTGTTTGAACAATGACAGCAATGCGTGCTGTCGCTCCTGCAGCAGAGGAGGTGGTGGAAACTCGCAGCCCACCGTACCACTCGGTCTGAAAGCCATGTTGGAGTAGCAACTTATGTACAGCCGTACGGTTGCACAAGACAAGCAGCTGCGAGGTCGCTCCCCGTTGCAAGTTACGATAATATTTCTTCGAGTAGGTACAAAAGGCTACCACATCCTCAACTGCAGACCTAAGATCCTTAGGTGCTTTCCACAATACTGTGCGGAAGCCTCCGACGGCTACAGTGGACTCATGTGGCACGAAATGGCCAATGTAGATGTGGTTGGACTCATGGAGGACTAGCTCCGGATATCGAACTGCAACTATCGCTTGGTAGGTCAGCATTGAAACTCGTGAGCTGTTAGGGAGAATGATGCCCCAGCGGTGAGGACCACAGAGTCCAGCTGCTTCAAGGGTCGTGGTGCTCTCAGGTACGCCAAACTCCTCTGGTGCTGTGGCAATCATCAAGACTGCGAGCACCGCTGCAATGAGGCCGCTGTGTGCATCCAACTGGCACGAAATTCGGCAGTGGAACACCTGCCTGAGGGCAACAGGCAGCTCGTAATCCTGCGGGGTGGATGTCCATGGGCCACTGTGCGGCTTGTTGGCAAGTCTCAGCAGACTGAAGAGCTCTGACTCCGGATCTTGGCTTGCATCAGGCCACAGCTGAGCTACAAGAGCTGCCATTCGTGCTGGTGGAAAATAGTCGCCTGACTTATCAAGTGCGCAAAGCCCCAATGGCCGTTGCAACAGTTTACTAGGGAGGCCCACTGGAGCGAAGCCACTTTGCAGCTCAGTTTGCGGTCCCAGAAATAGGACCGGCTAAAACAAGTTTGTTTGCAAAAAGATCGTGCGGCAGTCTTGTAGTTCACGGGGCGCTGATGCATGTCCACACGCATGTCGTTTAGAGTTCGTCAGGTGGACAGTTGAGTAGGTGAAGCCAGGCAGGTAGGTAGTCATCGCATTCAGCCTGGCATCACCCAGTGATCCATGCCCCCCCATGCCAGTTCACCTTGAGTGGGGGCATCCTATCCTTGGGAATCTGTGTTGGGGTGATTTTGGGGACGACTGTAGTCTGTTATGTGTGAGGCCGTGCTGTGTGAACAGCTCCAAGATTTGAAGCACAAGCATGAAGCTGCGAAGAAAGCAGCCCGCGAAGCCAAGAAGATGGAAAAGAATGCCCTCCGCAAACGGACCCGTCTAATCAAGGAGCCTCTCTGCCTCTGCGTGAGTGCTGGGCGGACTTTCACGTGCAGGACGCTGTGTGTCCTCATGTTCATGAATGGCAGGCTGCCAAAGGGTGGTCAAAGGCAGATCTGCAACTCCTCCTAGATGCAAAGAGCAAGGAAGTTGAGGAGGCCGGGTGGCCTTCTTTTGATTGTGTAAGATCATTCCCAGCGTCTCCCCCATTTTCGTTTTCATGCTTTCGCTTTCCATCCAAGGCAAAGGAAGTGGAGGGGCCGGCCTCCGAGGCTAAGTGAGAGCAACTGTATGTGTGTAAAGAGCATTTTTCGACCTTCCTCCATTTTTCGAGCTGGCAAGCAGACGCATGGAGCCGAAGTTTTGCCCAGTGTAACTCGAGGCCAATCTGCTGGGAAAAAGAGCTGTCATTTTGCAGCTTCTTTGTAAGATGAGCAATGTCGCTCACAGTTTCGGAAAGAAATTGCTCTAGTGACTTAATCTCTACAATGCTGCAAATTTTGTCACTGTTTCTGGACGGTGTGTAATGTACAGCGACTACTTGTAGTTTTGTTGCTCAAAACATACGCGTGGTTTTGCGTGTGGCCATGTTCACGCAGAAGCGCGGGAATTTGTGTGCAGCACATAAGCAACCAGGTTGGGTGTAGGCGCGCTCCTACAAGGGGATATGCAGGTGGTAGGTGTGACTTGGAATTGTCATAGGTGGAGGTTTGTGGGTCGTAGGTGCGCTCCCTATACAAGGAGATTTCCAGGTCGCAGGTGTGACCTGGAAGGGTCGTAGGTGGAGGTTTCAGGGTCGTAGGCGGCCTTGCAGGGTTGCAGGTGGGGTGTACCTTACACACCGTGGTGGTGGTACACCTTAAACACTGGTGTGGTTCACCTTAAACACCGGGGGTGTGGTACACCTTAAACACCGGTGTGGTTCACCTTAAACACCGGGGTGGCGGTACACCTTAAACACTGGTGTGGTTCACCTTAAACACCGGGGGTGTGGTACACCTTAAACACCGGTGTGGTTCACCTTAAACACCAGGGGTGTGGTACACCTTAAACACCGGTGTGGTTCACCTTAAACACCAGGGGTGTGGTACACCTTAAACACCGGTGTGGTTCACCTTAAACACCAGGGGTGTGGTACACCTTAAACACCGGTGTGGTTCACCTTAAACACCAGGGGTGTGGTACACCTTAAACACCGGTGTGGTTCACCTTAAACACCAGGGGTGTGGTACACGTTAAACACCGGTGTGAACGGGTTGGCTTTCAAAAACCATTGGTGGGTGGGTGGGAAGAGTTCCGTATGCACCGTTTCACCCGTGCGTCGGTACACTAACGGGTTAATAACGGCATGGAGCCGTACTTCCTTGGAATAGTTGCAGGACGTACGGATACGTTACGCTTGCGCTGGGAGTTCTAGACTCCAACTATCTTCGGCGTGTAACTCGTTGCTTGTGCGGTGACCGACTTTATGTACCTCCAAGCATTGTCGCGTTGCGTGCGTTCGCGCCCTTTGCAAACCAAACATCTCCAAACAAGTTGGGTTTCGTTATTCTTTTGTGCTTTGATGTCATGTCAAGCGTTTTGTAGCTTCAGTGTGACTTTTGCTGCTTTGTGTTTTCATACTGTTGGTGTAACAATGCAACAACGTTTCATTCCATTGCTCGCGGTGGGTCTGAGTTCCTTGTACCTTCAAAGAAGATAGGTTGTGATTTGAACAAGCTCAGTTCTGTTTTGCAAGCCTTTCACAACCAGACTTGGCAATTGTGGGGTTGTGCAGTAGCCGTTTGTACCACCATGACGTGTATTTGGGTTTGCAGTTGTTTATTGCTTTTTTGGGTTGCCGATGTCGTGACCTGTTCTTGTCAATGTAGCACCTGTTCTTGTCAATGTGAGTGCTCTTAGTGGCTGCAGCCGTTTCTCTAGTCACCACAGCACAAGTGACCATTTGTTGTTGGAGTGCGCCGTGCGGACCCCAAAGCAGCTAGTCACATGTGAGAGAGACCATGAGACTGGATGGACTAGGACAGCTCGGATTTGTCAGACAGTAGGTTGCATTATAGGAGCCATTCGTGTCAGGAACGATCGTTGTTGCCCCACATTGCAAGTAGTTTCGCAGAGCTAAAGCTAGGACACACGATTGTAGCCAATTTTTTTCCCCATGGTTCCGGTGTCGCCAAGGTCGCACTTCTTCTGGAACTTCCAGGCAAGAATGGGCGTGCTGCGTGCTGATAGTCGGGCTTGAGTCTTTTGTCTGTACCCCTTTCCCCCCTAGACTCCTAACGTTTGTGAACTCTGAAGCATGTACACCGACAATTCCGTACATCCCCCTAATCAATAATAGTATTAATTTAAAACGGGATGGAGTAGGCAATTAGACTGCAGAAAGCGTCTGGAAATCTCAATTTTCTTGTTCGTCTTACTCCGACCTGTTGCCTGAAATGTCTTTCTGCCTATAGGATCTAGGGGCATCACTTTGCCGGGAGTAGGGAGTAGCGGAGGAGCTGGTAGGCGGAGTAGCAGCTGGACATCATGGCAATTAGACTGCAGAAAGCGTCTGGAAATCTCAATTTTCTTGTTCGTCTTACTCCGACCTGTTGCCTGAAATGTCTTTCTGCCTATAGGATCTAGGGGCATCACTTTGCCGGGAGTAGCGGAGTAGGCGGAGTAGCAGCTGGACATCATGGTTTTTGTGCTGTTTTTTGCCACATCCAAAGGCTGTTGCCGCCATTTTTGTTGTTCGAGGGTGACTTGACGTGGCAACTCCTGTTTGTGCAAAGTCATGGGGTGCTCGGCAGTGCTTGTGGCCAAACGAGCTCTTGTAGCTCTATTGCATGCCTTGGCTCCGCTCTACAACGTGCAGTCGAGTTGCACACGGGATTCCAGCGATGATGACATTGTGAAAGTGTTCCGGAAGCTTGTATTGAAGACTCATCCAGATCGTGGCGGAGATGTGCGGCACCAACAGCAATTGAATGAAGCTAGAGCCTCTTGGGAGCTTGCGAAGAAAAAAGCTCGTGATGGCTCTGCTGCCAGCAGAAGTGCGGAGCATCCTTTGTCAATGGTTCCAGCTCCTGCGCAGCGCAATGAGTATCGGGTACGAGGCACATCAGTCCTTCTTACTTACAATGGGTTTGCTGATCCGGCCCAATGGCTTGCCTTGAATGTCTTTGTCCTCAATCACCTCCAGCCTTGGAAAGTGCGCCATTGGTGCACGACATTGGAGACTTGTGCGTCAGGCAAATTCCATGCCCATGTCATGCTCCAGTTCAAGTCCGAAGTTGATAGAACCGTTTCTGCTTTTGTTTTCGAAAGGCTTAAACCAAATGTCTCGCCAACGGACTTGTGTGGCGATGGTTTGTGCAGGAAGAAACTGCAGATGAGCATAGACCGTGGATTTTTCTATGTCTGGGCAAACAAAATTGGCACGGCTCGCCTGTCTTGTGGCGGACTCTGTGTGGCCGGAAACTATGCCCCTGTCTGGACAGACGAGCTGTTTCGTTACCAGGTCTTGGGCGCATGGCCTGAGAAGCTTTGGAAGCAACGGAAAGTCACAACGGAGGTGTACAAGGAGTACTTGTACTTGACTAGGGATGGCGTACCAGCCCGAAAACGCAACTTAGACGCTGTCGTGCAAGAAGAAGAAAAGCAAGAGCTTCAGGCCCTCATTGCCAGCAACACGAAGAGAATCAGATCCAATCCTGAACTCTACAAAACGTTTCCGGAAATTGCAGAGGTGACCGCTTGGCTGAAGCTTTTCGAGATGGATGCCTTGCGGTATCCTGTTTTGTTGCTCCTGGGTGCCTCTATGTCTGGCAAGACCGAATATGCCAACTCCTTGTTTCGAAGCCCGTTGGAACTCAAGGTTGGTCCTCTCCTGCATTTCCCTGACGGTTTGCGTGAATTCAATCGGAAGATCCACGATGGCATCATTTTAGACGATGTCCGAGATTTGAGCTTTTTGACGGAGAACCAGGACAAGATTCAAGGCAAATACAATGTACAGCTGGAGTTTGGTGTCACGCCTGGTGGCCAATGTAAATATGAGAAATATCTGTTCCGAATTCCAATTGTAGCGACATTGAATTACTCCACGCAAAATTTGTCATTGCTGGACACGCATGATTGGCTTTCCAAGGCTGGCAATCGTGTTGTGGTGCATTTCCGTGGTTTTGTTGCTTAATTAGGAACAGGTTGTTTGTCCTCCGAGCGAAAACGTTTGGATTGCTAATGTGTCTCTCTGAAATTCGCTTGCAAGCTGCATGTTAAGATTACCCAGTCCAGCGTGGTTGAGAAAACAGCAGCCTGAAGCCACTGCTCAGGGAACCGCGGAAAGTGTTTTTGCTGCAGGCGTTTGCACGGGCGGGTGCCATTGGGTTTGTTGTTTCAGGGCCAAACATGTTATCAGCGATTCTGTTCGCATGGAAGAAGTCTGGGGTTTGTGATACGCTGCTTTGTTGTGGCGTGCTTGCAGGTGATGCCGCCCAAAGCAAAGGCAAAGGCAGCTGGCAAGCAGAATGCGCTGCAGGCTGAGGGCTGGTGTTGCTCTGGTGGTTCTGGGTCTAATGTGGGGGGTCCTGTTTTTGGTACCGTTTGCTGCTCCTTGGATTGGCTTCGGAGTTTTGGGCCTCCCCTGTAGCGACTTCTTACTTTTGGCAGATTATTTGCACTAAGGTTTCGCATTTTGTCGGAAGTTCAAGCGGCATGCAAGTTTTAAACTGGTGTCCGTCCATGATGAGTACGCAAGGCATGAGGATGCTACCGCAATTTTTTTCGTGATGGCAGCATGAACGTACCTGTTATGATTCCGCATGCTTTTTTGCCGTGGCCAGAAGCATTGGTATACAAGAAGTGTGGCTGCTGGGTAGGGTGGGAAATAGGCCATGCAGGTTCCAAAAGAAAAGCCAAGCAACTTTCACGACCTAAAGTGTTGTTTGCAGACATATTTGCATTCCATTCTTCATGTTGCCTAGAGAAGCAATGCCGAATCCATGTAGCTTGCAACTGCGGCGCCAAATACGTGCCTTGCAGCAAAAGAAGCGCAGACTGTCATCTGCGCAGAAGAAGACCTTGCACTCTCCTAGGACCTTGCTTGTCTTCCATTTCTCAAGCTTCCAGCCGGAAATTGTGGCGGACTTCCTTCTGGGAAGGGGACAAAGCAAGCTGCAACTCCAGCCTCCAGATTTGGGCGCAAAGAACGCTATAGTGAATGATGTGAAATCTGGATTTGAACAAGAAATGGCACACCGCGGGCCAGACCCCACAGCTTGGGCACATGTCACGCCGAAGGACAATGTTGTTGCTTGCCGTTATGTTGTGGAGCACAGGCTTTGCAGTTGGCTGCGTGCGCAGAATTTTGTGCATGGCGTGGCGCCATCGCGCAGCCAGATGATGGAACAAGTGCCGAAACTGTTGCCAACAAATTTGCCAGCGGCAACGAAAAGTGCCATGGAGAAGATTTTTGCAGCTTCTGCCCGGACGCAGCGAAAGTGGTTGGCAAGCTTTCGGCGTCGCTGGCATGCCCGTATTGGGATGCTGCGAGTCCACGATCATGTTCCTCCTGAGCTTAGGAATAGCAAGGTGCCTCGTATGAGTATTGAAGGAATTGATCCAAATTTTGGGGAGCCGATTGAAAGAATTTTATGTACATTTCCGGTCCTAAAAATGGGACCGTCTGGCGGTCTCATTTTTGGGACCGTAATTGTGACCACCCTTTTGTTTTCATTTCCTACCACTTTGGCGGACCCATTTTTGGGACCGCCTGGCGGTCCCATTTTTGGGACCATCTTTGACCCCAATTTTGCAGGCCGTGGCTTTTTTCCGTTGGATGAATGCAGCTGTGGCCGATGCGCCTTCAGGGCGGCAGCCTTTGCTCATCAACATGGACGAGACCTCGCTGGCATATCACTTCTGTGGACTGCGTGGGACGGTATTGAAATTGCAGATTGATTCCCGGGAGCAGCCTTCTGATGCAGCTTCCTTGTCCGAGATTCGCGGACATGTGTCATACCTGGCATCGGTAGCAAGTGATCCAGAAGTGCAAGCACTTCTGCCTCAAGTTCTTCTCGGAAACGAGCACCGCTTCACCAAAACTTTGCTTCGCAGTGTTGAAAAGATTTGCCCTCCACAGGTGCACCTGTGGCGACAAAAGTCTGCCTGGAATTCCCATGCCACAATGCGGCGATACATTTGTTTGTTAGCCAAGACGTTGGGGAGTTTGGTCCACGAGCGATATGTCATTCTCATTGTAGACACGGCAAAAGCACACATACACCAATCAATTTACAAATTGGCTCGGCAGCGCGGGCTGCGTTTGGTTTTTGTCCCTGCTCGGATGACGCGGTGGTTGCAGCCTTGTGACACACACGTGTTTGGTCCTTTCAAGACTGCTTTGATGGAAAATTGGAAACGCAGCAAGTCTGAAGCGTCGGAGGGTGTTGTGGATGCGCAGAGGTGGCTGCAAGTGATTTTCAAAACCATAGACCAAGTCTTGCCTGGTGATTGGAGCAAAGCCTTCCATCGAGATGGGATCTTGAACCAGCAAGCAGACCTGTCGGACAAGATTCGGGCAAGTTTGGGTTGGAAGTTCGTGCCTGTGGTGCCTACTACGCCCCCAACATTGGAAGAAGCCAAGATCATTTTTCCAAATCGGATGCGTCTGAACTTCATGTCTTACATTCATTGGGGCCCGCCTGAGAAACCGCTGCCTGCTGCCCCAGATGCCTCTTCATCTTGTGGTCCAGCTCCCAAGCGGCGAAAGTTTCCTCCAACATTTCGCGGCAGACCAGTACTCACGTTGGACTAAGCAACTAGGGAGGCCCACTGGAGCGAAGCCACTTTGCAGCTCAGTTTGCGGTCCCAGAAATAGGACCGGCTAAAACAAGTTTGTTTGCAAAAAGATCGTGCGGCAGTCTTGTAGTTCACGGGGCGCTGATGCATGTCCAGACGCATGTCGTTTAGAGTTCGTCAGGTGGACAGTTGAGTAGGTGAAGCCAGGCAGGTAGGTAGTCATCGCATTCAGCCTGGCATCACCCAGTGATCCATGCCCCCCCATGCCAGTTCACCTTGAGTGGGCATCCTATCCTTGGGAATCTGTGTTGGGGTGATTTTGGGGACGACTGTAGTCTGTTATGTGTGAGGCCGTGCTGTGTGAACAGCTCCAAGATTTGAAGCACAAGCATGAAGCTGCGAAGAAAGCAGCCCGCGAAGCCAAGAAGATGGAAAAGATGCCCTCCGCAAACGGACCCGTCTAATCAAGGCGCCTCTCTGCCTCTGCGTGAGTGCTGGGCGGACTTTCACGTGCAGGACGCTGTGTGTCCTCATGTTCATGAATGGCAGGCTGCCAAAGGGTTGTCAAAGGCAGATCTGCAACTCCTCCTAGATGCAAAGAGCAAGGAAGTTGAGGAGGCCGGGTGGCCTTCTTTTGATTGTGTAAGATCATTCCCAGCGTCTCCCCCATTTTCGTTTTCATGCTTTCGCTTTCCATCCAAGGCAAAGGAAGTGGAGGGGCCGGCCTCCGAGGCTAAGTGAGAGCAACTGTATGTGTGTAAAGAGCATTTTTCGACCTTCCTCCATTTTTCGAGCTGGCAAGCAGACGCATGTTCTGCCGATTGTAACTCGAGGCCAATCTGCTGGGAAAAAGAGCTGTCATTTTGCAGCTTCTTTGTAAGATGAGCAATGTCGCTCACAGTTTCGGAAAGAAATTGCTCTAGTGACTTAATCTCTACAATGCTGCAAATTTTGTCACTGTTTCTGGACGGTGTGTAATGTACAGCGACTACTTGTAGTTTTGTTGCTCAAAACATACGCGTGGTTTTGCGTGTGGCCATGTTCACGCAGAAGCGCGGGAATTTGTGTGCAGCACATAAGCAACCAGAAACATTTGCACTCGTTGGGTAGTGAATCGTTGGGTGTAGGCGCGCTCCCTACAAGGGGATATGCAGGTGGTAGGTGTGACTTGGAATTGTCATAGGTGGAGGTTTGTGGGTCGTAGGTGCGCTCCCTATACAAGGAGATTTCCAGGTCGCAGGTGTGACCTGGAAGGGTCGTAGGTGGAGGTTTCAGGGTCGTAGGCGGCCTTGCAGGGTTGCAGGTGGGGTGTACCTTACACACCGTGGTGGTGGTACACCTTAAACACTGGTGTGGTTCACCTTAAACACCAGGGGTGTGGTACACCTTAAACACCGGTGTGGTTCACCTTAAACACCGGGTGTGGTACACCTTAAACACGGTGTGGTTCACCTTAAACACCGGGGGTGTGGTACACCTTAAACACCGGTGTGGTTCACCTTAAACACCAGGGGTGTGGTACACCTTAAACACCGGTGTGGTTCACCTTAAACACCAGGGGTGTGGTACACCTTAAACACCGGTGTGGTTCACCTTAAACACCAGGGGTGTGGTACACCTTAAACACCGGTGTGGTACACCTTAAACACCAGGGGTGTGGTACACCTTAAACACCGGTGTGGTTCACCTTAAACACCAGGGGTGTGGTACACGTTAAACACCGGTGTGAACGGGTTGGCTTTCAAAAACCATTGGTGGGTGGGTGGGAAGAGTTCCGTATGCACCGTTTCACCCGTGCGTCGGTACACTAACGGGTTAATAACGGCATGGAGCCGTACTTCCTTGGAATAGTTGCAGGACGTACGGATACGTTACGCTTGCGCTGGGAGTTCTAGACTCCAACTATCTTCGGCGTGTAACTCGTTGCTTGTGCGGTGACCGACTTTATGTACCTCCAAGCATTGTCGCGTTGCGTGCGTTCGCGCCCTTTGCAAACCAAACATCTCCAAACAAGTTGGGTTTCGTTATTCTTTTGTGCTTTGATGTCATGTCAAGCGTTTTGTAGCTTCAGTGTGACTTTTGCTGCTTTGTGTTTTCATACTGTTGGTGTAACAATGCAACAACGTTTCATTCCATTGCCTCGCGGTGGGTCTGAGTTCCTTGTACCTTCAAAGAAGATAGGTTGTGATTTGAACAAGCTCAGTTCTGTTTTGCAAGCCTTTCACAACCAGACTTGGCAATTGTGGGGTTGTGCAGTAGCCGTTTGTACCACCATGACGTGTATTTGGGTTTGCAGTTGTTTATTGCTTTTTTGGGTTGCCGATGTCGTGACCTGTTCTTGTCAATGTAGCACCTGTTCTTGTCAATGTGAGTGCTCTTAGTGGCTGCAGCCGTTTCTCTAGTCACCACAGCACAAGTGACCATTTGTTGTTGGAGTGCGCCGTGCGGACCCCAAAGCAGCTAGTCACATGTGAGAGAGACCATGAGACTGGATGGACTAGGACAGCTCGGATTTGTCAGACAGTAGGTTGCATTATAGGAGCCATTCGTGTCAGGAACGATCGTTGTTGCCCCACATTGCAAGTAGTTTCGCAGAGCTAAAGCTAGGACACACGATTGTAGCCAATTTTTTCCCCATGGTTCCGGTGTCGCCAAGGTCGCACTTCTTCTGGAACTTCCAGGCAAGAATGGGCGTGCTGCGTGCTGATAGTCGGGCTTGAGTCTTTTGTCTGTACCCCTTTCCCCCCTAGACTCCTAACGTTTGTGAACTCTGAAGCATGTACACCGACAATTCCGTACATCCCCCTAATCAATAATAGTATTAATTTAAAACGGGATGGAGTAGGCAATTAGACTGCAGAAAGCGTCTGGAAATCTCAATTTTCTTGTTCGTCTTACTCCGACCTGTTGCCTGAAATGTCTTTCTGCCTATAGGATCTAGGGGCATCACTTTGCCGGGAGTAGCGGAGTAGGCGGAGTAGCAGCTGGACATCATGGCAATTAGACTGCAGAAAGCGTCTGGAAATCTCAATTGTCTTGTTCGTCTTACTCCGACCTGTTGCCTGAAATGTCTTTCTGCCTAGAGGATCTAGGGGCATCACTTTGCCGGGAGTAGCGGAGTAGGCGGAGTAGCAGCTGGACATCATGGCAATTAGACTGCAGACAGTGTCTGGAAATCTCAATTTTCTTGTTCGTCTTACTCCGACCTGTTGCCTGAAATGTCTTTCTGCCTGTAGGATCTAGGGGCATCACTTTGCCGGGAGTAGCGGAGTAGGCGGAGTAGCAGCTGGACATCATGGTTTTTGTGCTGTTTTTTGCCACATCCAAAGGCTGTTGCCGCCATTTTTGTTGTTCGAGGGTGACTTGACGTGGCAACTCCTGTTTGTGCAAAGTCATGGGGTGCTCGGCAGTGCTTGTGGCCAAACGAGCTCTTGTAGCTCTATTGCATGCCTTGGCTCCGCTCTACAACGTGCAGTCGAGTTGCACACGGGATTCCAGCGATGATGACATTGTGAAAGTGTTCCGGAAGCTTGTATTGAAGACTCATCCAGATCGTGGCGGAGATGTGCGGCACCAACAGCAATTGAATGAAGCTAGAGCCTCTTGGGAGCTTGCGAAGAAAAAAGCTCGTGATGGCTCTGCTGCCAGCAGAAGTGCGGAGCATCCTTTGTCAATGGTTCCAGCTCCTGCGCAGCGCAATGAGTATCGGGTACGAGGCACATCAGTCCTTCTTACTTACAATGGGTTTGCTGATCCGGCCCAATGGCTTGCCTTGAATGTCTTTGTCCTCAATCACCTCCAGCCTTGGAAAGTGCGCCATTGGTGCACGACATTGGAGACTTGTGCGTCAGGCAAATTCCATGCCCATGTCATGCTCCAGTTCAAGTCCGAAGTTGATAGAACCGTTTCTGCTTTTGTTTTCGAAAGGCTTAAACCAAATGTCTCGCCAACGGACTTGTGTGGCGATGGTTTGTGCAGGAAGAAACTGCAGATGAGCATAGACCGTGGATTTTTCTATGTCTGGGCAAACAAAATTGGCACGGCTCGCCTGTCTTGTGGCGGACTCTGTGTGGCCGGAAACTATGCCCCTGTCTGGACAGACGAGCTGTTTCGTTACCAGGTCTTGGGCGCATGGCCTGAGAAGCTTTGGAAGCAACGGAAAGTCACAACGGAGGTGTACAAGGAGTACTTGTACTTGACTAGGGATGGCGTACCAGCCCGAAAACGCAACTTAGACGCTGTCGTGCAAGAAGAAGAAAAGCAAGAGCTTCAGGCCCTCATTGCCAGCAACACGAAGAGAATCAGATCCAATCCTGAACTCTACAAAACGTTTCCGGAAATTGGAGAGGTGACCGCTTGGCTGAAGCTTTTCGAGATGGATGCCTTGCGGTATCCTGTTTTGTTGCTCCTGGGTGCCTCTATGTCTGGCAAGACCGAATATGCCAACTCCTTGTTTCGAAGCCCGTTGGAACTCAAGGTTGGTCCTCTCCTGCATTTCCCTGACGGTTTGCGTGAATTCAATCGGAAGATCCACGATGGCATCATTTTAGACGATGTCCGAGATTTGAGCTTTTTGACGGAGAACCAGGACAAGATTCAAGGCAAATACAATGTACAGCTGGAGTTTGGTGTCACGCCTGGTGGCCAATGTAAATATGAGAAATATCTGTTCCGAATTCCAATTGTAGCGACATTGAATTACTCCACGCAAAATTTGTCATTGCTGGACACGCATGATTGGCTTTCCAAGGCTGGCAATCGTGTTGTGGTGCATTTCCGTGGTTTTGTTGCTTAATTAGGAACAGGTTGTTTGTCCTCCGAGCGAAAACGTTTGGATTGCTAATGTGTCTCTCTGAAATTCGCTTGCAAGCTGCATGTTAAGATTACCCAGTCCAGCGTGGTTGAGAAAACAGCAGCCTGAAGCCACTGCTCAGGGAACCGCGGAAAGTGTTTTTGCTGCAGGCGTTTGCACGGGCGGGTGCCATTGGGTTTGTTGTTTCAGGGCCAAACATGTTATCAGCGATTCTGTTCGCATGGAAGAAGTCTGGGGTTTGTGATACGCTGCTTTGTTGTGGCGTGCTTGCAGGTGATGCCGCCCAAAGCAAAGGCAAAGGCAGCTGGCAAGCAGAATGCGCTGCAGGCTGAGGGCTGGTGTTGCTCTGGTGGTTCTGGGTCTAATGTGGGGGGTCCTGTTTTTGGTACCGTTTGCTGCTCCTTGGATTGGCTTCGGAGTTTTGGGCCTCCCCTGTAGCGACTTCTTACTTTTGGCAGATTATTTGCAATAAGGTGGAAGTCCAAGCGGCATGCAAGTTTTTAACTGGTGTCCGTCCATGATGAGTACGCAAGGCATGAGGATGCTACCGCAATTTTTCGTGATGGCAGCATGAACGTACCTGTTATGATTCCGGATGCTTTTTTGCCGTGGCCAGAAGCATTGGTATACAAGAAGTGTGGCTGCTGGGTAGGGTGGGAAATAGGCCATGCAGGTTCCAAAAGAAAAGCCAAGCAACTTTCACGACCTAAAGTGTTGTTTGCAGACATTGCATTCCATTCTTCATGTTGCCTAGAGAAGCAATGCCGAATCCATGTAGCTTGCAACTGCGGCGCCAAATACGTGCCTTGCAGCAAAAGAAGCGCAGACTGTCATCTGCGCAGAAGAAGACCTTGCACGCGTCGTCCTCTCCTAGGACCTTGCTTGTCTTCCATTTCTCAAGCTTCCAGCCGGAAATTGTGGCGGACTTCCTTCTGGGAAGGGGACAAAGCAAGCTGCAACTCCAGCCTCCAGATTTGGGCGCAAAGAACGCTATAGTGAATGATGTGAAATCTGGATTTGAACAAGAAATGGCACAGTGCGGGCCAGACCCCACAGCTTGGGCACATGTCACGCCGAAGGACAATGTTGTTGCTTGCCGTTATGTTGTGGAGCACAGGCTTTGCAGTTGGCTGCGTGCGCAGAATTTTGTGCATGGCGTGGCGCCATCGCGCAGCCAGATGATGGAACAAGTGCCGAAACTGTTGCCAACAAATTTGCCAGCGGCAACGAAAAGTGCCATGGAGAAGATTTTTGCAGCTTCTGCCCGGGCGCAGCGAAAGTGGTTGGCAAGCTTTCGGCGTCACTGGCATGCCCGTATTGGGATGCTGCGAGTCCACGATCATGTTCCTCCTGAGCTTAGGAATAGCAAGGTGCCTCGTATGAGTATTGAAGGAATTGATCCAAATTTTGGGGAGCCGATTGAAAGAATTTTATGTACATTTCCGGTCCTAAAAATGGGACCGTCTGGCGGTCTCATTTTTGGGACCGTAATTGTGACCACCCTTTTGTTTTCATTTCCTACCACTTTGGCGGACCCATTTTTGGGACCGCCTGGCGGTCCCATTTTTGGGACCATCTTTGACCCCAATTTTGCAGGCCGTGGCTTTTTTCCGTTGGATGAATGCAGCTGTGGCCGATGCGCCTTCAGGGCGGCAGCCTTTGCTCATCAACATGGACGAGACCTCGCTGGCATATCACTTCTGTGGACTGCGTGGGACGGTATTGAAATTGCAGATTGATTCCCGGGAGCAGCCTTCTGATGCAGCTTCCTTGTCCGAGATTCGCGGATGTGTCATACCTGCATCGGTAGCAAGTGATCCAGAAGTGCAAGCACTTCTGCCTCAAGTTCTTCTCGGAAACGAGCACCGCTTCACCAAAACTTTGCTTCGCAGTGTTGAAAAGATTTGCCCTCCACAGGTGCACCTGTGGCGAAAAAAGTCTGCCTGGAATTCCCATGCCACAATGCGGCGATACATTTGTTTGTTAGCCAAGACGTTGGGGAGTTTGGTCCACGAGCGATATGTCATTCTCATTGGAGACACGGCAAAAGCACACATACACCAATCAATTTACAAATTGGCTCGGCAGCGCGGGCTGCGTTTGGTTTTTGTCCCTGCTCGGATGACGCGGTGGTTGCAGCCTTGTGACACACACGTGTTTGGTCCTTTCAAGACTGCTTTGGAAAATTGGAAACGCAGCAAGTCTGAAGCGACGGAGGGTGTTGTGGATGCGCAGAGGTGGCTGCAAGTGATTTTCAAAACCATAGACCAAGTCTTGCCTGGTGATTGGAGCAAAGCCTTCCATCGAGATGGGATCTTGAACCAGCAAGCAGACCTGTCGGACAAGATTCGGGCAAGTTTGGGTTGGAAGTTCGTGCCTGTGGTGCCTACTACGCCCCCAACATTGGAAGAAGCCAAGATCATTTTCCAAATCGGATGCGTCTGAACTTCATGTCTTACATTCATTGGGGCCCGCCTGAGAAACCGCTGCCTGCTGCCCCAGATGCCTCTTCATCTTGTGGTCCAGCTCCCAAGCGGCGAAAGTTTCCTCCAACATTTCGCGGCAGACCAGTACTCACGTTGGACTAAGCAACTAGGGAGGCCCACTGGAGCGAAGCCACTTTGCAGCTCAGTTTGCGGTCCCAGAAATAGGACCGGCTAAAACAAGTTTGTTTGCAAAAAGATCGTGCGGCAGTCTTGTAGTTCACGGGGCGCTGATGCATGTCCACACGCATGTCGTTTAGAGTTCGTCAGGTGGACAGTTGAGTAGGTGAAGCCAGGCAGGTAGGTAGTCATCGCATTCAGCCTGGCATCACCCAGTGATCCATGCCCCCCATGCCAGTTCACCTTGAGTGGGCATCCTATCCTTGGAAATCTGTGTTGGGGTGATTTTGGGGACGACTGTAGTCTGTTATGTGTGAGGCCGTGCTGTGTGAACAGCTCCAAGATTTGAAGCACAAGCATGAAGCTGCGAAGAAAGCAGCCCGCGAAGCCAAGAAGATGGAAAAGAATGCCCTCCGCAAACGGACCCGTCTAATCAAGGCGCCTCTCTGCCTCTGCGTGAGTGCTGGGCGGACTTTCACGTGCAGGACGCTGTGTGTCCTCATGTTCATGAATGGCAGGCTGCCAAAGGGTTGTCAAAGGCAGATCTGCAACTCCTCCTAGATGCAAAGAGCAAGGAAGTTGAGGAGGCCGGGTGGCCTTCTTTTGATTGTGTAAGATCATTCCCAGCGTCTCCCCCATTTTCGTTTTCATGCTTTCGCTTTCCATCCAAGGCAAAGGAAGTGGAGGGGCCGGCCTCCGAGGCTAAGTGAGAGCAACTGTATGTGTGTAAAGAGCATTTTTCGACCTTCCTCCATTTTTCGAGCTGGCAAGCAGACGCATGGAGCCGAAGTTTTGCCCAGTGTAACTCGAGGCCAATCTGCTGGGAAAAAGAGCTGTCATTTTGCAGCTTCTTTGTAAGATGAGCAATGTCGCTCACAGTTTCGGAAAGAAATTGCTCTAGTGACTTAATCTCTACAATGCTGCAAATTTTGTCACTGTTTCTGGACGGTGTGTAATGTACAGCGACTACTTGTAGTTTTGTTGCTCAAAACATACGCGTGGTTTTGCGTGTGGCCATGTTCACGCAGAAGCGCGGGAATTTGTGTGCAGCACATAAGCAACCAGAAACATTTGCACTCGTTGGGTAGTGAATCGTTGGGTGTAGGCGCGCTCCCTACAAGGGGATATGCAGGTGGTAGGTGTGACTTGGAATTGTCATAGGTGGAGGTTTGTGGGTCGTAGGTGCGCTCCCTATACAAGGAGATTTCCAGGTCGCAGGTGTGACCTGGAAGGGTCGTAGGTGGAGGTTTCAGGGTCGTAGGCGGCCTTGCAGGGTTGCAGGTGGGGTGTACCTTACACACCGTGGTGGTGGTACACCTTAAACACTGGTGTGGTTCACCTTAAACACCGTGGTGGTGGTACACCTTAAACACCGGTGTGGTTCACCTTAAACACCGTGGTGGCGGTACACCTTAAACACTGGTGTGGTTCACCTTAAACACCGGGGGTGTGGTACACCTTAAACACCGGTGTGGTTCACCTTAAACACCAGGGGTGTGGTACACCTTAAACACCGGTGTGGTTCACCTTAAACACCAGGGGTGTGGTACACCTTAAACACCGGTGTGGTTCACCTTAAACACCAGGGGTGTGGTACACCTTAAACACCGGTGTGGTACACCTTAAACACCAGGGGTGTGGTACACCTTAAACACCGGTGTGGTTCACCTTAAACACCAGGGGTGTGGTACACGTTAAACACCGGTGTGAACGGGTTGGCTTTCAAAAACCATTGGTGGGTGGGTGGGAAGAGTTCCGTATGCACCGTTTCACCCGTGCGTCGGTACACTAACGGGTTAATAACGGCATGGAGCCGTACTTCCTTGGAATAGTTGCAGGACGTACGGATACGTTACGCTTGCGCTGGGAGTTCTAGACTCCAACTATCTTCGGCGTGCAACTCGTTGCTTGTGCGGTGACCGACTTTATGTACCTCCAAGCATTTTCGCGTTGCGTGCGTTCGCGCCCTTTGCAAACCAAACATCTCCAAACAAGTTGGGTTTCGTTATTCTTTTGTGCTTTGATGTCGTGTCAAGCGTTTTGTAGCTTCAGTGTGACTTTTGCTGCTTTGTGTTTTCATACTGTTGGTGTAACAATGCAACAACGTTTCATTCCATTGCCTCGCGGTGGGTCTGAGTTCCTTGTACCTTCAAAGAAGATAGGTTGTGATTTGAACAAGCTCAGTTCTGTTTTGCAAGCCTTTCACAACCAGACTTGGCAATTGTGGGGTTGTGCAGTAGCCGTTTGTACCACCCTGACGTGTATTTGGGTTTGCAGTTGTTTATTGCTTTTTTGGGTTGCCGATGTCGTGACCTGTTCTTGTCAATGTAGCACCTGTTCTTGTCAATGTGAGTGCTCTTAGTGGCTGCAGCCGTTTCTCTAGTCACCACAGCACAAGTGACCATTTGTTGTTGGAGTGCGCCGTGCGGACCCCAAAGCAGCTAGTCACATGTGAGAGAGACCATGAGACTGGATGGACTAGGACAGCTCGGATTTGTCAGACAGTAGGTTGCATTATAGGAGCCATTCGTGTCAGGAACGATCGTTGTTGCCCCACATTGCAAGTAGTTTCGCAGAGCTAAAGCTAGGACACACGATTGTAGCCAATTTTTTTCCCCATGGTTCCGGTGTCGCCAAGGTCGCACTTCTTCTGGAACTTCCAGGCAAGAATGGGCGTGCTGCGTGCTGATAGTCGGGCTTGAGTCTTTTGTCTGTACCCCTTTCCCCCCTAGACTCCTAACGTTTGTGAACTCTGAAGCATGTACACCGACAATTCCGTACATCCCCCTAATCAATAATAGTATTAATTTAAAACGGGATGGAGTAGGCAATTAGACTGCAGAAAGCGTCTGGAAATCTCAATTTTCTTGTTCGTCTTACTCCGACCTGTTGCCTGAAATGTCTTTCTGCCTATAGGATCTAGGGGCATCACTTTGCCGGGAGTAGCGGAGTAGGCGGAGTAGCAGCTGGACATCATGGCAATTAGACTGCAGAAAGCGTCTGGAAATCTCAATTGTCTTGTTCGTCTTACTCCGACCTGTTGCCTGAAATGTCTTTCTGCCTAGAGGATCTAGGGGCATCACTTTGCCGGGAGTAGCGGAGTAGGCGGAGTAGCAGCTGGACATCATGGCAATTAGACTGCAGACAGTGTCTGGAAATCTCAATTTTCTTGTTCGTCTTACTCCGACCTGTTGCCTGAAATGTCTTTCTGCCTATAGGATCTAGGGGCATCACTTTGCCGGGAGTAGCGGAGTAGGCGGAGTAGCAGCTGGACATCATGGTTTTTGTGCTGTTTTTTGCCACATCCAAAGGCTGTTGCCGCCATTTTTGTTGTTCGAGGGTGACTTGACGTGGCAACTCCTGTTTGTGCAAAGTCATGGGGTGCTCGGCAGTGCTTGTGGCCAAACGAGCTCTTGTAGCTCTATTGCATGCCTTGGCTCCGCTCTACAACGTGCAGTCGAGTTGCACACGGGATTCCAGCGATGATGACATTGTGAAAGTGTTCCGGAAGCTTGTATTGAAGACTCATCCAGATCGTGGCGGAGATGTGCGGCACCAACAGCAATTGAATGAAGCTAGAGCCTCTTGGGAGCTTGCGAAGAAAAAAGCTCGTGATGGCTCTGCTGCCAGCAGAAGTGCGGAGCATCCTTTGTCAATGGTTCCAGCTCCTGCGCAGCGCAATGAGTATCGGGTACGAGGCACATCAGTCCTTCTTACTTACAATGGGTTTGCTGATCCGGCCCAATGGCTTGCCTTGAATGTCTTTGTCCTCAATCACCTCCAGCCTTGGAAAGTGCGCCATTGGTGCACGACATTGGAGACTTGTGCGTCAGGCAAATTCCATGCCCATGTCATGCTCCAGTTCAAGTCCGAAGTTGATAGAACCGTTTCTGCTTTTGTTTTCGAAAGGCTTAAACCAAATGTCTCGCCAACGGACTTGTGTGGCGATGGTTTGTGCAGGAAGAAACTGCAGATGAGCATAGACCGTGGATTTTTCTATGTCTGGGCAAACAAAATTGGCACGGCTCGCCTGTCTTGTGGCGGACTCTGTGTGGCCGGAAACTATGCCCCTGTCTGGACAGACGAGCTGTTTCGTTACCAGGTCTTGGGCGCATGGCCTGAGAAGCTTTGGAAGCAACGGAAAGTCACAACGGAGGTGTACAAGGAGTACTTGTACTTGACTAGGGATGGCGTACCAGCCCGAAAACGCAACTTAGACGCTGTCGTGCAAGAAGAAGAAAAGCAAGAGCTTCAGGCCCTCATTGCCAGCAACACGAAGAGAATCAGATCCAATCCTGAACTCTACAAAACGTTTCCGGAAATTGCAGAGGTGACCGCTTGGCTGAAGCTTTTCGAGATGGATGCCTTGCGGTATCCTGTTTTGTTGCTCCTGGGTGCCTCTATGTCTGGCAAGACCGAATATGCCAACTCCTTGTTTCGAAGCCCGTTGGAACTCAAGGTTGGTCCTCTCCTGCATTTCCCTGACGGTTTGCGTGAATTCAATCGGAAGATCCACGATGGCATCATTTTAGACGATGTCCGAGATTTGAGCTTTTTGACGGAGAACCAGGACAAGATTCAAGGCAAATACAATGTACAGCTGGAGTTTGGTGTCACGCCTGGTGGCCAATGTAAATATGAGAAATATCTGTTCCGAATTCCAATTGTAGCGACATTGAATTACTCCACGCAAAATTTGTCATTGCTGGACACGCATGATTGGCTTTCCAAGGCTGGCAATCGTGTTGTGGTGCATTTCCGTGGTTTTGTTGCTTAATTAGGAACAGGTTGTTTGTCCTCCGAGCGAAAACGTTTGGATTGCTAATGTGTCTCTCTGAAATTCGCTTGCAAGCTGCATGTTAAGATTACCCAGTCCAGCGTGGTTGAGAAAACAGCAGCCTGAAGCCACTGCTCAGGGAACCGCGGAAAGTGTTTTTGCTGCAGGCGTTTGCACGGGCGGGTGCCATTGGGTTTGTTGTTTCAGGGCCAAACATGTTATCAGCGATTCTGTTCGCATGGAAGAAGTCTGGGGTTTGTGATACGCTGCTTTGTTGTGGCGTGCTTGCAGGTGATGCCGCCCAAAGCAAAGGCAAAGGCAGCTGGCAAGCAGAATGCGCTGCAGGCTGAGGGCTGGTGTTGCTCTGGTGGTTCTGGGTCTAATGTGGGGGGTCCTGTTTTTGGTACCGTTTGCTGCTCCTTGGATTGGCTTCGGAGTTTTGGGCCTCCCCTGTACGTCGATTGACTGCCGCTGCTCGGCCTTTGGATGGAGTTTGCCTGTGGTCTCCAATGAAGACAGTCAGCATTGGCTGTTGTATGGCAGCAAGAGCTGCAATCTCATGGTAATTGCCATACTGTTGACTTTCGTCCATGAAGGCAAGCCAGGTGCGAGAAATCGAATGGCCAAAAGTGGAGTAGCGCATCGCCATTTCCGCCGTAGCTGAGCCACCTGTTGCGATAAGGACATTCTTATGTGAGATGATTCGATTGCGGTCACTACATCGGACGTCAATTTTGGAGGCGTAAGCCGCTCCTTTACCCTCCTCCATGCGTCCAATTAGCCTGCCGAAATTCTCGATTGTCGGGGACGCAAGGTCACTCACTTGATCCGCCAAAGCTTTGGCAGCTACATTCTCTTTAGTGTAGACGATTGCAACAAAATCATTTAGTTCGCAGCTTAAGGCAATGAGCAGGACCGCCAGGGATCGCGTTTTGCCAGCACCAAAGACCCCGGCAACACATAAGTCAGATCTTCCAGTCATAATGGCCAGCAAGAGTGCAATTGAGACTGTCAAGACATGTCCATCACCGTGTGCTGCTAGGGGAAGGAGATGTTCACGATAGTAGCTGTCATGGGCCCCATCCATCAAGATCGCGGCTGGTGTCAAAAAGCGGCACAGAATTCTGACTAACGCATCAGTCAGTTGCATTTTGCGTTCGCTAGCCATCCGGCGAACAGGTATATGCGGCTGCACGATGCCCATTGCCAATGGTAGGCGTGACTGGTGGGCTTGTGCAAACACTAAGAGTTCATGGCGGCTGCGTGTGTCTCCTAGAAAGGCCAGCTCTTCCCAAACGACAGCCATGGACGGGTGGTCTTCAATGGGTTTCAGCCAGTCCTGTGCAGGATCAAAATAACTCATTGTTTTAAGATGCTGGTCCAAAAGTCGCCCACAAAAGGTCCGAGCAATAGGCAGAGAGACAATAACAAGCTCCAGCAACTTTGGGACAATGCGCTTGAGCGCTCTTTGAACAGGGTTTTTGCTAGTTCCGCTCGACATCACCTTCTCATGTACCAGTGCTATGAGACAACGCTGCTGATTGTCTGGCAACTGGAATATGCCCAATAGTGCTCTGCCTGCCATCACGTTCGCTTCCAAGTTGCCTAGGTTCCCAGCTTCACAGAGAGCACGCGGCGACAGCGCTGGCACGTCGGAAGGTGCACTAAATATAACAGGAGTGGAGCACTATCAGTATGTAGGTGGACGACATGAAATCCGGCATACGCCTCATATTGATAGGTAACCTGAAGCCGTGTTCCAGTCTGTCCTCGCTTCTTCTGCTGAGCAAGTTCTACACTGACCCAAGGCTGGAGATGTTGGAGTTGTCGTCCCGCATGATAAGCGTCTAATTGCGGCAACACCATGTCCAGGAGGAAAATGAGGGTGCGTAAGGAAAAACCACGCAGGAATTCCGCCAGTAGGTTGCGAACTAGCACACCTCCCTCAGCATGGGACCCTCCCGGTGTGGGAATCATCGCAATCAGAGCTGCTTGCAGGTCAGCTTCCGTTTCAGGCTGGCCATCCCGGATATCCCGTCCGTCAATGTGCACTGTGTGCAGTTCAGTGTTCCCTTCTCCAGCTGCTTCTAACAGAGAACTTAGAGTTGTCTTGAGGTGTTCCGGAAGGTCAAAACTAACCCATGAAAGTACACGCAGCAAACCCTCGCAACGTACCCCATGGGGAATGACTTGCGGGGTAGTGATTTGTAGTCTTTGGATTTCATGAACCCCTTCGTCAAGATCAATGAAGAGCAAATGGCCATAGGAGTGTTTAGCACGTCCACTCCAAGTGGGGTGCCCTTCTATCAGGACAATCTGATAGTTGAATTCTGTCAGAGTCAGGTTTCCACACGCAAAGCCGGTCCTCCAGGCAGTGCACTAGTGTGACTGTGCGCTCGCCAGTGGCAAGTCGCAGCATCTCTGGCGGCGTCGCAATCGCAGCAACTTTGGTGAGGCCAGGGAACACAGCAAACGCACTCAGGATCTCGTGGACAGCAAGACCTGTGTAAGACCCAGCCCAGAAACCATGCATGTTGACATCCCTGCCACCGCTTGTAGCCGCTGTGGGGACTAGCTGTGGATAGCATGACTTCAGAAATAAATGTTTGCCTTACGGATGGTAGCAACGAAAGATTTGCATGATTGCTGTTGTCCAGGTCGGGTGTGGTGGCCTGGCATGGGCTGGCCTGATATTCGCAGCCTCAATTAGGCGAATCGCTCGCGTGAGCAGCAGCTGTTGATCCGCGAACTGTTCAGGGAGAAAATCTCGCCACGCTGTCCATCTTTCTGCCGTGGAGAGTAGCTGATAGATCACATACTCATGCACAGTTTTGGTAAGGCCAAGCTGGGTGATATGGTCTTCCCAGTTATCAGTCATCGCAAGCGATGGGCCATATACCTTGGTTTGCGCAAGATTTTGCAGAAAAATATCATATTCATGCTCGCCACTAAGTAGGCCACCCCCTAGTCCACTGCAATGCACTTCAAGGGGTCGGTCTTGCATCGGGGCGTCATCTTGCCAGACGTCAGCGAGGGAAAATATCCAGGCCCACTCTGCAGAGCCTGTGAGGGCTACGGGCAGCGCATTTGCGAGTTGCCCCCCAATGTAGTGTTGTTTGGACACTACCCCAATATCTATGGCCTGCTCGTTGACGGTGACTTCCCACTTAGCCATCTCTCTGAAGGGAAACGGAAGACCAAACGCGAGGGGAGTTGCCTGCTGTAGCGATGTACATGAAGGTGCAGATTGTTCCTTCCGGTGCCACAGGCCACACAACAATGTGAGTTGAGCTTGGGAGAGGGGAACAGGAGGCACTTTGGCATGCAGTCTCAGACCAACCACTGGAAGGAAATTGGGATGCAACCATTGGGGCTTCCATTCTTGTGCCCCAAAGAGAGCCGCAGCCAGCGGCAACCAGCCAAATTGGGCCAGCTCAGCGAGACTGCTGGGCATTCTTTTCTTGGCATTGGTGCCAAACCCATGCAGGATAACAGGCCGCATGTAATGTGGCTCAATCGTCATGGCTTGGTACATCTTGTCTCCAGGTAATACTCGTACGCTGACTTCACCCGGCAACAGGCTCAGGGTCGGAAGAGCTCCTTGCTCATATGCAGGCCGGGCCCATTTGTGGAAGTTGGGTTGTCTGCCTTGGTAGCCATCAAGGATTCTCCGTAGATGACCGTGGCGCGGCCAGAATCCAGAGGCTGGGACCGGAAAAGTGACTAAGCCCGACCACTGGCCCAACACACTCCACGCATGGCACCAATCTGCAGTGACCCGGGTGGACGTGCCAAGCAGAGGAGAGCCAAGTAGTCCACTAGCGACTGCTTGCTCAACGTCAACAGGTGGATATGTAGTAGCAAGATAGGCTTCAACATGTCTATGATAGGCACGGGTAATATCATGGGCTATTTCATCAGGATCAGTATCCGAGTCCTCCAATACAGTGATGGGCACAGGGCTCTCATGACCTGAAGCTAATACAATGACCAGGCCCGCATTAATTTCAGTGAATGCCTCGCTCACTAAGATGACTCCTTTGGGCCGACACTCAGCGGCAGTGTCATCCTCGGCTGCTTTGTCCTTCCGGGCAGGTTTGGTTGACCCAGCCGGTGAAGAGACATCGCTGCTGGACGACGCCCGACGAGACATGCGGGGACTCGGGTCTGGGGAACCCCCGTAGTCAACCTCATCTGCCAGATCGACACCATAGGTAAGTGGCGGAGCTCGTAGCGGGTCAGCTGCTCGGACTGCAATATGGTCAGCACTATGTGATCTGGACAGTTTCGATGGTGGGCCAGGTTGCTGCATATCCCTGCCCGTGTCCACAGAGCGCGCACGTTTGTGCGATGATGCAATGGGACTTGGCAGCTTGCTTTTTGCAACTTTGCTTGGCGTAGCTGGGAGGGTTGGGTCAGTGCTTGCTAGCCAAAGTTCTCGTATCTCAAAGAGGGTCACCGGCACACAATCGCTGTCAATCAGTGCAAAGTTGATGGTCGGAAAGAGGAATACACAAGCATCAAGGATGTATGTCCCAGCCCATGTCGGGTGTACCTTGTGAAGACCAGTGTCAGCCGAAATGTGGACAAAGACAACTGTAGTGAGTTCGCCATATGGACCGACATATCGTAGCCGTTCTTTCCACCAAGCAGCGACCATTGGCCAATGGCTGAGCCCAGGCACAAACTTGACCTTGTCGGATTGCAGATCCCGATTGTCCGTCACCAGATATACCGTGTGGTAGGGCAGAAATGCTGAGCTCTGACTAACCAACCATCGGTACAACTTGTGCCAATCAGGTCCAGGTAAGGTTTCACGCCCGTCGACCATGGCAATTTCATAGTCATGCCGATCCGGTGCAGCTGTCTTCTTATGGGGGTCTCCGAATCGCCAGTGCTGCTCAATTGATACATTTAGCCCGTATTCCGTCGAAATGCTTTTGTGCTGTTCAATTGCGTAGAGCAAGTCAAAGAAACTAATATTAGGGTTCTTTTCATGCCAAGACTTCGCCACCTGTTCTCTGGAGAGCAGAGACATCACACTGTGAATTCCTGGGCTACTGATTTGGCAGTGGAATTGAAGAGAGGGGGAGGGAGGGAGGTGTTGAGAATCCTGACACGTCCTTGGTCAGAAGACTCAAGCACACCAAGTGAAATACAAGGAAAACCGACAGGGAGGAACAAAAGAAGGACAAACAAAGCAGGCAGCAAAGGAAAAGGGTCAACAGCACAACAACGACGAACGAAACAAACAGGGGGGAAGAGGGGGGGCAAGTGTTGAAAAACCTGACACGTCTTTGGCCAGGCAGTTCAAGCACCCAGAGCACCAACTAAAAGGATCAAATCAAATAGTCAGAACAAAGAGCCTAGGAAGCAATGGCTACGCGAGGCAGAGCAAGCGTAGTGAGCGAAAGAGGTGAATCAGGAGGAGGGAGCAGGAAGAAGAAGCTGGAAGCCCTGACAGTCTTTAGTCAGAGAATCCAGGCAATAGAGAGAAAAAAGAAGAAAGGGAGAAGAGATGATAGGAGGCGCTGATAACCCTGGCACGTCTTTGGCCAGAGAAACCAGACGTTAAATGGAAGGAAACGAAAAGCAGGAAGAAGTGGAATGAGCAATGATGAGTACAATCGGAATGTGATCACAACGCACGAGAGATCAATATGTACTTTGTGGAGTGAAGAGGAAACTATAGCAATACCCTTCGCCCAATAATCGGGAAGCTGGCAATTTCTATCCCGTAACGTAATGAGGAAGAACTGTATGGCCCTTTCCTGAAACTGAGCTAAGGTAGCAAGACTGTCTACGACTGTCTCTTGAGCCGATGGGATCGCAGGGAGCAGCATCTCTCTGTGACAGAGCACACGGTGCTAGTACATTACACATATCATGATGCAAATGGAAAATGATGATGTGTACATTCTTTCGTGTGTATTAAGATAACAGGCAGGCCGGAATTCCTTTTTGTCTGATGCTCACATCCTACCGGGCAGATATTCAACTGGAGCTCACTATTAGTCGACTTGGTGTAGGAAAGTTTCTCCCTGGTTGAGCTCCGGGGTGTCTGCAGCTCAGGGCGTAGTTGCACTGGTAAAGACAGGCCGTCGAGTATTTTGCGCCATCGATATGTGGTGAAATTCGTCTGTCGTGACTGTTGGTCAATGATGTGGTGGTACTTCCACACTATTTGTTTCATGCTAGCGGTGGCCCTATCTGTCAAAGCAGTGAGTTTGATTCGCACCTGAGAAGGTTGTTCACTTCTCACCACATCGGAGGGGCTACTGGCACGCTGTAACATGTCAATGACTGTGTCATCGTTGCTCTGCTCCGCAGCAGCTTGTACAGCGTTGAAAACTTCTTTACGGGCAGGGTAACCATACCATTCCAGGGAATGGCAGAGCACTGAGGCAATCGTGATCTCCTGCCACGGGTCCACTTGTGCGTCTAGGAGCAGCTGTACATTAGTCCTATGTCGATGGAGGACAGCAAGAAAAAGTGGGGGGAGCGCTCCTTTCACGGGAATCACCGAGGCACCAGCTTCAAGCAAAATTTGCACATGCTGCGAGCTGCCCAACTCAACTGCTAACTCCAACATGGTGGTAGGTTTTGTTTTGGGCGGAATGATATTGGGGTCAGCATGGGCTTGTAGCAGTAGGTAAGTTAGTGTGGCTCCATGTCGAGGGAAACAGTGGCCAGCAGCAGGCTGGTAAGCATATGGATCAGCAGAATGGTCTCGAAGGATAGCTGAAGCTATTAAAGTGCTAATATGCCTTTCCTCCGTCGTCATGTCTATAAGGCCTACGCCCTTGCCAAGGAGATAGCTTACATCAATCACATCCTTGTGACAAATGGCAGTGAGCAGGTCGCGGTATTGCTGCGCCGACGGGACTTGTAACAACTGCACTATATAGCAGAATGTTGTCTCATTCGCATCTGTGTCGAACTGAACAGCCCTCAAAGGCGATTGGATTACTGACGAGCTGGCTGCATATAGGACAATTTGAAAAGGTGAGTCCAACTCGAGCACCTTAGCCGTCTGTTTCATAATATCCCATCCGAGGGTTGTCCGTTCCACGACGTCCATCGTCAGGGCTGCTTCCCCACGGATTCCATGGCAGACACGGAGTCGCATACTTACCCCTGGAAACAAGTAAGCGGAGGCAACCCTAACAGTCTTTAGCCAGAGAGGCCACGCACTTATATTTGTAACCGCGAAGTTCAAAGATGCCTGGGTAGGGTGCAGAGGGGTGTATAAGGAAATGTAAAAAGGATAGCAACATGTCAGACCATCTGAATTTGAGCCGGTATTGCTTAGCAGATTACGAGAAAAAATTCTCAAGGGCATGCAAGCTGAAACAAAGAAAACAGAATAGCCAGTCAGAAGCAAACGGCCCGTGCTGTATAGCATGTCTAGGATCCCATAGGTCGAAAGATCGATCTAGTGGGTATGTGACTAGACTTGTATCAGGAGAGCCTCGGTGAGGGTCAGGAATCCGATACTGTTATTTGAACCAAAAAATGCTGCGGGCCTTCATTCAAGCAGCGTGACAAGGGGTCTCATGCAAAACAAAAAGCTCCTGTACTCAACTTCAACTTTTCTGTTGGCAAAGTTAGCAACTAGTGCACTTGCCCTCTTTTCATGTCCTGCATCCTCAGAATGAGGAAAAAGCCACAGTCTTCGCTGCAGTTCCTTCGGACTATAGTCAGCATGCAGATATCAAAGGTCTAATGTCACTCAGGTTTGACTTCCCTCTGTAGCTGGATCTGTGCACGATTCTGTCGGAGCAGCTGAAACAGCTTGAACCAACTCTTCTTCTTTAGCAGTGGCTTGTTCATGTTCGATCTGTACCAAATTGCCCACAACTTCTTCCATTTGAGTGGCTGCCTCTATTACGAAGGTTAATAGAGTGCGTGCATACGCCAGCTGTTTAGCGGCCCGGGCCCGACCCTCTGTTGCAGGTCCTAGCGGCGGTACCTCACCATGCCGCCACGTTGTGACTTTGCTTGTTGTATGAACTGGCATGGAGGGTGATTGCGGTTCCGATCGACCAGCAAAGGTCGCATTGAGTTTCTGCAAGTCGCGTACACTGTAATTCCCAGTCGGGTCGAGCTGTTGGGTACATGTCTGTCCCGTGGGGTCTGTGTACTTTCTTTTACCATGCAAGTTCTCCTCTCTTCGCGGCATAGACTTTATGGCACTTTTGTGTTCAAAGCCAGTCTTGAAAGTTTCGTGAGCTGCTGAACTACAGCGGGATTCTCTGTTCAGGGCAATCAGTTTGTCCATCACCTTGCCTGAGCTATTGGTCATTTCGGTGAAGGGCCAGCAGGGCGTGCGATTCGCCAGGATATTGTGCTCATGCATCCGGTCAACATAGAAATGATTCAATTTCTCATTGTGTCGGTGGTTCGTGATGACAGCAAATCTTCTGGGACTGACCCAGATCCATAAATCCTCCTGAAAGGACTCTGTGGCGTAGAAGGGCCAGATCTGCCGGCCTCCCATTTCCACAAAAGAGAAATTGGTATAGACGTCATCACTGGCTTCGGTATCTATATGACAAAAGTCATGTGACAGCTTGGCGGAACTGGACCCAGGATAAGTCCAGTCCAATGGGCTCTTCATGTCATCATTGAGAATAATGTTCCAACATTCGCCATTGATGCACATTCTATATTCGTAGAAAGACCATGCATGGAGCTGCTTGGCGTGCTCATAGCAGCCCTGCTGCCGATAGACCTGGATGCCGTCGTATTCCATAATGTAGGACTCTTTGTATTCAAGTCGCTGGTGTTCACTGTGAGCCTCAGTATCATTACTGCCACCAGCTGGTCCCGCTTGGTCAGGCCCAGTCAGTGGGCCTGCTTTTAGCGTGACCTTGTCACCGATCCACTGCGCCATGACTGCCGCCCAAGGTTGAAGAGGGGTATGGCAGAAGCAGGAGCGGTGTACAGGAAGAGAGAGGAGAGGAAGCAATCACAGGCGAGTGAGAGGGACGGACCAAAAGGTAGACACGAGAGGCCAACAATTAGGGACAGCAGCGGCGGTAGCAATAGGGGGCAGCCAAAGAGAGGGGAAGAAGATGACGGCAAAAGAGAGGGAAGGCAAAATAGAGAAAGGGTACTCCCCTGACACGTCCTTGGTCAGAGGAGTGGGAGCCCTGTACGTGGGACGGTAATTTGAGCCACAGGTGTGCGATATGGTACATTCCAACTGATGCCGTATCTCTACCTGTAGACATGGAGCAAGGTGGGCACGTGTACTCATGAATGCACATGCTGATCATGCAAGCTGCCGAGGCGGAAAGACAACTCCTTTTTCCAGGAATTTCTGAGATGACGATATCACACCGAAGGATGGTAAGTATAGTCCCTGCTTCACGCCAGTTGATTCATCAAAAGGAAGCTAGACAGTGAGTAAGTTCAGTGTAACTGTGTTGTACAAAAGCTGTGGCTATGTACATTGTAGATGAATCTGTGAGGCCTATTCCTTCACGGGACAGCTGTTCAAGCAGCCCATCATCAAGGCGGTCCACCGTCTCTTCCTTGATCGAAAAAACGCAAGGAGTCCGATGCATGAGCCCATTGGATATGAGAAGATAGTCTTGAATTTGTTGCTCTTCAATTCGGATTGCTGCGTGTGTAGCAGTGTGTGCGATCCAAGTCTCAGCATCAGGCATTCGTAGGTGCAAAATTAACAGTTCGATGTTGTCTCCTATCACTGCAGACGGAGGTCTTGCTTCGAGCGAGGTTGCTCCGATAACTCCATCCACAACGTCTAAGTGCTTCATTCCGTCACATGGCAATTCCGTATGCGCTGTCTGACTAGGTCTCCATGTCTAGAGTAATTGTTTGGAAACACAGGATATTATGATACACATTCCTGATCTGTCTTAAGGTCGTCCGAGTCGCTATCTTGACTCGCATCAGGCCACAATAGTGCTATCAGGCAGGCAGTCGTGCAGGCGGGAGTCACCAGGACGATTCAACGCTCTCAGTCCTAGCGGCCGTTGGAGCAGTTTCTGCCGATTGGCTGCCGCAACCCTGCCTTTGGAGAGTCTCGATGATCGCCTACAAACACAATAAGAGCAGGCTGCTGAATGGCTACAAGTGCAGCAATTTCATGATAATTGCCATATTGCTGACTTTCATCCATGAATGCAAGCCAAACCCTGGACAACCATTGTTGGGCTTGTGGGGGCGAGGAGAGCACCGAGGACTCCAGTGCCGGGCCCTGGTGCAAGCAGCGCAACTGGACTTTGGACTCCCGACGCACTGGGCACATAGCACACGGAAATTAAGGGCTACACTTTCGATATCGTCCACTGTGCCCAAGAAATATACACCGGCACGGCAACCAGTGACTCTCAGGTATTGCTTGACCGCCCTCCTAAGTGGGCACAGTGGGTTATTTCGCTGGAAGAAGTCTGGCAAGAAGATGTCCCTTTGCAAGATTGACCTGATGGTGCACTGTAGTGGATTAGGCGGGGGTCTCCTTAGCCCTGACCATGACTATGATCTATTTTTTCAAAACCATGCTCAAATGAAGGTCTATGGGCCTTCTGCGTGCTTTTCTTGAGTCTTTTCCGGGCGGGTTGATGCTTGCTCATGTTGCCGGAAGCGTTAGCACAGACCTCAATGTTTGAGAGAGAATGGCAAATCCATGTGTCTCACAGGCAGATTGCCATTCAGCAACTACTGCGTCAGTAGTCTGGCTGCTGGCTTTAGATTTCATCTTTACTCTATGTGTATCCCCTTGCCCCGGAATTTTAATATTGGATGTTGTGCAAACGAGAAGCTTCTTAGATTGATCGCACACCGCGCGTTCGATTTTTCACGTTTATGTTTGTATTAACATTGGTCTTGGGGGCGGGGAGCTCGTTGAATCTAATTCAAGCTTTGGAAAGTATTGTGATCCTGGAGACTCATGAGTGTACCTCCTCAGTGTCAACATGATACAGAAAAAACGGTGTATGATCTTCGATTCTGGCATGATGACGCATGAAGAGAGTCACGTGCTTCGCTGGTTGAAGAATGGAACTTTATGCTAGACATACGCCTAGGTTGTGCGAGCATCTGTAAAAGGGTTGTCGGGCACATTCACTGGGAGTTTTTTTTTTGGCGCCGCAACATTTCTTTTCGTTTTGGACAGTTTGTGTCTCTTTTGACAGAGGCCATTTTTAGTTTCAATTTCTGGGAGACCGCTTCTATTGTTTCATTAGGCGAAGCCAAAAATGGCTTCATTTTTGGGATCAATTTTTGGCTTCGAGTTTGGAGCCAAAATCTATCTTTTTTGGCGTTTGTGGCAGGTAATTCCCGATTGACTTGTGTTGGACGCGACAGGATGCGAGCAGAGTGAGTTGTTGCTGCTCTGCTGTGGTTCTACAAGCATGATTCCGGCAGCTTCGCTCTGAAACAAATCCCTTGCCACAGGCTGCTCCATGATGGTGTATCCATGAGTTGACACATGCTGCCTTCTAGGCTTCAAGACGATGCAGCGGAACTGCAGAGGTACTTCCAAGTGTCTCCAAAGTTGCTGGGGTTTGGAGAAGCTTGTTTTGGTGTCTTGAAAGTGTCATGCTGTGGCGTGGCATCATGGGCTTTACGAAATTTGGCGACAAGCGTGTCAATGATTTGGTTTGCTTTCAGGTTATGTAGTTGGAGTTGCATGCTTGCACCGCGAAAATCCATGCAGGCGGATCTGCTGCAGCTCGCTTCCCGTACGTCTTGATCATCTGTTCTTTACCTGTCGTTTTTGTTTGCAATGCTTTGTTCCTCTTCCTTCGGCTGTATTTTCATATGTACAAACCCCAAACAAACCTTGTTAATGTCTGCGCGCAGCTCATTTCACTGAGGAATGAGCACTTTTTTGGTGACACCTTCGATGTGCTGTGTTTTCATATGTACAAACTCCAGGCATACTTTGAAAACATCTCTGTGCTGCGCATTCTATTGGAGAAAGCCATGCCATGACCACACCTTCGATCTGCTGTGTTTTCATATGTACAAACCCCAATCAAACCTCAATTCTAGGCAGCGGACGAAACCTAGAGTTGCCGCGCGCAAAAAAAGAAATTAATTGAACTTTCCTTTAAAATCCTGTCGCACCTGCTGGCATCGTCCGGCCCCATAGATTTGAGGTTTGAACAAGGTTTGCTTGAGGTTTGTACATATGAAAAACAGCATGCCAGAGCTTTGCCACTTGAAGTGTTCCTGCCATTGTAAAGTGTCCGATGGGACGTGTATTCCGAGTTTGTTCGAGGTTTGTACATATGAAAAGACAGCATGTTAGAGTACTGACAGCCAGCGTGCTTTTCTTGAGTCTTTTCCGGGCGGGTTGATGCTTGCTCATGTTGCTGGAAGCGTTAGCACAGACCTCAATGTTGGAGAAAGAATGGCAAATCCATGTGTCTCACAGGCAGATTGCCATTCAGCAACTACTGCGTCAGTAGTCTGGCTGCTGGCTTCAGATTTCATCTTTACTCTATGTGTATCCCCTTGCCCCGGAATTTTAATATTGGATGTTGTGCAAACGAGAAGCTTCTTAGATTGATCGCACACCGACGCGTTCGATTTTTCACGTTTATGTTTGTATCAACATTGGTCTTGGGGGCAGGGGGGGGAGCTCGTTGAATCTAATTCAAGCTTTGGAACGTATTGTGATCCTGGAGACTCATGAGTGTACCTCCTCAGTGTCAACATGATACAGAAAAAACGGTGTATGATCTTCGATTCTGGCATGATGACGCATGAAGAGAGTCACGTCCTTTGCGGGTTGAAGAATGGGATTTTATGCTAGACATACGTGTAGGTTGTGCATCTGTAAAAGGGTTGTCGGGCACATTCACTGGTTTTTTTTTTGGCACCGCAACATTTCTTTTCGTTTTGGACAGTTTGTGTCTCTTTTGACAGAGGCCATTTTTAGTTTCAATTTCTGGGAGACCGCTTCTATTGTTTCATTAGGCGAAGCCAAAAATGGCTTCATTTTTGGGATCAATTTTTGGCTTCGAGTTTGGAGCCAAAATCTATCTTTTTTGGCGTTTGTGGCAGGTAATTCCCGATTGTGTTGGACGCGACAGGATGCGAGCAGAGTGAGTTGTTGCTGCTCTGCTGTGGTTCTACAAGCATGATTCCGGCAGCTTCGCTCTGAAACAAATCCCTTGCCACAGGCTGCTCCATGATGGTGTATCCATGAGTTGACACATGCTGCCTTCTAGGCTTCAAGACGATGCAGCGGAACTGCAGAGGTACTTCCAAGTGTCTCCAAAGTTGCTGGGGGTTGGAGAAGCTTGTTTTGGTGTCTTGAAAGTGTCATGCTGTGGCGTGGCATCATGGGCTTTACGAAATTTGGCGACAAGCGTGTCAATGATTTGGATTTGCTTTCAGGTTATGTAGTTGGAGTTGCATGCTTGCACCGCGAAAATCCATGCAGGCGGATCTGCATGCAGCTCGCTTCCCGTACGTCTTGATCATCTGTTCTTTACCTGTCGTTTTTGGTTGCAATGCTTTGTTCCTCTTCCTTCGGCTGTATTTTCATATGTACAAACCCCAAACAAACCTTGTTAATGTCTGCGCGCAGCTCATTTCACTGAGGAATGAGCACTTTTTTGGTGACACCTTCGATGTGCTGTGTTTTCATATGTACAAACTCCAGGCATGCTTTGAAAACATCTCTGTGCTGCGCATTCTATTGGAGAAAGCCATGCCATGACCACACCTTTGATCTGCTGTGTTTTCATATGTACAAACCCCAATCAAACCTCAATTCTAGGCAGCGGACGAAACCTAGAGTTGCCGCGCGCAAAAAAAGAAATTAATTGAACTTTCCTTTAAAATCCTGTTGCACCTGCTGGCATCGTCCGGCCCCATAGATTTGAGGTTTGAACAAGGTTTGCTTGAGGTTTGTACATATGAAAAACCAGCATGCCAGAGCTTTGCCACTTGAAGTGTTCCTGCCATTGTAAAGTGTCCGATGGGACGTGTATTCCGAGTTTGTTCGAGGTTTGTACATATGAAAACACAGCATGTGAGAGTGTACTGGCAGCCAGCGTTCTTTTCTTGAGTCTTTTCCGGGCGGGTTGATGCTTGCTCATGTTGCCGGAAGCGTTAGCACAGACCTCAATGTTTGAGAGAGAATGGCAAATCCATGTGTCTCACAGGCAGATTGCCATTCAGCAACTACTGCGTCAGTAGTCTGGCTGCTGGCTTTAGATTTCATCTTTACTCTTTGTGTATATCCCCTTGCCCCGGAATTTTAATATTGGATGTTGTGCAAACGAGAAGCTTCTTAGATTGATCGCACACCGGCGCGTTCGATTTTTCACGTTTATGTTTGTATCAACATTGGTCTTGGGGGCAGGGGGGGACTCGTTGAATCTAATTCAAGCTTTGGAAAGTATTGTGATCCCGGAGACTTATGAGTGTACCTCCTCAGTGTCAACATAATACAGAAAAACGGTGTATGATCTTCGATTCTGGCATGATGACGTATGAAGAGAGTCACGTGCTTCGCTGTTGAAGAATGGAACTTTATGCTAGACATACGCCTAGGTTGTGCGAGCATCTGTAAAAGGGTTGTCGGGCACATTCACTGGGAGTTTTTTTTTTGGGCGCCGCAACATTTCTTTTCGTTTTGGACAGTTTGTGTCTCTTTTGACAGAGGCCATTTTTAGTTTCAATTTCTGGGAGACCGCTTCTATTGTTTCATTAGGCGAAGCCAAAAATGGCTTCATTTTTGGGATCAATTTTTGGCTTCGAGTTTGGAGCCAAAATCTATCTTTTTTGGCGTTTGTGGCAGGTAATCCCCGATTGACTTGTGTTGGACGCGACAGGATGCGAGCAGAGTGAGTTGTTGCTTCTACAAGCATGATTCCGGCAGCTTCGCTCTGAAACAAATCCCTTGCCACAGGCTGCTCCATGATGGTGTATCCATGAGTTGACACATGCTGCCTTCTAGGCTTCAAGACGATGCAGCGGAACTGCAGAGGTACTTCCAAGTGTCTCCAAAGTTGCTGGGGTTTGGAGAAGCTTGTTTTGGTGTCTTGAAAGTGTCATGCTGTGGCGTGGCATCATGGGCTTTACGAAATTTGGCGACAAGCGTGTCAATGATTTGGATTTGCTTTCAGGTTATGTAGTTGGAGTTGCATGCTTGCACCGCGAAAATCCATGCAGGCAGATCTGCATGCAGCTCGCTTCCCGTACGTCTTGATCATCTGTTCTTTACCTGTCGTTTTTGTTTGCAATGCTTTGTTCCTCTTCCTTCGGCTGTATTTTCATATGTACAAACCCCAAACAAACCTTCTTAATGTCTGCGCGCAGCTCATTTCACTGAGGAATGAGCACTTTTTTGGTGACACCTTCGATGTGCTGTGTTTTCATATGTACAAACTCCAGGCATACTTTGAAAACATCTCTGTGCTGCGCATTCTATTGGAGAAAGCCATGCCATGACCACACCTTTGATCTGCTGTGTTTTCATATGTACAAACCCCAATCAAACCTCAATTCTAGGCAGCGGACGAAACCTACAGTTGCCGCGCGCAAAAAAGAAATTAATTGAACTTTGCTTTAAAATCCTGTCGCACCTGCTGGCATCGTCCGGCCCATAGATTTGAGGTTTGAACAAGGTTTGCTTGAGGTTTGTACATATGAAAAACCAGCATGCCAGAGCTTTGCCACTTGAAGTGTTCCTGCCATTGTAAAGTGTCCGATGGGACGTGTATTCCGAGTTTGTTCGAGGTTTGTACATATGAAAACACAGCATGTGAGAGTGTACTGGCAGCCAGCGTTCTTTTCTTGAGTCTTTTCCGGGCGGGTTGATGCTTGCTCATGTTGCCGGAAGCGTTAGCACAGACCTCAATGTTTGAGAGAGAATGGCAAATCCATGTGTCTCACAGGCAGATTGCCATTCAGCAACTACTGCGTCAGTAGTCTGGCTGCTGGCTTTAGATTTCATCTTTACTTTATGTGTATCCCCTTGCCCCGGAATTTTAATATTGGATGTTGTGCAAACGAGAAGCTTCTTAGATTGATCGCACACCGGCGCGTTCGATTTTTCACGTTTATGTTTGTATCAACATTGGTCTTGGGGGCAGGGGGGACTCGTTGAATCTAATTCAAGCTTTGGAAAGTATTGTGATCCCGGAGACTTATGAGTGTACCTCCTCAGTGTCAACATGATACAGAAAAACGGTGTATGATCTTCGATTCTGGCATGATGACGTATGAAGAGAGTCACGTGCTTCGCTGTTGAAGAATGGAACTTTATGCTAGACATACGCCTAGGTTGTGCGAGCATCTGTAAAAGGGTTGTCGGGCACATTCACTGGGAGTTTTTTTTTGGGCGCCGCAACATTTCTTTTCGTTTTGGACAGTTTGTGTCTCTTTTGACAGAGGCCATTTTTAGTTTCAATTTCTGGGAGACCGCTTCTATTGTTTCATTAGGCGAAGCCAAAAATGGCTTCATTTTTGGGATCAATTTTTGGCTTCGAGTTTGGAGCCAAAATCTATCTTTTTTGGCGTTTGTGGCAGGTAATTCCCGATTGAGTTGTGTTGGACGCGACAGGATGCGAGCAGAGTGAGTTGTTGCTGCTCTGCTGTGGTTCTACAAGCATGATTCCAGCAGCTTCGCTCTGAAACAAATCCCTTGCCACAGGCTGCTCCATGATGGTGTATCCATGAGTTGACACATGCTGCCTTCTAGGCTTCAAGACGATGCAGCGGAACGGTGTCAACATGATACAGAAAAATGGTGTATGATCTTCGATTCTGGCATGATGACGTATGAAGAGAGTCACGTGCTTCGCTGTTGAAGAATGGAACTTTATGCTAGACATACGCCTAGGTTGTGCGAGCATCTGTAAAAGGGTTGTCGGGCACATTCACTGGGAGTTTTTTTTTTTTGGGCGCCGCAACATTTCTTTTCGTTTTGGACAGTTTGTGTCTCTTTTGACAGAGGCCATTTTTAGTTTCAATTCCTGGGAGACCGCTTCTATTGTTTCATTAGGCGAAGCCAAAAATGGCTTCATTTTTGGGATCAATTTTTGGCTTCGAGTTTGGAGCCAGAATCTATCTTTTTTGGCATTTGTGGCAAGTAACTCCCGATTGACTTGTGTTGGACGCGACAGGATGCGAGCAGAGTGAGTTGTTGCTGCTCTGCTGTGGTTCTACAAGCATGATTCCGGCAGCTTCGCTCTGAAACAAATTCTCTTGCCACAGGCTGCTCCATGATGGTGTATCCATGAGTTGACACATGCTGCCTTCTAGGCTTCAAGACGATGCAGCGGAACTGCAGAGGTACTTCCAAGTGTCTCCAAAGTTGCGGGGGAAGCTTGTTTTGGTGTCTTGAAAGTGTCATGCTGTGGCGTGGCATCATGGGCTTTAGGAAATTTGGCGACAAGCGTGTCAATGATTTGGATGCTTCCACCGCGAAAATACATGCAGGCGGATCTGCATGCAGCTCGCTTCCCGTACGTCTTGATCATCTATTCTTTACCTGTCGTTTTTGTTTGCAATGCTTTGTTCCTCTTCCTTCTGCTGTTTTTTCATATGTACAAACCCCAAATAAACCTTGTTAATGTCTGCGCGCAGCTCATTTCACTGAGGAATGAGCACTTTTTTGGTGACACCTTCGATGTGCTGTGTTTTCATATGTACAAACTCCAGGCATGCTTTGAAAACATCTCTGTGCTGCGCATTCTATTGGAGAAAGCCATGCCATGACCACACCTTTGATCTGCTGTGTTTTCATATGTACAAACCCCAATCAAACCTCAATTCTAGGCAGCGGACGAAACCTAGAGTTGCCGCGCGCAAAAAAAGAAATTAATTGAACTTTCCTTTAAAATCCTGTTGCACCTGCTGGCATCGTCCGGCCCCATAGATTTGAGGTTTGAACAAGGTTTGCTTGAGGTTTGTACATATGAAAAACCAGCATGCCAGAGCTTTGCCACTTGAAGTGTTCCTGCCATTGTAAAGTGTCCGATGGGACGTGTATTCCGAGTTTGTTCGAGGTTTGTACATATGAAAACACAGCATGTGAGAGTGTACTGGCAGCCAGCGTGCTTTTCTTGAGTCTTTTCCGGGCAGGTTGATGCTTGCTCATGTTGCCGGAAGCGTTAGCACAGACCTCAATGTTTGAGAGAGAATGGCAAATCCATGTGTCTCACAGGCAGATTGCCATTCAGCAACTACTGCGTCAGTAGTCTGGCTGCTGGCTTTAGATTTCATCTTTACTCTATGTGTATCCCCTTGCCCCGGAATTTTAATATTGGATGTTGTGCAAACGAGAAGCTTCTTAGATTGATCGCACACCGGCGCGTTCGATTTTTCACGTTTATGTTTGTATCAACATTGGTCTTGGGGGCAGGGGGGGAGCTCGTTGAATCTAATTCAAGCTTTGGAAAGTATTGTGATCCTGGAGACTCATGAGTGTACCTCCTCAGTGTCAACATGATACAGAAAAGACGGTGTATGATCTTCGATTCTGGCATGATGACGCATGAAGAGAGTCACGTGGTTCGCTGGTTGAAGAATGGAACTTTATGCTAGACATACGCCTCGGTTGTCCGAGCATCCGTAAAAGGGTTGTCGGGCACATTCACTGGGAGTTTTTTTTTTGGCGCCGCGACATTTCTTTTCGTTTTGGACAGTTTGTGTCTCTTTTTGACAGCCATTTTTAGTTTCAATTTCTGGGAGACCGCTTCTATTGTTTCATTAGGCGAAGCCAAAAATGGCTTCATTTTTGGGATCAATTTTTGGCTTCGAGTTTGGAGCCAAAATCTATCTTTTTTGGCGTTTGTGGCAGGTAATTCCCGATTGTGTTGGACGCGACAGGATAAGAGCAGAGTGAGTTGTTGCTGCTCTGCTGTGGTTCTACAAGCATGATTCCGGCAGCTTCGCTCTGAAACAAATCCCTTGCCACAGGCTGCTCCATGATGGTGTATCCATGAGTTGACACATGCTGCCTTCTAGGCTTCAAGACGATGCAGCAGAACAGTGTCAACATGATACAGAAAAACGGTGTATGATCTTCGATTCTGGCATGATGACGTATGAAGAGAGTCACGTGCTTCGCTGTTGAAGAATGGAACTTTATGCTAGACATACGCCTAGGTTGTGCGAGCATCTGTAAAAGGGTTGTCGGGCACATTCACTGGGAGTTTTTTTTTTGGGCGCCGCAACATTTCTTTTCGTTTTAGACAGTTTGTCTCTTTTGACAGAGGCCATTTTTAGTTTCAATTTCTGGGAGACCGCTTCTATTGTTTCATTAGGCGAAGCCAAAAATGGCTTCATTTTTGGGATCAATTTTTGGCTTCGAGTTTGGAGCCAAAATCTATCTTTTTTGGCGTTTGTGGCAGGTAATTCCCGATTGTGTTGGACGCGACAGGATGCGAGCAGAGGGAGGTGTTGCTGCTCTGCTGTGGTTCTACAAGCATGATTCCGGCAGCTTCGCTCTGAAACAAATCCCTTGCCACAGGCTGCTCCATGATGGTGTATCCATGAGTTGACACATGCTGCCTTCTAGGCTTCAAGACGATGCAGCGGAACTGCAGAGGTACTTCCAAGTTTCTCCAAAGTTGCTGGGGTTTGGAGAAGCTTGTTTTGGTGTCTTGAAAGTGTCATGCTGTGGCGTGGCATCATGGGCTTTACGAAATTTGGCGACAAGCGTGTCAATGATTTGGATTTGCTTTCAGGTTATGTAATTGGAGTTGCATGCTTGCACCGCGAAAATCCATGCAGGCGGATCTGCATGCAGCTCGCTTCCCGTACGTCTTGATCATCTGTTCTTTACCTGTCGTTTTTGTTTGCAATGCTTTGTTCCTCTTCCTTCGGCTGTATTTTCATATGTACAAACCCCAAACAAACCTTGTTAATGTCTGCGCGCAGCTCATTTCACTGAGGAATGAGCACTTTTTTTGGTGACACCTTCGATGTGCTGTGTTTTCATATGTACAAACTCCAGGCATACTTTGAAAACATCTCTGTGCTGCGCATTCTATTGGAGAAAGCCATGCCATGACCACACCTTCGATCTGCTGTGTTTTCATATGTACAAACCCCAATCAAACCTCAATTCTAGGCAGCGGACGAAACCTACAGTTGCCGCGCGCAAAAAAAGAAATTAATTGAACTTTCCTTAAAAAACCTGTCGCACCTTGCTGGCATCGTCCGGCCCCATAGATTTGAGGTTTGAACAAGGTTTGCTTGAGGTTTGTACATATGAAAAACCAGCATGCCAGAGCTTTGCCACTTGAATTTTGTTGCTGCCATTGTAAAGTGTCCGATGGGACGTGTATTCCGAGTTTGTTCGAGGTTTGTACATATGAAAACACAGCATGTTAGAGTACTGGCAGCCAGCGTGCTTTTCTTGAGTCTTTTCCGGGCGGGTTGATGCTTGCTCATGTTGCCGGAAGCGTTAGCACAGACCTCAATGTTTGAGAGAGAATGGCAAATCCATGTGTCTCACAGCAGATTGCCATTCAGCAACTACTGCGTCAGTAGTCTGGCTGCTGGCTTTAGATTTCATCTTTACTCTATGTGTATCCCCTTGCCCCGGAATTTTAATATTGGATGTTGTGCAAACGAGAAGCTTCTTAGATTCATCGCACACCGGCGCGTTCGATTTTTCACGTTTATGTATCAACATTGGTCTTGGGGGCAGGGGGGGGAGCTCGTTGAATCTAATTCAAGCTTTGGAAAGTATTGTGATCCTGGAGACTCATGAGTGTACCTCCTCAGTGTCAACATGATACAGAAAAAACGGTGTATGATCTTCGATTCTGGCATGATGACGCATGAAGAGAGTCACGTGCTTCGCTGGTTGAAGAATGGAACTTTATGCTAGACATACGCCTAGGTTGTGCGAGCATCTGTAAAAGGGTTGTCGGGCACATTCACTGGGAGTTTTTTTTTTGGCGCCGCAACATTTCTTTTCGTTTTGGACAGTTTGTGTCTCTTTTGACAGAGGCCATTTTTAGTTTCAATTTCTGGGAGACCGCTTCTATTGTTTCATTAAGCGAAGCCAAAAATGGCTTCATTTTTGGGATCAATTTTTGGCTTCGAGTTTGGAGCCAAAAGCATCTTTTTTGGCGTTTGTGGCAGGTAATTCCCGATTGACTTGTGTTGGACGCGAGGATGCGAGCAGAGTGAGTTGTTGCTGCTCTGCTGTGGTTCTACAAGCATGATTCCGGCAGCTTCGCACTTTTTTTTTGCCTCTGAACAAATCCCTTGCACAGGCTGCTCCATGATGGTGTATCCATGAGTTGACACAGGCGCCCATTCTAGGAGTCCCAAGACGATTTTCTTGCAGCGGAGAGGTGTCAAAAACATGATACAGAAAAACGGTGTATGATCTTCGATTCTGGCATGATGACGTATGAAGAGAGTCACGTGCTTCGCTGTTGAAGAATGGAACTTTATGCTAGACATACGCCTAGGTTGTGCGAGCATCTGTAAAAGGGTTGTCGGGGGCACATCTGCATACCCCAATCAAACCTCAATTCTAGGCAGCGGACGAAACCTACAGTTGCCGCGCGCAAAAAAAGAAATTAATTGAACTTTCCTTTTAAATCCTGTCGCGCCTGCTGGCATCGTCCGGCCCCATAGATTTGAGGTTTGAACAAGGTTTGCTTGAGGTTTGTACATATGAAAAACCAGCATGCCAGAGCTTTGCCACTTGAAGTGTTCCTGCCATTGTAAAGTGTCCGATGGGACGTGTATTCCGAGTTTGTTCGAGGTTTGTACATATGAAAACACAGCATGTGAGAGTGTACTGGCAGCCAGCGTGCTTTTCTTGAGTCTTTTCCGGGCGGGTTGATGCTTGCTCATGTTGCCGGAAGCGTTAGCACAGACCTCAATGTTTGAGAGAGAATGGCGAATCCATGTGTCTCACAGGCAGATTGCCATTCAGCAACTACTGCGTCAGTAGTCTGGCTGCTGGCTTTAGATTTCATCTTTACTCTATGTGTATCCCCTTGCCCCGGAATTTTAATATTGGATGTTGTGCAAACGAGAAGCTTCTTAGATTGATCGCACACCGGCGCGTTCGATTTTTCACGTTTATGTTTGTATCAACATTGGTCTTGGGGGCAGGGGGGGACTCGTTGAATCTAATTCAAGCTTTGGAAAGTATTGTGATCCCGGAGACTTATGAGTGTACCTCCTCAGTGTCAACATGATACAGAAAAACGGTGTATGATCTTCGTCTGGCATGATGACGTATGAAGAGAGTCACGTGCTTCGCTGTTGAAGAATGGAACTTTATGCTAGACTTACGCCTAGGTTGTGCGAGCATCTGTAAAAGGGTTGTCGGGCACATTCACTGGGAGTTTTTTTTTGGGCGCCGCAACATTTCTTTTCGTTTTGGACAGTTTGTGTCTCTTTTGACAGAGGCCATTTTTAGTTTCAATTTCTGGGAGACCGCTTTTATTGTTTCATTAGGCGAAGCCAAAAATGGCTTCATTTTTGGGATCAATTTTTGGCTTCGAGTTTGGAGCCAAAATCTATCTTTTTTGGCGTTTGTGGCAGGTAATTCCCGATTGTGTTGGACGCGACAGGATGCGAGCAGAGTGAGTTGTTGCTGCTCTGCTGTGGTTCTACAAGCATGATTCCGGCTGCTTCGCTCTGAAACAAATCCCTTGCCACAGGCTGCTCCATGATGGTGTATCCATGAGTTGACACATGCTGCCTTCTAGGTTTCAAGACGATGCAGCAGAACTGTGTCACATGATACAGAAAAGACGGTTTATGATCTTCGATTCTGGCATGATGACGCATGAAGAGAGTCACGTGGTTCGCTGGTTGAAGAATGGAACTTTATGCTAGACATACGCCTAGGTTGTGCGAGCATCTGTAAAAGGGTTGTCGGGCACATTCACTGGGAGTTTTTTTTTTTGGCGCCGCAACATTTCTTTTCGTTTTGGACAGTTTGTGTCTCTTTTGACAGAGGCCATTTTTAGTTTCAATTTCTGGGAGACCGCTTCTATTGTTTCATTAGGCGAAGCCAAAAATGGCTTCATTTTTGGGATCAATTTTTGGCTTCGAGTTTGGAGCCAAAATCTATCTTTTTTGGCGTTTGTGGCAGGTAATTCCCGATTGACTTGTGTTGAACGCGACAGGATGCGAGCAGAGTGAGTTGTTGCTGCTCTGCTGTGGTTCTACAAGCATGATTCCGGCTGCTTCGCTCTGAAACAAATCCCTTGCCACAGGCTGCTCCATGATGGTGTATCCATGAGTTGACACATGCTGCCTTCTAGGTTTCAAGACGATGCAGCAGAACTGCAGAGGTACTTCCAAGTGTCTCCAAAGTTGCTGGGGTTTGGAGAAGCTTGTTTTGGTGTCTTGAAACTGTCATGCTGTGGCGTGGCATCATGGGCTTTACGAAATTTGGCGACAAGCGTGTCAATGATTTGGATTTGCTTTCAGGTTATGTAGTTGGAGTTGCATGCTTGCACCGCGAAAATCCATGCAGGCGGATCTGCATGCAGCTCGCTTCCCGTACGTCTTGATCATCTGTTCTTTACCTGTCGTTTTTGTTTGCAATGCTTTGTTCCTCTTCCTTCTGCTGTATTTTCATATGTACAAACCCCAAACAAACCTTGTTAATGTCTGCGCGCAGCTCATTTCACTGAGGAATGAGCACTTTTTTGGTGACACCTTCGATGTGCTGTGTTTTCATATGTACAAACTCCAGGCATACTTTGAAAACATCTCTGTGCTGCGCATTCTATTGGAGAAAGCCATGCCATGACCACACCTTCGATCTGCTGTGTTTTCATATGTACAAACCCCAATCAAACCTCAATTCTAGGCAGCGGAGGAAACCTACAGTTGCCGCGCGCAAAAAAAGAAATTAATTGAACTTTCCTTTAAAATCCTGTCGCACCTGCTGGCATGGTCCGGCCCCATAGATTTGAGGTTTGAACAAGGTTTGCTTGAGGTTTGTACATATGAAAAACCAGCATGCCAGAGCTTTGCCACTTGAAGTGTTCCTGCCATTGTAAAGTGTCCGATGGGACGTGTATTCCGAGTTTGTTCGAGGTTTGTACATATGAAAACACAGCATGTTAGAGTACTGGCAGCCAGCGTGCTTTTCTTGAGTCTTTTCCGGGCGGGTTGATGCTTGCCCATGTTGCCGGAAGCGTTAGCACAGACCTCAATGTTTGAGAGAGAATGGCAAATCCATGTGTCTCACAGGCAGATTGCCATTCAGCAACTACTGCGTCAGTAGTCTGGCTGCTGGCTTTAGATTTCATCTTTACTCTATGTGTATCCCCTTGCCCCGGAATTTTAATATTGGATGTTGTGCAAACGAGAAGCTTCTTAGATTGATCGCACACCGGCGCGTTCGATTTTTCACGTTTATGTTTGTATCAACATTGGTCTTGGGGGCAGGGGGGGGAGCTCGTTGAATCTAATTCAAGCTTTGGAAAGTATTGTGATCCTGGAGACTCATGAGTGTACCTCCTCAGTATTGACCTTCCTCAAGACGACGATGGTCCCGGAGATTGCAAGGACAAAGGTGAGGATGTCGCCCGAAGTGGAAGGAGACCACGCCTTTAGGTCTGATGCAAAGGCTGAAGGGGAAACGGTGGTCCTGGGTGGATGGTGCTGCAGTGACTCCCCAGATAGGTCGAAGTGCAGGTGGTTCTCAGTAAAATTGGAAAGGAGCAATGCACCTTGGGTATTCGAGTCCGGTAAACCCTACCGGGCGATTGCGTCCTTGGAACTCTTGGAGACCCTGGCCTCGATTGTGGCGTTTCCGCCAAAACCCGGCAGCGCCAAGAAGTTCTTTCTTTCGGCGGGGACGGACAACCTTGGGAATCGCCACTTGGTGTCGCGTCTTGTCACAACGAAGTTCCCTTTGTGCATTGTGTTGATGCAGCTTGCTTGGACGCTGCACTGCAAAGACCTGGAGCTCCGATTGGATTGGTTGCCCCGTCTACAAAATAGGGAGGCGGACGCCCTTACCAATGGCGACTTCAGCGGGTTCAGCATGGATTTGAGGATCGAGGTAAGACCGGAGGAGCTCCTGGAGGACCAGTTCAAGGAACTTATGGAGAAAGGGAGTGAGCTCTTTGATGAAGTCAAAGAGCTCAGAAGGAAGAGGAAGGAGGGAATGATGAAATCACTTCCTTCGGCCAAGAAGCCCAAAGGGGCGAGCTTGATTGGTCCGTGGTGACCCGAAGACGTCGTTGAGGGGGGATGCAAGTGAAGGCGCTTCGGTCCTATGCACTGGGACGGAAGAAGTTGCCAGAGTCAACCTCCTTGACTTGACTTTCGGGCACTCGGCCAATTAAAGGAGAGAAAAAGGAAGAGCGTAATATTAAGTCCGGAGGGCTGAGATTATGAAACGGGTATGCATTACCCAAGATTAAGAATGCGTTCATCTAAGAAATGATTGCGTGGCGACGAATACACGGACTCGCGTGGTGAAACTGGCCAAAAGAACTTTGGCCAGTTTTCAAGTAAGGGTGTGCTGACCGGGTGTCACGCGGGGTGGACGTGTCCATCGAAGTGGGACAGCTAGGGAAGTACGCCCCGTCGCATCAAGGTGCTGTTAATGCATTTAACAGCACCTTCTACATGGGAATGGATTTCCCAGTAACATCGACCGTCGGCCGTCAACGTTGAAACACACTCGTGTATTGTCAAACAAGAAAACACCTCTTGACGACTTGCGTCTCCAACCTCTGCCCGGGAATGTATTTCCCAAAGGGTATCTGTCGTGTATTGTCAAACAAGAAAAACACCTCTTGACGACTTGCGTCTCCAACCTCTGCCCGGGAATGTATTTCCCAAAGGGTATCTGGTTTACTCTTCCCGATTCGTTGAGTGAACGCACTTCACTTGACGGGGAATGTCCTTTGATTGGGGAATGCATTTCCCGATCCCACATATTCGGGATTTGTTTGAAAATCTAATGGTGAATGCACTTCACCGACTTTGAAAATTTGAGTGAATGTATTTCACTATGGACATCAAGATGTTGTGGGTCTGGAATGTACATGTCGTCAGCAACCGCTGGCTCATAGGGGGGCCTTTCAAAGAAAAGGTCTCCCACCCACCCGCACCTAGGGGGGATGCAAGTGAAGGCGCTTCGGTCCTATGCACTGGGACGGAAGAAGTTGCCAGAGTCAACCTCCTTGACTTGACTTTCGGGCACTCGGCCAATTAAAGGAGAGAAAAAGGAAGAGCGTAATATTAAGTCCGGAGGGCTGAGATTATGAAACGGGTATGCATTACCCAAGATGAAGAATGCGTTCATCTAAGAAATGATTGCGTGGCGACGAATACACGGACTCGCGTGGTGAAACTGGCCAAAAGAACTTTGGCCAGTTTTCAAGTAAGGGTGTGCTGACCGGGTGTCACGTTCGACATTCTTGTACCAGTCCGTCTCGCAGCGGGTGGACAAGCAGCAGAGTCCTTCTTTTCCAATCTCCCGTCTCATGTGTGCCAGGCAACAGACCAGGCTCGAGCGTGATCTGCCGGAAAAAGAGGATCCTTGACCAATGTGGCAGTTTCGATTATCAAGTTGTCACACGGTAATGGTCATCGTATTCTCGTTGTGTTCATGCTTCATCCCGCGGTGATGTGGTTGTGGCTTTAGCAGAACACCGGCACCATGAGCTGGCATTGTCTGAATTGGGTTTTATTCTCATCTTTCATCTTTCTTATAGCTTTTTTTTTTCAACTTGCTTATTCTGTTGTGTTTCAATTATTTTAGCTCCGGAGCGATCATTGTTGTGGCCAAGTGTCGGTGGGCCATCAACCATGGCTTTGCAGAGTTCACCACTGGATGACCCAGCTTCATTCCGGGCTCTCATGATTGAATGCCACATGCCATCCATACAGATCGAGCATATTGTGACATCAGGTTACACGACAATCGCTCTCCTGGCGCATGGGGTGCACGATGAATCCAAACTGGAAGAATTTGTTGAGTATCTCAGCCTGATTCCAGCTGGGGAAACGTTCGCTACGTTTTCACCTCAATCAGCGTCGATCCGCCGGGTCCTGAAGGAATGCATCAGCCGGTGTGTTCAATCAGGTAGAGATTCCAACACTGAAACATCATCAGCACCCTTGGTGAAATCCAAGCTGTCGATGGCTGATGTGAAAACCCTCCGAGCCGACTTCTGTCAGAATTATCCTGGAGAGTTGCTGACACCCCAATCGATGCCATCTCTCTCCTTTTTGAGCATTCTTAAAGAAGCCATCGATGGGAATTGCTTGGCCTGGGTCCCTTGGAAGAACCGTACATCGGAATCAGATGAGCAGGCTTTTCTGGAACATAGACGACCTCGCAATGAACGGCAGCTCCTTCGCTCCTTACTGGCGGAAGGGGAAACAGCGCTCCATGATCAACCGGAGGCGGTCATCAATCACCAGCTCTCCCCAGAAGTTGTTGTGACTCGTTTTCAGGATGCCAAGTTCCTTGAGATTGCACTACTCAAACCTAGGGACCAGCACTTACGATCACCATCGCTGACGGAGATCTTGGATGCTGATCGAGTTGCATGGACAGCCGTGGTCGAGCTGCTCTCTGACTCCAAATGGACACTGAATGATGTGCTGAATGAAGTGGCATTTTGCCGTCAGGTGTTCCATACGTCATTGGCCCCAAGGCCCAAACCTCTGCAGAACCCGAGGGCTGACCAGCCGAAGCGCAAGCCGGAGCTTCCCAAACCGATCCCCAAGAAGCAGAAGCCGGAGCCGAAGGCATCAGCTGTGGACAAGCCTTCCACCCCCGCAGGGAAGAACCCCAAATGGAATGATGCGTGGCTGAAGAAGACCAGTGACGGCAAGGGCATCTGCATCAGATATCACCTTGGCAAGTGCAAGTCAGGCCAGCAGTGCCGGTATGCGCACCAATGCCCGGTGGCTAAAGCGAATGGGGAAGCTTGTGGTGGATTTCATCCGGCCTCCAGGCACAAAGAGTCGCCACACTGACCTTGCTCACAAGTCTCAGTGCAAGATGCATGCAATTCAGAGGAGCCTCCTACAGAAGTTTTTCCCACGTCTGTGGTTTCAGTCTCCTCATCTTTGCCAAGCTCATATTCTCAAAGCAGAAAGTTTTTCATCGCAGAGTACAGCCAGATTTTTTCTTGACATTTTTTCGGGTGCCTCAATGCCAGTGAGCAACGCAGTCCAAGAACTTGCTGGCGATCGGGTGGAACCGGTTGACCTTATTCACGGCTTGGATCTTTTGGATGATGACACATTCGAAAGTTTACTTCGATTGGCTTCATCAGGACGCATTGGGGCAGCACTTGCAGCTCCATACTGCTGCAAACATAGCAGAGCCACCTTGAGACCGAATGGGCCCGCCCCAGTTCGTACCCCGGAGTTTCTTGATGGCCTGCCCTCCAACACGATCCAGCAGCAGATCGCGGTACAAGAAAGCTCGACTATCCATGACAGATCGAGAATCCTGCTATCTGCTGTTGATCGACATGCAGGCTTGATCATTTTGGAGAATCCTTCTACCTCTATGACTTGGGATGACCCCCTCATGTATGAGTGGGTCCATGCAGTTGCCCCCTATGCCGCTCAAGCCTGCGCTTGTCAATTTGACAAGGACTGGGCCAAAGCATGGATGTTTGTGTCGAACAGACCAGCCATTTGTCACGTTGCCAGATCTTGTCCTCACCCAGCAGGGACACATGAACCAATTGTTGGAGTCCGTCTCCCTGATGGCACGTTCAAAAGCAGGCTTACTGCAGAGTACCCTGCTCTACTGGCGCAAGCATTGGCATCGATCATCAGACCTTATTTGACGTCTGGTCACCAAGTGCTACAGGTGGCTGACTGGCAATCCATCTTACCGAAACAACTGTCCTGGCCAGACCCACCAGGTCGAATCGAGGACGGAGGCGGCTTGCCGAGCACAGCACTCCACATGCAATCGCAACGACACGACAAGATGGTGGCATTGCGCTCAAGATGGTTCAGGCGCCTTAGCGACAGCAGACAGTGCCTCAAAATTACTGCAGCATTGCTGTCCGGATGCAAAGAGCCACCTCTCTCTGAGGATGGGCTCAAACCATACCTGGACGACATGCTCGAGATTCTGGATTGCCCACCAGGTGACTTTCTCCTGGATATCTCACCCGGCCAACCATTTCGCTTACAGTTGTGGCATCGGTTGGCAACATTCCTGCATGATCCTGACGCTGATTTCCTTCTTCAGCTCCCTACAGGAGTGCGCTTGGGGGTCAATGAGCCACTGACTCCCTCTCCAGCGTGGCCACAACATTCTGGTATGCTACCCGAGGAGGTGCCACTTCAGGATTGTAGTGACAGTTGGAAAAGCGCCCAAGATCATCCAGAGATTGTTCGATCCCTAATTCAAGAGGAGCTCGATGCGGGGTTCATCGCGCACGTCCCAGGGGGCATTCCACAACTCAAACAGATGTATTCCAAAACTGCCATAGGCAAGCTGGGCGTGGTCATTGCGCCAGGTCGCTCACCTCGCTTGGTGGTTGACAGCTCCATCAGCATGGTCACCGCCAATACGGTCCTACCCAACCATATGCTTTTGCCACGTATATCAGATGTTATCCAATGTGCCCCTGACAGCATGGCGTGTCAACAGATGACACAACTCACACTGGATGTTGCGAAAGCTCACCGCAGAATTTTGGTTCATCCTGACGACGGCGGCCTCCTGTGCTTTCATGCGAATGGGGAACTATACAGATGCATCACTCTCAACTTCGGTGCTCGTGCCAGCGGCTGGTATTGGGGGCGATTGGCGGGCATAATGGTGAGGTCTTGCCATTCCCTCCTGGCCCATGGTCATGCTCTCTGGCAGTATGTTGATGATCTTCTCGCCTGGCTGGACAAGGTGTCGTCCCCCTTGTGGGCTTCTTTGATTGTGGTTCTCTTGCTGATTTTGGGGGTGCCCATGTCCTGGCACAAAGCAGCACTGTCGGACACTGTGGATTGGATTGGCTGGCGAATCTCTGTCGCTTATTGGACGATCGAAGTCCCCATCGAGAAAATGGAGCGCATCACAGCCCAAATCAGGTCCATACGACGCTCAGAACGTTTGACACTACGGGAGATGCAGTCGCTGGTGGGACGCCTTTTGTGGTTGACCTCAGCGTGGCGTCACCTACGTCCACTTCTCATCCCACTGTACAAGGCTCTGCATCGCATTCCCATTACTATGGTGGGGATGGATCATGTGACGTTTCAAACACTGACTGCTCACTTGGATGAGCAGCTACAGCTGTGCACCTCATTGACCCACAAGCATCAATCATTGAGAAAGGGCATTACATTGTGTCGCGTCGCCAACACAAATGTCGTCACGTTGAAACAAGTTCAACTGTTGCACATCAAATCCCGCCGTGTTTGGGTAGGTTTTTCAGATCCTTCTACACCAAACCGGAAACTGGATGACGAAGCTGCTGAAACCCTCAAAATATGGCTACAGTTGCTGACCTCGACACCTTTCTCATTGACAATGTGCCATCCAGTTTGGATTCAAGTCAATGCTACGCTACAGCTGACGCTATGGCGTCGCAATCCCTGGCCGGGCTAGGTGGTGCAGCCTTTTTCCTGATGGGTCTTCGACTTGGTTTCAGTTTCGCATCTCACTTGAGGAGGCTCAGTCGTTATGGCCGTGGATAGGTGACGACATGCAAAAGCACATCGCAGCTTGGGAATTGTTAGCCCAATTTGCCTTATCCTTCTGCATTGCCACCCACTTACCTTGTACTCGTGGGCCAATCGCATGTCACCAAGCCACAGACAATAGCGCAGCAGACGCTGCCACAGCCAAAGGTCTCACTATGACTCCAGCTCTGGCAGCTGTGCTGACTCCATACTTCCAATTTATGCGGCGAAATCAAGTTTATCCTCAAATCACGCACATCCCTGGTCGATTGAATGTGTTGGCCGACGAATTGAGTCGTTTCAAAGAACAGCTCTCTGTTGCCGTTGATCCACGGTCGCAGCAATTCATCCCTTGGATTCAGCTGCTGCAGTCATCCGGTATTGAGATCACCCAAACAGGTCGAAAGTGGCCTTCGTATTTTGACATTCATCTGCGAGAAAAAGGCCAGCTGCAGTCCGCTGACTGGGTGCTTCCATCGATTGTTTTTTTGGGGAGTTCTTACTCCGGCTGGTCGATGGTCGAATTGTTTGGTGCTGTTGGAACTCCCCACCTCTACTGGTTGACCCCAACATACCCCGGTCTTTGGGTTGTTGATTGGTGTCAGTTTGAATGGGGGTCAGTTTCTAGGTCTAGCTGTACCAATATTGGACCCGCTGGTTCTAATACATTTTGTACAGATTGGACCTTCTTTGCACCACGCTTAAAACAGAAAGCACCTGCGCAGCTGCCTTGATTCACATGTTTGGAATGTCATGCGCATAATTCTGTGTTAGGGAAACTGAAGCAACGGAAGCTGTAGTATGAACGTGTCATGTACTTGTACATATGTGTTCATACTTTGGACCCGGAAATTTCAGTATCTGGTCCGTGGCCATTTTTGCTTCAAGTTTCCCCTGATCTGTTTGCCCACCACCATCCCCATGCACCACCACTGCGTGGTCTTGGAGGTGGTGCTGTTGGAACTCCCCACCTCTACTGGTTGACCCCAACATACCCCGGTCTTTGGGTTGTTGACTGGTGTCAGTTTGAATGGGGGTCAGTTTCTAGGTCTAGCTGCGCCAATATTGGACCCGCTGGTTCTAATACATTTTGTACAGATTGGACCTTCTTTGCACCACGCTTAAAACAGAAAGCACCTGCGCAGCTGCCTTGATACACATGTTTGGAATGTCATGCACATAATTCTGTGTTAGGGAAACTGAAGCAACGGAAGCTGTAGTATGAACATGCGCAGTTCCACGTACAGGATATATCCGAGGCATTTTCTGACCCCTGATTGTGTGCATAAAAATGGCAAGCAGCCAAGGCCGCTGTTTCATACTACCAAAAACCTTAGGATAAACATGAAAATCCAAGAATAAAGGGCAACCATGTCTGCATGCAAAATGACGATGGTCAATGTTGTTTGACGTTTGAAACATTTGTTTGGAATCGGCGATGTTCAAAAAACTTCAAAGGTTTATAACAACGTTGCCTGGTGTGGGCACAAATTATCACAAACATTTTCAACAAAAGAGACATTGAACTTTCTATTCATATACAACCAAAAATCTTACTTGTAACTGTGTTGTTGCATTTGACAAAAAAGCGTTTGCAAAACAAACCTTTCTTGCTGCTTGGCGTGGTTTCAGAAGAACACACACACACACACATATATATATATACATATACAAATAAACAGATAGATAGATAAATTCATGAATAAATAAATAAATGAATAAACAAATAAATATGTAAGGATGGCAGAACATCTGCGCGTGCGGTTCTTGATGCTTTCCACGAGCCGCTGGGCTCGTAGCTTGCAGCTGTTGGGGCTGCGGTCGGCTCGTCCGACCACTGGCCGCGGCTCATAGGGTCTTGGGCTTTCCGGCAGTGCGAACCTTAACGAATTAATTACACATGAAAAAATGTTGGAACCCTGTTGGGCATTTGGGCTGTAGTAGTTTGTGAAAATCAAAAACGTATTTTTTTTCAAAAAAAACGTGAAATGCGTGCAAAATTGGAAACCTTGCTGTCCCCACACTTGCTTTGTGATAGACTTCATGAAAATTACGCTGATGTAGCAGTGGTAGTTCCCGATCCTGCCAACAAAAACCCAGGCGTTGGGCCCGGCATGCCGTCCACCGATAGATTTGAGGCCGGGGGTTTGGGTTGGAATGACAGTGTCAATTAACTTGTTGAATCGTGTCAATCGTGCGACAGAACATCTTTCAAATTTATATAAGGTAGTTCATGGATTTTTTGTTTTCAAATTTGTAACAGGATTTCATCAGATGCAACTGGTTCCGAATTCCGAGGCATTTCTCCTCTCCATGCACCCATGGAGGCGAGCAGTTCGTGTTTTTGTCATTGCATTTGTCCACGAAAACTGGACCGTGATCAACGCCAATGAAAATCTCCAACCAACATGCAAACAATGGACAAATGGGAACATTCCCTGCACAAATCATATCTCCAACTCGTTCAGGCGGCAGCCTGAAGATGCCCTTCAAGCAATGTCGATGCCCAAAGATGGGCAGGGTTATATAGTTGAAAATCAAGTGATTGTGTTCTGAGATACATCTACAGATCAATTGAAATGGTGAAAAAAATTAGTACATATGCCGTTCTAAGATATTCCAAGTACTCTCACCCCCATTTTTTTGTGGTAAGGAATCTGCATTTTTTACCATGATTTATTTGATTTTCGGTGCTCCTGAAATGCTCCTGTACTCCCCCGCCCCGCGGTGCGGCCATGGGTTCATGGTCGCAAACTTGGATACGAATTGACTGCGGTCTGAGGGCCGAGACGTTGAAACTTCCTTCTGGGCAGGCACGCGCTGGTGGTTGGAATACTGAGGACTCTCCATGAATTTGTGGGTTCAATGATGGAAATTGAGAACTGAAGTCACACGATGGCACGGTTGAGGATTCGTATCCCTTTCTATAATGATGGTGTTGATAGGTGGTTTTGAGATGTTTTGAAAACAGTTCGCATTCAAGTAAATGTGTGGATTCATTCGCAAACAATTGTTTGAAAATGAACCAAGCACAGAAGACGAGTTCTTTCCTTTTTTTGCAAATCGGCAAGTCAGGGAGGAATCAGGCACAAAGTTGATGAAATGTAGCCGAAACATAAATCTGAAACCTCACAAGTGAGCAGAACTGTGGATTACATAAACTGCTTCAAAAACGAGTCCCTTGATGTGCAGCAGGTCACGAAAGCAAAGCCAAAGGAAGGTCTGTGGAAAGAAGTCGATGAAAAGCTGACGAAAGAGGCCTGAAAAGCAGCATGCATCATCACATTGCAAACCGCCTGTGGAGATAACTCAGTGATTTGTATGACATGCTATGACATGCCTCGGTTCATCTGGTTCTGACTGGTCTCGTGGGATCATTGGGATCGGGATGATGTCCGTTTTTCAGTGGCGAATCAGAAGTCAGACCCAATCAACAGCTCACAAGCACAGGACTTTTGAATGACCTATTGCCTATTGGGCCTATTGCTACTTGCTTCATTCTGAAGAGAAAGGAAAACAGTCCTTGAAACTGCTACACTTCCATGTTCCTGAGAAGAATCACCATGATGTGACGACCTGTGAGTTACGAACTTCCCCATCTCCACATGCCATGCCCCTCGCCAGTCGCCTGAAGCAGCGCTGGCGTTGGCAGAAGAGGAACTTGCCAAAGCCAAGCAGGTGGAGCCGGCGGAGCATGGAGCTTCGTTTTGGGCACCGTCAGGGAACCTTTTTGAAACTTCACAGGCTAACAGTCTAACAGTGACTAACAGGCTGCCACTGGCTACCACTGGCTACCACTGGCTACCACTGGCTACCACTGGCTACCATTGGCTTACCATGAGTCCCTCGCAGCAAAACCTGAGCAGTTGTGTTTGGACACCAAATTGAAGTATAGTCTTGGAAGTCAACACTATGTGTTGGCGGTCTTTGGATGACTTTCAGCTTTCTTTGTTCAATGGATCCGCTGCTAGACAACAAAGACTCCATATGTGGGTATGCACCAGACTATCCAAAACAACCAGGTAGAATCAATGATAACAGATCATGCCATGGGGCAAAGTGTGTTTGACTATCACAATCACGATTAGGATCCCTACTACGCTTACTCTGAAAATTGCTCCAGATTCGTCTTGTGATCGAGCTTGATCTATACTGTAAACCACTTGCGTTGCGTTTGGTTGCTTTCATGGGCTAAAGGTGCGTCTCTAGAGATAAGGGCAACACATGTATACATGTTCAATGAACATAAACTGTGTACGTATATTTCCACACTAGCAATGCAATGCAATTTTCAACCCCATTTCATGCTTCATTCCAATTTCTAGCATCACCCTCAGAGCCACATGAACAATGCAACAAAGGTTCTGCAAACACCAAAGGAGAGGTACTAGCTCAATTAACAGCTCACTAACTTATTTTGCACACCGCTTTTGAGCCATGGCTGGTCACAGATCACGATCAACAGCGCGATCCTCAGCCAAGTATATCCAACATGTCATTCCGGGGCAAGTACTTGGCTCAGCTGGCTGTACTTTGGGAACCTTGGAGAGGGGAAGCTCTCAGCCATTTGAGGTGGTGATCGTTGGTGCAATTTACATCGCATTGAGAGCGGCACTTTCAGGCGTTGGAAGGGATCATGACGCATGCAGTTGAATTCTTTGCAACCATATTTTCTTGCCATGCTACAGAGGTTGATCCACCTACGTAGGTAGTGAACATACCGTACCTTCAAATGTCCCCGGACCTTTAACCACTTTTTGGATCTTTTTGGGAGAAGTTAATTGCTCCCCAAACAAGCTTTCGACTTGCCAAATCTGCGGATCGAATCAGAAACCGAAGCCTTTCAATATCTTACAAGCTTCTGTTTCGAATCAACCGGACTGGCCTTCAGTTGCGGAAGAGACTGCCACTGATGCTGCAGGATCACCCAAGAGCACAGCCTTCAGTGTTGGCAAACTTAGAGCTGCCAGGGCCCAATGATGTGTAATACTTTGTTTGGTTTAGCCTGATCAGTAGTGGTGTGCAGCCTTTCTGCAAAACTAAGGATGACTCTGCTGCTTCGCTCTCCAGCAGAAGAGTGCCTTGGTGCCCACAAGCTTGAATCACCAGACAGCTAGACCATCAGCTGAGCAGCCGAGTGTCAGAAAGTTCTCTTTTCCAGTTTTGATCCTTTCTGATCCGCCTCAAACAAGACGACACCACTTTGGACAACGCATGCCATGTGGTTGTGTGAATTTTGTGATGGGCAGTTTCCAAGCCCTGCAGACAATTTGCCATTGAGGAACATATTCCTTTTGTGCACGGCCCATGTTTTGTGCTCTGCAACTTTGAATGAGTAGTTTGAACGCATCTTAAATGACCTTGTTGCCTATGAAAGTATTATGCGCCACATGGGTGATACAGACAATTATCCTGAACTGGTTGTGCATTTCGGATCAGCGCCACACGCTACAGAAGTGTTTATCATGACCGCAAACTCTCTCGTCTCAGAGCTATAATTTCCAACAGAAGTGCTTGTTCGGTTTCCTGCGTTCTAATCTCTGGCACGTCCAAACCGCTCAAACTGAAATGGAACCTTGGGACCCTGGAACCCTTACTGCTGTTGGGTTGCAAAGCTAGGTTGATTCTTGCGTGTGTTTGTTGAAGTCTTCCCTCCACAACCGTCAATACCGTCATCTTGAGGACACAATACAGGTGGCTACTTCCTTCGCCGCCTCACTCGGTCTGTCGCCGTTGCCAACCTTTGCCGAGGAGCCATGGGGGCCAGCATGGCATGGCGGGAAATGTCACGCGTAGTTCTCGTGAAAGGTGAACAAAACAACTCTCTGGCGCGTTTTCGTACAAAAGGTACAGGTCTCTCTCTTGTACTCGTTTTGCAACACCGGACGCTGGACCGGTTCTAAGCATGCAACCCAGGAGGCAAAGGACGAAGCAAAGCCCCCACCGCGCGGTTGGCAGATGAAGCTGCCAGAGGCCACGCATCATTTGTGATCCCTGAAAAGGATTGGAAAAGGTGGTTTGTTTGCCATTTTGTTTGGCAAACCCCAGTGTAGGCACCCGGCCACAACAATTCATATGCGCAAGGCATGCGCTGTCTTTCGCATCTTTCGCTCAGGGCTGGCAAATCTTCAGACAATTTGGTGTCCCTGGAGGTGACGAGATGAGGACCAAGGAGACAATTGTGACTGCGAGTGATGAGACGAGTGATGAGAGGGGATTGGCTTGATTGTAGGATTGGCTTGTATTGGGTGGACTGCCAGTGGACTGCTAGATACTGCTAGCCTATTTCTGCAGTTATATACAGAAGTATGGATCGCAGCTACTCAGCCCACTGAGAGAGTGGAGGTGTGGATATGCTGCATCAAAGGCCCAAGCACGTACTTCTCCTATCTTCTCCCTTTCAACGCCGTTCACTGCCCTTGCCAATACTTCCAAACAAGCTGCATAAGGAGTTGCTCTTAGCAGGGGATCCCTCCAAGGTGCCTTGGGCTTGCCTGTGAATCAAAGCAACAAAGTCAAGCTGATGGCAGTACAACGTGTTCATAGTTTCAGAGAGGTGGAAGCAAAGGTGAAACCAGGCACCAACTCCATTTGTTCATAGAGTGCTGTGCCGGTTGCAGCGGTTGGGGCGGTTGCGGCGGTTGCGGCGGAAACATTGCCTCTGCCTGTAGATCTGACCCAGGGTGCAGAAGTAAAGGTCCTTCGAATTCCTCTGCAGACGACTCCGCCTCTCGGCATTTGTGTCCTGAAGAACAGGTGAAGAGATGAAGTCAGATACTCTAAGAAATCTAAGATAATCTAAGAGAAAAAATATCCAAATCCTGATGGAATGAAATTGATTGGATCAACATAAAGTTCAATCAGTTCAATCATCATACACTTTGCACACAGGCAGGATCCTGACGGGACTGGGGCCTTGACTTTGATCGAGTACTTCCAGATTCCCTTTCCGAGGTGGGAACTCAAGCAGTGAATGTTATTTGTATTTATTTATGTTGATCAAGCCTTGCTGTGCCTTGAGTGTACTCCAAAGCAAGAACACACACACACACATACTCACAATCCCTGCAGAATATCAGCTCATTCAGTTTGGATCACTTCCAAAGTCTTGATATGATATTGATATATTATGATGTGATGCATTGTTGCCCGCTTGTCAAGGGTCACCAGAAAGTCAGTTGTGGAAGTTCCATCCTCAAGAGTCGGTGGTATGGAGGTCAAATCAGCTGCTGCTGCTGCTGCTGCTGCTGCTACAAAGAACAATTTGAAACAATCCGCAATGACAGGAAATGGAGTTTCAGTCAGAGCGAGTTACATTCAGCAATGTTCAGACATGTTCAGCAAGAGATCCTCGAAACAGTTCGGATCCGAAAGTGTATTTTTGCTGTTTGCCGTTTGCTGCGCTGCAAAGGAAGGCATTGGACACAACAACAGCTTTCCAGCAATGCAAGGCATGCAGAACACGTAAGCAGTGCAATGTCATGAATTCTGATAATGCTGGCGTGCTGAGTCTTTGAGCAAAGCCTTTGCTCGGCAAAAAGCCACCTATGCCTTCGAGCTGGACGGTGGGAGGGCACAATGGGCGAAGGACACATTTGGATCGAAAAGAAATGGGAACATTATGGGGACTATGGGGACTATAGGACTGTCATGGAACTGTCATGGACTGTCCCTTGCAACTTTCTCCACATGAAAGATGATGACGTGGCATGGCTTGTCTCAGTGACTGCCTTGCCGTAGGTGATGGCGAAGATAGGGCACGGCCGCCAAGAGAGAGGACGACTTCAGAGATTCTCCAGCTTTCAAAACGGTCATTACAATTCTGTGTATTCTGATTAAACCCCAGTCTTCATAAAAGTCTTGAGGTCCAAGACAAGCAGAAGTACATGCTGTATGAGTTTGACCTGACCCGCTGTGAGGGTCGGCAGGTGGGGGCTTCTGGATGCTCCAAATTTGGGCTTTGAGTCGCCTCAGACCAGGTTGCATAGGGATGCATAGGCTGCATAGGGATCGAGTCACCTGGTCGGCAGGTGTTTGGTTCCAACGGCAAGATCTGTCAGAGGCGATGATTTCCGCATGTTCTTGCAGTTGAGGAGCTGAGGAGCAATCACATAAAAAAGGAATGACATCAAATTCTGGAACTTTGTTTGTACAGCTGAAAGAACAAGGCCGATTGTTGGCACGTGTCTGGGATGCAGGGCCATTAGGAGATCTACCTTTCATTTATCTTTCAGCCTCTGACCAGGTCTGACACTGGAGAGGTCCTTGACACAAAGAAATTTCATCACCTCAACATCAACACAGTCACGCCAGAGTGCTGAACTCAGAAGACTCAGACTGTCTCAGACTCTGCACGAAGTTTTTAGAGTTGCGAAACCATGTGCACTTTGTTTGAGGGGTACAGATGGAGATTGCGGCCGCATATGGTCCTTTAGATCAAAACATATCAAAACTAATCCCTTATTAAGTGCAGGTTTGCTATAACCCAGTAACAGCACCGATTTAGTCACGACAGCCACTGCCCAGACCTTTGCTAGCAGGCCCACGCAAACTTCCCGTGAAGCCTTCGCGGAGGCTTGGTGGTAAGGGTAATCCTTCCATCATATCACTTCATATAGGGCAAAGATTCGGCAAAGATGGGAATTGAGGTCGGTCTTTGGCTCCTTGCAGTTGCAGATTGCTGATTGAAGTTTAGAGCGTTGGGAGGTGCTGTGGATTGTGGACATCTCTGCGCCAGCAGAGAACTGGAAAAACTTGACCTCGACGCTGGAGCTGCAAGTAGCTGCCACATCCAGTGGATTGGATGAATATGGAGAAACAATGATATATTGTATATACATTATATATATATATGAATATAAACAGATACACATGTTTATCATGTTTGCATATCTTTTGCACAACTTTTTCCGCTTTTGTTTATGTTTGGGTTGGATCTCACAATGGTAGTCGTCTCATAGATCCTGTAGACCTACTTTGCACCGTCGGGGCACAGAGAACCTTTCTTCCCATCAGCCTTCTGCAGACCTCAGGGCAGTAGGCACGATGGTGAAGACCTTTACCGTTGGAACCGCCGCTTGGACAAACTGTAAAAGAGGGTGTAGCAGACCTGAAGAACAACGACCCATTTTGTGAATCGCTTTGTGCACTGATCTCACATTGACCTCTAATCAGTAAAAGATAAACAGCATGTTGATCTTGGCCTTTGCTTCTGATTTTTGTGCAAAGAAGCAAAAGGCATGAGGGTTGCAGAGTGGCTGGACTTTCAATGAGTTTGAACTCGAAATTTTGAATTTAGAGTATCAAGCCAGGCACCTTCTTTCAGTCATCCATTTGCTGGAATTTTGCTGAACGTTTGTTCGTTGTTTTGCATTTTCTGTCAGGTAGAGCAATTGAATGCTGGGCGCAACAGCACGTCGAGCTGAGTTATCAGTTTCAGACCCGTAGAAATCATGCGCGATCTAAAAGGCTTTCTGCTTGTTGCAAACTGTTTCAACCTGTCTTTCTTAAATGCACCTTTTTTTAAGGAATGGAACTGGAACCACTCAGGATAAATGTGTAGGTGCGATCATTCGATAGCCAGTTGGGTACAGAACTTGTGTGATGAATCCTTCTACAAATTGGCGCCCGTGCAAGAATCAGATTTGGGATCTGTTTTAGTTTCACGGTGAACCTCCAGCCCTCTCTGGATCAACTGGGTAACGGGCCAGGCTGGAAACAAGAAGGCGCAAGCATTAGCGATGTATTTGGCCATCCACGTGAAGGTCTACCAAGAAGATCGCACCGTCAGAAGCCGAGCGCACAATGTGAGGGTCAATGCATGAGACAGTTCTGGCGAGGGTTGAACAGTTTCATCATGTTTCATCCCTCAGAAATTCCATAAGCCCTACAACCATCTACAACCCACAAACAAAAGCAGTGCGGCATGCTGCAGCTTAGCGTGGATAAGAAATGATAAGAGCACCAAGGCAATCGAAAAGCTTCCCGCAAGCCTCAAGGAGGTCTCCACGCTCTACAAAGAGGCGAAACATGGCGAAACGGCGAAACGGCGAAACGGCGAAACGCAAAATGTCTCCTGGGTCCCGGTGGTCCCGGTGGTCCCGGTGGTCCCGGTGGTCCCGGTGGTCCCGGTGGTCCCGGCCGCTTGGTTTGCCATGCAGTGTGGTCAGTGATCTCCTCGTGCATCAGTCCCCGATCCAATGCGAGAATTTGCGTTTGACTTGTGGATCTCTGGAATAGCACGCAACCAATCTTTCCAGCTCTCAGCATTCCACGTTTGCTAAAAGTGAGTCTCGGACTGACTGGCAAATCCCGACAGCATCCTACTGTAGCGCTTTCAAGATGTACTTGATCCACGTGAGAGGCCGGGTATGTCATGGAAGAGGAAGATGTAATGAAGGACAAGGGCTATGACGGCTATGAGTTATGAGTCAAGTTGGAATGATCCTGCTACATGGGAGACTTCCATGGCATGGCATTCAGTTGAAAGGTCGATGTCGACCATTTTTAAGCGTGCTTATGAATCTTATCGGCAAATCCTTCAGCCCACTGTTTTATACATGTATTCCATGGATTTCCATGGTATTCCCGGCACCTCACCAGGTGGGTTTTGTTGGTCCTCACCTGTAAGGCAACTTGGACCAGGCCGCTGGTTCCCATACACCTCCACAGGACATCTTGGAGTTTCACCTTGCAAACTCCCAACGGGATGCAGTGGTGATCTCAGCTCTGAGTCTGCTGATTCTGATTGGTGCCGAATAGGAATGAGTGGACACAGGTCTTGACCAAAAGAAGCAGTGAAAGTTAATACATCGAGATGTTTGGGCCCACATCTCCCAACTAAAAACACGTAGAGGCAATCTTTTGACTCCAGACACTGCCAGACACTGCCTCCCAAACCTAGAGAGAAAGCGCAACGACATGCTCGCATTGCTCGAATCCCCTCAGAACTTTCTTATGCAAAAAGTCAGAGACGGGTGGGTGCCTTGCAAATCCATTCTTTGGTTGTATCGAGTGTTGGGTCCTACATGGGTTGGGAGAGTATGTTGGTATGTGGACTCCCATTCTTGTACAGCAAGGTTTTGAGATTTTGGTGTGGCAAGAAACTTGTATAAGGACATGATTGCATTTTGTTTTTGTTTGATGATTTAAGCGCGCGCTGACATTTCTATGATTTTTTGACCTGTGTCCCTCATGGCGTATGATTTGGATTTTGAGGAGAGACCACTTTTCTAGTTTTGTACCTGCAACCCCGCCGAACTTTGGGGAGATTCATTTGCCTCCAGACTTCGGACCGGCAATTTGCACGTTTGCTCCAAGGCAGCAAAAACTGAGGAGGAAATTCGTGATCGTGTCCGCTCTAGCAAGAAAGAGGTGGGACGGTGAGAGCCATCAGTTATTGCATGGAAGATATGGAAGACATGCACCTTGTCACACGTGCGCACACACAAACATGCAAACAGGGAAGGACCTTGCTCTGCATGTCCCCTTGATTTTGGTTTCACAAGCCAGAAGGTGAAAGCAGATCTGAGTTGAGGGGACCATGAAACTGACAACGACAATAAGATTCTTTAGGTTGCATTTGCTGTTTTGTTGTTCTCTGCTGTCGGTACTCTTGCTACTGGGTGAGCACATGAATGTTTGCATGTCACGAAAGCTAGCGTCAGCTAGCTGGAGTCTTCTTGCTTTAGCAAGTATTCCGGGGGCTGCTCAAGGACATCACGTGATTTTTCACGTGAAAGGGGGGGACCCCCCCACCACCACCACCACCACCAGCAGCAGCAGCAGCAGCATCATCATCATCATCATCAGCATCATCATCATCATCATCATCATCATCATCATCATCATTGTCCTCGTCATCGTCATCGTCATCCTCATCGTCATCGTCATCGTCATCCTCATCGTCATCGTCCTCGCGATCGTCCTCGTCATCATCATCATCATCATCATCGTCCTCGTCATCGTCATCGTCATCCTCATCCTCATCCTCATCATCATCATCATCATCACCATCATCCATCATTCATCATTCATCATTCATCATTCATCATTCATCATTCATCATTCACCATTCATCATTCATCATCATCATCATCATCATCATCGTTATTCAATTACAATTTATCATTATTGGCAATTATTGGCATTATCACGAAAGCTAGCGTCAGCTCGCTAGAGTCTTCTTGCTTTAGCAAGTATTCCGGGGGCTGCTCAAGGACATCACGTGATTTTTCACGCGTAAGGCCCCCCCCTGCCCCTTCCCCATCTATATCATTGTTATATATCATATATCATATATCATTGTTGCATCCTCGTCGGGACGAACAATGCCGCGACACGATGATGACAGTCCCTCCGCAACTCACCTCTTCCCTTCCTTCTTTCTCCTACCCCGCTAGCTTTCGTCATCCACCCCCGGCCTCAAGTTTGGTGTTGTTGTCCTTGTTTCCAAACTGTTGTCGGTGGGGTTGGTGGGAATGGGGTGAGCCTGATGGTCACAAGATGAGGATGAGGACAAGAATGTTTCATGATTCAGGATGAATTCATCATCTGGTTGCAACAAAGCCTTGCATGGGTCCAGGAGGCACCGTGCCTGCTCCGAGTGGCGGCAGTGTTTTATTCCATGGGTGCTATGGAGGGTGCCAGAACACTGGTTGAAGAGGCCCGTTGTCGAATGGGTTCAGAATTCTGCAGATGCTCAACTAGACTCAAGGATTTTATTTTCCGAAATGATCCCAATGATCTTTTGCCACTTTTGCCTGTCTCTGTTCGGACAACCTCTGTTGCATGAGCTACTGAATACTGTAGGAGCCTGCGGCACACATTTGAGCCCCTGCCAGTATTGCTCCTGTAGGCTGTGGCTGGATTCTCCAGCTTGGGTGACCAGGCACGGCTGAAACTTTGTTTGTGATTGAATATATTGAAGTACTTTCCTGGAATGGTTGGAATAACTTACACTTGTGGATACCCTATGCCCCAATTGGCCAGGCAGGGCAGGTGAAGTCTCTTCGCTCATTGGCGGTGCTGTACCTGTCGCCGCTCTGCTGTGAAGAAAGGGACACTTTGGTGTCCGCCGGGGGGGATGAGTCTTCTCATGATCGGTGACAAAGACGTCATTCCATTTTTTGTGCTTGTGGTTCTACGCCTTCAAAAAGGTGAAACTACGTTCTTGTTCTGGGGATGCATTTGTCTTTGCTGAATTCTCGATTGAGGCAGCAAAAGTTCAATGACGCCCTCACAGCCGGGGCCACGGCGTCAATGTTGACATATGTTGACAAGCGGCTTTTAAATGTGAGTTTGGATGAAGAGAAGATGACTGGGTCATGGATCGATACAAATCAACCACTAATTATGGTTCTACTACGGCAGCTTGCGCCTGCACCCTATGGCAGCTATGTTCCTACTGATTTCGAGGTATACCACTATTGCAGGTGACAATGTGGGGCTTAGCTAGTATCCTGCACTCGAGCGGGCTGTGGGCTTGACACTCTAGGCTTTGGAAAAAGCACTCATCGGGACCGCAGTGGAGAAGGCATTGCGGGGGTCCAGGTGCTGAGTGACCAGATGACCTAAGTTCAGAATAGTTCAGAATAGTTCAGAATAGTTCGGAATTTTGATGAGCACAATGTCAGCAGGCCAACATTTGCTACGCGCAGTCGCAGATCTATGTGGCCATGGGTGGCAGCAAAGGCCGGGGACTAGCAGAGCCCACTCAGCATGCAGTGCATTTTGATGAGTTCCCCAACGGAAGAGAGCACCTAAGTTTTAAGAACGATTAAACACTATGAAACATGTACATCAGTTTTGGGTGGATTGAAAAAGCACCTGTTCATTTGCAGATGAGTCGCTGAGGCGTTAGCAGCGCCATTGAGTCCATGCAGAAAGCCAGAAGCTTCATGCAAGAAGGCAAGAACCAGGCGACAGCTGAGATATGCTGAGATACCAAGATGATTACCGGGTTACAGGGTTGAGATGGGTGGGTGATGGGTTGACAATGTTCGGTTCAGTCTCCTTGATCCCCAGCCTCCGAGACCCTGCGGTCTCCTGCTTTGTGGCTGAGTGCAAGCCAACATAGGGCGCTCAACCGTGAAGAATTTGAAGAGGGCTTGAAACAATATCAAACCAGACCTCTGGGCCTTTAGGAAAACACGTTTCTTTTGCAAGTACTAGATGCAAAACAAACATTGTCCAGCTGTGTTCAGTTGACGGTTTCCACTCTGACCTTTTCTGTGGTTTGTGACAATGTCCCTGGATCAGGATGGCGAGCTTGAATGCTTGCAGATCATCTCCGAGTTGCAGCTGAGCTCACAGAAAGCCACTCGTCCGTCGGATTGGCCTTCGGCATTCGTTCAGTGTGAAGACATCACTGTCCATCACAGGACAAACTTCCTGCTGCTGAGCTGTTTCATGCATGTTGATGGAGTCCATACAAGCTGGGGGCTCCATTTGACCCGCCTCAGGGTGACTCCGCGTTGGCCACTGGACAAGAAGCCCTAGCTGTCACGCAGGCAGCTAATTGTGATGAATGCACGAAAGCATGCTTTGGTTGATTTCATTTCTAAGTTCTAGTTTATCTCTGATACATACATATAATATATAATTTACAATCATATAATAATATAATCATATATATATATATATATATCATATATTAGGTATATTTCGATATTCCATGATATTCTGATCTACAGTTCAGCTTGGAACAAGTCTGGTGTTCTAATGTCCCTTGTCCCTCAGGCCAGTGGCAACAAATCCAAGGAGGCCAGCTGAAACCACGTTTTAGAGCTGACCACCAGGTTGGCTGTTAGAAACCTGTTTTAGATTGTTTTAGAGCTTCTTTAAGAAGTCTTTCTAACTACTTTTACAGGAACTTGTACTGTTGGCCAATCCTCCTGTTTCCTAGATGTTGAATTTGCAGTTTGGAAGACATCATCGCCTGACCCCAACAGTCTTTCTCTATACCTCCCCAGGCGGCTGCTTTGCTACGCTTGGTCTCGGCTTGTTTGTCTTCACAGAACGAAGCTGAAGCTCTGAAGTATGCGGAGATGGCTGAGATGAAGGTGGAATCAAAGTATGATGGGATGGTCATGTATCCAAGACTGGGTTCCATGTGCCCACAAAAAGATTTCTACCAGAGGATGGCATGCCATCCCGCGTAAGCAGAGCTTGGACAGTAGGACAGGTGGAGCAGTGGTCTAGGAATGCTGCTGCTCTGATGTCTCGCTTGAAACCGGCAGGCAAAGGAAGCTGACGACATTGAGAAGGAAGCCCAAGCCACCTCCAATGTGGCAGAGATCCTGTTGCGCAGGTGCCAGATCTTGACTTTGCTGAGACTCAACACGAACCGCTGGGGAGGAAAACAACTTATATATACATATATATATATATTAAGTTATTTTCTTTGGCTCTTTTTCTATGGTGCCAACGTGGTCGGCCTGCCAGGGGTGACAAAGTGGGTGCCATCAAGAGGTCCAAAGAGCAGCTGGCCAGATGTGTTGAAAGGCCCACCGCCAGAGAGTGGAGTGGCGGTGTCTTCGATCAGAGCTGTTTCTATTGCAAGGAAGATCAGCTCCAACAATTCAAAACGCTTTGTAAGTAAGTCTTGCGTAAGCAAGTCTTGCTGAACAGCTCAACGACTTGCCTAATAACACAGGAATAACTGAATAAGTTAAGGTATAAGGGGAGGGAGAGCGTGAACACTTTGCTGATGGTTTGGTGATTTAGGTTCTGGAACTGTGTGGCTTAGAGCGCTTGCAGTGACCTCTGTGAACATTTTCAGGAAGCACTCTGCTGGACAAGCATCAGCCATGGTGGTGTCTTGTCGTAGAGGGATGATGGGATCTTGGGCTCGAGATTTCTGAACTGAAAGCGTAGGCATTGCGGGAATTGTGGCTTTGTAGCTCGCCACACCTGGAAAGATGTTTTCTGAACTGTTTTGGGACCTTTACAGTACGCAACGTTGCTTCAATCCTTGTGGCACATGCTACGTGGAAAGTTCAAAGTTTGCAGCTACATGACTTGTTTGTTGAGAATACAGAGCGCAAACTATTGACTAGCAGCAATTTGCTAGGTCCTGCTAGGTCCTGCTAGGTTGTCTCTGTGATGCAAACTTGAAAGGAAGCAGCATCATTCAGCGTCCAAGTTGCCCAAGGTCCTGGGCCAAGCTTTGCTGGCTGAAAACCAAGCAAGTGCTGAAGGGATGCGCTACCTGCAGGTGGGGAATGCCCTCACCATCCCTGACTGTTCGGAAGGGCTGTGTCTGGGTTTACGAGTTGACACGTGATCCATCGAACAGAGCTTTCTTAGAGCGGACAGGAGATTAGGAGATTGGAATCCGTTGAGTTACTTTGAGATGACAGGCATAATTTCAGCTTTCATATCTTTCATGACTATTTTGGTGTATTTGAGCTCTCAAGTTTGATTTGGTTGTTGTGTGATGGTACTGGTCTCAAATGTGGCAAAGGACCCTGGGAAAAATGTGCCGGGCTTCGGGAGCAAATAATTCATCTGGTGTGGCAGGCCGCCTTGGGAATCTACAAGGAGTCTGATGACTTCGTTGGATTGTAGCGAGAGTCTTAAGACAGCAAGCAGGACTCTCAAAACTGCAACTCTTGGAGACTCAAACGACTTTGAAGGAAAAGGACATGAAAGGACTTGAAAGGAGAAGATGCTGTGTAGCTGTAGTCGCGTCATGTCAAACGTACATAGATCATGATCCATATGGATGTTCTCTGAGCTGCCAGTTCTGCACACTTTGCGCTGGCCAACGGCTACTTCACCCGTGGCGACCTGGAAGATGGTCTGTGCCATGCTCGAGAGGTGCCTCCCTGTGCTGCTATAACATCTGTAAGACTTATGACAACTTAACTCTTATGATTTATGAGTCGAGATGAGTTTTCAAGAGATTCTGGATAGATCGGATTTGCTCCTTGGCTCAGCTGGCTGCCAATCCCGGCAGTGTCAAATGGCCTAGTCACTCCGGATTCTCTGCTCCGCGCCCAGTGGCCCAGTGCTCATGGAGTTTGGCTATTGGAAGATCCGAGGTTTGGGTGCGCCCTTCCGCATGATTCTGGAGTACAAGGAGGCCAAGTATGTCGACAAACAGTACTCCACTGGTGAGGATTGGTTCAAGGATCGAAAACCAGCCATTTTGGCCATGAACCCTTTGGCAAACTTGCCATACCTGGTCGATGGCGACAACTGCATTTGCCAGACGAATGCCATCCTCAACTATTTGGGGGACAAATATGGCATGAATGGCACCACTGAAGTGCAGAAGATTCGAACACAGGAGTTGTTGTGTGAGATCTACGACGTCCGCAACGGCATGATCTATTTGTCCTACCCTCACAAGAATGCGGTGAGAAACCAAGCAGAGTTCGATGCCAAAGCAAAAGAAATAGTGGGCAAAGCACCCTTCGCAAAGTTTGAAAGTCTGCTGGCCTTCAAGGACAACCTCAGTGGTGGCAAGTGGTTTGTCCTGAAAGACGGCCCTGGTGTGGCCGACTTCCATATTTGGGAGATGTTGGACCAGCACAGAATGCTGTCTGAATTTATCGGAGGACCTGACATTTTCGCTGAGTTCCCCAAGTGCAAGGCCTTCTATGAGGCCTTCAAGACCTTGCCGACGCTAAAAAACTATTTTGCCAGCGAGGCCTACAAAATGGAATTGAACGCCCGGGGTGCGAATGTCTACTTTGCTTGAGCTCGCCGAGCTCGCTTTGACACCTGAGGAGAGTTTTTGTTGGCTAAACCGACCTAAAATCATACTGGCTGTGCTTCAAGATTCATTTGTGTGACAACTTCGGCTTTGGATCCCTCAGAAAGCTGAGAACTGCTTGGACATATAGTCTGTCCGCTTCTTATTTTGTTCAGTGCAGATCAAAGGTTTGTTGCGAAAGATATCGCTCCTGCAGAAAACACATCCTTTGCATAAATCTGCGAGCCGCCTTCAGAATAGCGTCAGACCCTTCACAAGTGCCTGTCCTTTTTTAGCTCAAGAACTAATGGACGAATGACATAGTATGATAAGCAAATCAAGACATCAATAAAAAAATCATTTTCTCAACCCACCCAACGAACCTCCCTGGCTCCAGGTGTTGAGCTGCTGCCGCCGCAGTGGCGACAAGGTCAACGAGGTGCGACAACGTTTGTGCACCATAGGTTTCACATAAAGCTAGAGACAGTAGAGACATGAGGATGTATCAGATATCAAGATCATCATGCCAGATCATGCCAGCTTAATTTCCTACACTGCCGAAACTGTGGTTCTATCGATCTTCAGGAGCTTGTGAAGGCAAACATCGAGCGCGCGCGGCAGATGACTGCCGATTTCTCAGGGCACCAATGATTTGGGACGGGCGTCATGGATATGGCATGCATGGCATGACACCGAGGCACAGCTGCGGATGACAACTCCCAAGAGGCCCAGTTGCGGCCTCCAGGGGAGACTGATTAAGCTATATTAATTAAGCTATATTAATTAAGCTATATTAAGCTATATTGAGCTTAGGTTTTAGGAGTTGATATTGGATTGTTGCAACTTGGATTGCAAATCCCAGTCTGTCCTGGCAGCAATTTCAGCTAGGGATGTTTTGCTTTTGGAAATCAAGAGAAACTGTCAAAACGAACAGGAGGTCACAACGCGTTCAAGACAACCCATATTGATTGCATCAGTGAATGGCAAGTGCCAGGCCCAGCATTGAGAATTCAGGCGCATTCCAAGCAGCGTTTGTCAACATGGGGATCGTAAATGCCTCGTAATGGCTGCCGGGCTACCGATGTTTTGCAGCCTTATTCCTCTAACCCCCCGCATATAGCATGGCAAGGCTTGAGAGCTAATCAGATTCGGCTTGATTTGCTGCAATTTGTTGTGCTTGTGGATCACAAGATATCCCAAGTTGAAAATCGTGCTTTGATTTGGAGATTTTGATAGATTTTGGAGGTATTCTCTTGTCTCCTGCTGGGCCTCAAGCATGCCATCTTAGACATAGTCGTGCTGGAAGCCCAGGAGAATTGGTATCCTTGGCTCCCGAGAAGTCTGCTTGGGTGAACAAACAAAAATCATTGAGGGTGCTTGGAAGCTGCTTTCATTTTGGTAACTTGATTTAACTTGATTCCTTTGCAGTTGCAACATCGCTTAAATTCGACTAAGGTTCCCGGCTCTTTGCTGGATATTGTGGCCTCCGGCAGAAACTACTGGGGTACGCCAAGGAGATCACCGTGGACTGGTGATGATTAGTGACTACTTAGTGACTTAGTGGATTGTCCGACTTCTGAGTCGCTAGGGCTGCTACGGTGTCCAGACGCTGCCAGCACAAGATTTTTGTTGATATGTCGGTTGATGGCTGTAGGATTGATCATTGATCTCATTTAGATTTTGGAACTCCCTTACTCTTTGGTATGTGGCGTTGCACCCTTGGTGATTGTGAAGTGGGAAAGCACGCAGATCGCTGCAGATCTTTCTCCAGGACAGTAGTAGATGCTGCTTCTGCCTGGACCTTAGCTGCCTTAGCTCAACAAAATGTTGGCACCGGCGCGGCATAGATGGTGCGAGATGATCTCCCCAATGTTGCAATGTTTCAGTGCTATAGATGCTATAAGCATTGCTATATGATGCTATAGGCTATAGGTTTCACCATGTTTCACCATGTTTCACCAGTGTTGACCATTGAAGTCTTGCTGCCTCACGTCCGTTCGATAGGAAGCGGATGAGAGACCACCTTCTCAATGTGTGATCTTTGGAGCTGCTATGTGAGCTGCTCAGTCATTGCTAGAAAGGGCGAAGAAACTTATCGCATGGACTTGTGGGTTGAAAGTTCCTGATGGAGCTTCACGAGACTCTTTGCAATTCTTGCATATTGATTGATTTCATTTGATTTCTCTGTAGTCTTGATATGTTTTGCAAAGTAAAAAAAGGTTAGGATATGTCGGATATGTTAGCCTGGTTGGGACAATTTGGGACATGTGTTGGCTGTGTTGACATACCGCCGTGGGCCGCTTCAAGGTCCGAGAACTGCACGACGCAGATGTGCCTGGAGCTGATGGACCTCATTGGTGTGCGGGGCTGAGCAGGGCTGAGCACGACGGTGACGGTCGTGGAGAGAAATGTGGTCATATGTGGTCATTGTTGTCATCACATGATCGGTTCTTGCAGCTTGGGGTGTTCGGATGGTCTGTCTTGGATGTCTTGGGCTTCAATTTGCAGAATTTTTTGCAGAATTTGCGAATCTGTCCTGGTTTGCAAGGAGATGTGCCGAAAGAAAGCATTTGAAATTTGTATGTAACCTGGGGCAGGCTATATCTTGCCCGGTTGATGACAAAGGCCATGGCCAAGGGCGATATTCCGAAAGTTCCTGTGATCGTTCAGACAAGTCGCTCTGACATGTTTGAGAAATTTTGAGAACTATTGTCTGAATATGTCTGAATGTCTGAATATTCATGTCTGACCAACTGCGTTTGGCAAGGCTGGTTGTTTCAGAATGAGTTGCCGTGTCTAGAAGGGCTCTGGATCTACCAGTAATTTCGGTGATCCTGTACAATTGTGGAAGGAGAGCAAGGGCTCACCTTGGCATCGCAGTACCTTTTTTGTGAGCTGAGAGCCAGGGGGTGTTTATGGACGTCTTTGCGGTGACATTACCTATGGAAGCATGACTAGTGTCGCTGCAGCCAGCGCACTTAGATTTCATTCACAGTTGTGTGGAGAGTGCGTGTAGCTCGGAAAACTCGGGCAAGCATGATGCATGCTGCAATTCGGTCAATGATTGAATTGCTGGCTTCAAAAGCGTTATAAGTTGTAAATTGCAAAGCGATTGCAGTCATAATTTCCCATATCTGTGTGAATGCTGAAATAGGGTTGAAATGGGTCTTGGCTGTTCAACCTGAAGCACCAGGTAGTCGTAGCCTTTGCTGAGGTCACACTTTGGGGCCTCATTCGAACAGCTCGTTTGGACGGGGGGGTCCGATGGATGAAGTTACATGGTTTGAGTGAATGTGAAAAAAATGGCCTTCATTGAAGTAATTTATTCCCAAAATCCTCTGCTGTGGCAATCTCAAGTGTCCTGTATTTTGGGAGCTACGCTCAGGAGCAAGTCACAGGTCTTTCAAGCATGCTGGACAGTTTTGTGAGGGACCTCGTTGAAAATACGAAACCTTTCTGGCGCTGCCTACTAGATCCTGCAATCTGCCGTGTATTCTTCAGAGCCTAGTTGACCGATGGTTGTCCTTTTGTCGGTTGAAGCTGTCTCTCGGCTACGCCCGGTTCGAAACGAAGATAGCCAGGTTAGCCACTCCAATTTAAGCATATTTAAGCCGTGGGGTCATAACAGGAGATGCCAAAGGTCCCAATCCTGACGTTGGACTTCCAGCCCACCATGACTGTTGCACAGATCAGCAGGCGGAGGAATGGGGTCATGTGATGTCACAGTGATGTCACAGTGATGTCACAGTGATGTCATGTGACTACCCGTCTGGCCGAATGGATGCCAAGCTTTAAACAAGAGAATTCTCGGATTTACTGAGAAGCTGGAAGAGTTGTGCACACATTTGTTTAGTTCTTCTTACATGAATGTCCACCAAGACATGGTTTGTAAAAGCATACAAGTTTCAGCTGAACTCTTGATATTAATTATGCCTAAATCTTTTGTTGGAAGCATACGAGGCAGCTCAAGCCGGCCACGGGTGTTGTTGGATCCTCAAGTGCTTGTATCATCGACATGGGAAAGGGCACAAGCGACGTCGTTTGTCCAGAGTACTGCAACCAGGGTAAGAACTGTAGCAGCTCGACAGTGTCGGTTGAGGTAGTTTATTGTTATTTGTGGACTTTGTGATCTTTGTGGACACTGAAAGGAGCTTTCAACTTGTTAGCCACAAACAACTTGAGATGGGATGCACTGGGATGCGCAACACCTGAGGCAGAGACTGCGTATTACAACAAGAGTAGATGGGAGCCGCAGCTGGCCGCGGTGCCCTCCGGTGGCAGGGTAGAAATAACAATATAATTTCCAAGCGGACCTGGTGGAACGGATGAGTCCAGTCCAAGACTGATTTACTGGGTAGCTCCCTGAAAAGGTTGTTGGTGTTGTTTCTGTAGGTGATATGAGTTATGTGTGTGTACCAAGTCAGCTACTACTCGTACTCGGACATCCAAAGGCTGTGACCAAGAAACCAGCTCTACCTCTTTGGCCTTAAATTTGCAGAATCAACACCCATGCTGGTCATCCTCATATGAATTCAATGAAGAAAATCACTTGTCCTTCTTCACAACCTGTTGCTTTTGCGGCGTGTAGAGAGAGGGCCAGTGGTTGGTCCTGAGTTGTACGAGCTCCGCAGGTGCCATCCCTGCTCCGACGAGACTTGAAAAAGGACACTCTGAGCGTTGGAGGCTCGAGCCACGCCGCGTCGGCAAGACCCACACAACGCTTGTTTTTGGCTTGTTTGTTGGGAGGTCTGCTAAATACATGGTGAAATACATGACACCAAATCCATCCAAATCCATTAAATCCATGTACTAAATTTCTACATGATATCGGTAGACTTCGCTCAAATTACTCTCCTGGACAGGTGCGATCCCTCCAGGTGATGAGAGGAAGGCCAAAGCCGAGGCTACGAGAACCGGGTCTCAAAAGACATCGTTGTCTCAAACATTTGTTGATTTATTGGATAATATTGGATATTGCTGCTATTGCTTAGTTCAACATAGTAACATAGTTCAATAAATCAAATGGATTCTTAGTCGGGTTGGAATTAATGAAGGGGCCAGAAGTTTCCAACACTGCCAAATCATGAATAAGAGTCCATCACTGTATGACTGCCTTGCGGTGCCAAGTCTGTTTTCCCATTTCGAATCCACACGCCTGTGAACTTGTCCCTCCGGCCGACTATGGATCACGGAATTGGAGCTGAGTGATAAATTATGGAGATATAGTTTACCACTCAGTGGACCATTCGCAAGATGAAAATGCCAAACTTTTCAGGACTTTGGGCCAATGTGACCCCACCTGGCTCCACTTTTGGCAGGCGGCCACGAAGTTTGCACGAAAGGCCTTCACTTGGACAGGTGTGCGCGCCTGGATGGAAATAGGCAAGCTCTAAGAGCCGCACTGGAAATAGAATAGACATGAATAGACGAAGTGGGTGTGCCTGTGTCACTTTTTCTTCAGTACAAGTTGCCAGTATGGTCAAATATGGTGTTGATAATAGACCGCGCTTTATTCACTTTATAGAAATGTGTCACTAGTTACGCTTGAATAAAGTCCGCCTCACGTCCTTGGCCGGGAAGAGGATGTTTGGAAGGAAGTTCCTGCAGCTGTTTAGGTCCCACCAGCAAGATGGACTACTGCTGGTACCGGCAAGAGTGGCGAAACGCCAGGGTCCCGGTTGTTCAGCAAGAAGAGTGGTTGGGAAGCAACGGAACACACTCAACACACCTTTGTCATCTTTGGTCTCATAGGAGTGTTCTTGAAAACCGCTCTTGCAAAGTCTAGATGTGTTTTTTGGATGACATGGTTTGATACTTGGAATCCTGTCAAGGAAACTGAGTCACTGCAAAGGATTTGCATCATTCCTATGTGTTGCTCACAAGGCAGATCCTCTTCTTCTTGTTCTGACTTGTTCCCACTTGTTCTCTATGTTTTTGTAGCTTCATCATGCTCCACTTGTGTGAAAGGAAAGCTACCCGGCCGAAACCTAAGGTTGGACCTGCTGAGGGAGAAATCATTGCCGGAACCTTTGAAGCCGGCCATTGACCAACCTGTATGGGCTACTCTTTGTCGTCAAGTTAAAACAAGCACCAAAGGGAAGAACGCGAGCATGCAGCACCAAGAACTGCAAAGTGTTGGTTTCGCTTCTAAACGCTTGAACTATCTCAGATTGACAGTGACAGGAAATTTACCAATGGAGTCTATTGATAGTCACGACAGGGCACAGCGATTGCTAAGGCCCGGGATCCTTTGATTCCTGTGCGTTCCTTGCGGCAGTACTGAGCGTAGCCCAAGCGGCAAAAAAAAATGACTTCAGGCCTTACAAAAAGCAGAGAGAACCTTTCGCATTCCAACAAAACAGCTGAACATGTGTACAACAACCAGCTACATAAACACCGCAAAGACTCAGCGCCCAACTGCACTGCAGGGAGACCTCTGCTGAGAAAACTGGTTTGAGATTTGAGACACGTCACATGTTACATTTGAAGCAACAGTTTTCGTTTGAAGTGCAGCCAAGCAATGCCCAGGGCAGGCTTCTTGTGTTTAGATATCTTTAGATAGTGAGAGCCTCTTCCAAGGGTCGAATAGCGCGTTGCGTGAGGTGGAGTATGCAGAGAAAAAAGATGAAAAAAGTGTGGGCTTAGCTGGATGCTACACTTAGTGGAGCTCCTGGGACAGCCGCAGTGACCAAGTGACCAAGTGACACGACAGTTGATGCTTCGCCATGGGGTGAACTGTCCGAGATGTTTAGCGGCAGGTCGGCTGAATGTTTCATTGATCAGACAACAACAATGCAGGGTTTCTCGATGTCGAAAGCGGTGAGGTGCTTTCGATATCGACAGAGCTGCTTAAAGTCGCTGGATAGCCTTCACTTCAGCTGGAGACAAGTTGATGCACACATAATCTGATTGTCCTATGTGCTCGCTTGCCTGTCTGGCTTTGGATGGCCGTGGCCAATTGCAGATCTGTGTGTTTTCTTCAATGCCGTGTAATAGTCTCGTGTGACTTTCTTTATACATGTTCAGTTCATTTCCCTTTCTTTTTATGCACATGTCCCACATATTGCAAGAGACGTTCTTAAGTGCATAGTGATGGCACATCGACCGGCAGATTTTGATTCAGTTCAAATACGAAAACCAGGTGAAGACTGGTTTGAAGACCAGATTCTGGCAACTTAAAAAAGAAAAACAGTCAGTTGGGCTCTGCTCAAGTTGCAACACGCAGAGATTTGCTGCGCAATGTCGAAGCAGGAGGCAGTGGCATGAGCAGAGTTTTTTGCAGCGGAAATCAGCACTCAGTTCATTCAAATGCATTGTTTGAAAAGGGAGTGCGAGGACTTGAAATTGTTGCACGTAGCACATATTTAATATACTCTAGACATCTATAGACTATAATAGACTATATTTGTAGACTGAATCTCAAATTAATACTGGCAAAGGTTTCCGAGGCATGTGGCAATGTTGGACTTATTCGGCTTATCCCATTCGGTAACATGGCAATATTATGGGACTTTGGACATGAAAGCCTTGTGCTTCACAGGACTTTGAAATCGAGTTCAAGCGGGCTTTGTCCAGCCAGGCACAGGGCTGAGGAATGAGCTATAGGGGCTATAGGGTGCCATAGGGTGCCTTCAACCGAAGCACCTAGAACACTGCCCAGACAGCTACTTTCCATATTCGCCAAGGGTTTTCTTCAGATCAAGAATCTTGACTCCCTAACTGCCCCTGCTTGGGTATGTCCAGAAATGCCCTGGCTGTTCCTGCTTCAGGAAGCAACAAGGCTTGATGTGCGGTCCCCCGGTGAAGCTGACAGCACTACTGCAGGACTTGACTACAATACAGTTAATAGTTAATGTTAATATATATATATATTATATATATATATACATACATACTAGATTTTTTTTGGATCCGTGTAACAATCTTGAAAGAATTTGTGCCTTTTGCACTATAGAATTATGGCACCAAACTTCTTCCAAGTTGACGACAGAGTTTGACAAGCTTTCCAAATCAGTGCCTTTAGGTTGTGAAAGAACGTCTTCGACACAAGGCATGGCTTGGGATGGGGAAGCTCCATACATCGAGAGACGCCGCGAAAATCGGTGAGACACCTGACACAAGAAGAGACCTGCTCAGGCGGATCCAAACCAAGAGTTCCTTGCAGGGGACGCAGCCAACGCGCCAGTTCCCCAGCATCCATAGCCGTACGTCAAGGGTTTGTATTTGTTCAGAGACGCATCCTACTTCTGGTGCTTGCTCCCAGTCCGAGTTCGGAATTCCTCAGAAAGCTTCTCCTGGAGTCGCTTTTTGATCTTTTTGAAGCTGCAGCCAGGCCCCTTCTGATTCCATTCTCCCGCTTCGACTCCTCTCCTTTCCTCCATGCATGTTAGCATACTTCAGTATATTTCAGCTTGCAATCTGAGGCCGTCCTCCCTGTTGCAGCTCGCTTTGGGCAATGGAGACGCTGAACTTTGTGCAGTTCTCAGTCCCTGTGTGTCTGAGTCCAGCAAAACAGCCGGCACATCTGGCATTTGTGCCATGGTGCCACTGTGCAGCGCGGCGGAGTAAGCTTTAACCTGAGCAGAGGTCCCCCCGATCAAAAGAAAACAGCTCGGCAAAAGCTGTGGACTTTTGGTCACTTCATGGACTGGATCTGCCACACTGAGGCCGTTTGCTTTTGTTGCACCAGGCCCTTCGCAGTGCGTCAATTCGTCTTCAATTTGAACACGAATAAAGTACCCGGTTCCAAAAACAACTCAGACAGTCTCTTAATGGCATTTTTGGCATTCGCCATGCAGGAATAGGCCCCAAGGCTGCTTTGGAAAGCAATGCTGTGACCAAAAACCACGGTGTCCAGCCAGCCATCAAGCCGTAGCTCTTTTTGGGTACCCCAGACTGGCCCCAGACCGATCTGCTCGAAATTTCAGCGATGCCGTGCTCCTTCCTGGAAATAGGCAGACACGCAAGCAGTGCTGAATGAAGCGCAGGAAATGCAACTTGGCTTTGGTTCTTGGCCCTTTTCGGCCTGTCCATCTTGCAGAGGTGGTTGAGCTGCTTCTATATAGAAAATTCTCGTCATCCGACTACAGAGCCAGCTATGCGTGCTGTTCGCGCAAAGGTCCTGCAAAGAAGGAATCAGGGAAGCGGCCGAAGTCATCCTAAACTGGGTCAGAGCCTGGGAAGTTTTCCCCGGAGAATTTGTTGCAAGGCAATGTTGATATGAAGCTTGGGGTGACTCCTCGCCAGTTCAGTTCTTCATTTGTGCCTTTCTCCAACTTTCTCCTCTGGAAACTGCAAACAGGTCAGCAATGACTACACTTTGGTGTTGAAAATCCTGGAGGAGCGTGGGATTGGTACGTATGTTAATCATTCGCAATGCTTCTGCCATGCAGAGTAGCTAAACAGCGGGACTGCCACAGATAGATGTCCAGCATTCTAGAAAGGTGCATTGGAAATCGTTGGAGGATGATCTCCGAATCTACAGTTCTTCGAATCGTGGAAAGGGATAAATCGGATAAAATCAGTGACCTTCAGATTTTCTGTGGAACAGTCGAACTGCAGTTGGACTGCCAGCGAGTGGTGGGATTGGCCAACTTCGGGCAATGCCGGCACTCTGCCTGTGCTAGGATGCTGCACTCGACGCGGCCAAGTCCCATGACATCCATTCGCTAGGCCCCGCCTTCGGCAAAAGAGATGGATCCAGGAACATTCGAGAACTGTTCAAACTTCGATTGATTCGTCGCTGCTTTCTTTCTTGCCGAAAGATGTAGGCAAAGACACCTTTAGCGTTGAACCTTTACTGTATTTTGATGTTGCAACACCTAAGTTCCCATGTTTGAATTGCTTTGTCAAAAGATGTTCACAGCTTAGCTTCCATTAGCCTTGTATCCACTTGACATCATCCAAAACTGGTCGGCTAAAAGCCAGCGATGTCCAGATGTCCTCTTTAGAAACTGCGGAGCCTTGCCCCGAGGCGTAGCGTTGGCATCCTTGGAAGTGGCTGGTGGAGACGGGGAAACTTGTGTCTCCAAGCAACGAGGCGAGCCACAGGGGCAGGGCGCATTCTCTGGAATTTGAACAAACCAATAAAACCAATACCGCCAATACCCGGAGTTTGTGCAAAGAACTCTCCTCTGGCTGTTCACTACTTCACTACTGTTCAAAGCAAATCTTCAATTGCAGTGTGGCTTCAACAATTCTCTTTCAAAAAGCTAGTCTTGGAATAACCTTGATTCAAGATGCCTTTTAGCCAAAGCCAACCCTTGATTCCGTTGTTTCTCGGCTTCCACAGTAAGCATCAACAAAAAGCTGGCACCATCTTTCAACACCGCTTGTATCAGATGCGAAGATTCGTGCATTTGGTCACTCGTCTGCGCGGCTCGCTCTTGCTGATCAGGAAGCTGCGGCAACCTTCTGCACTCCTGCGCCAGAAATGCAGGTCGCTGTACAGTTCCAGTAAGAAATCTCCAGGGTCAGCCAAATTCTCAAAAAAAACATGCAGCGCAATACCATGATGATAAGTGGATTGGGTCTTCCACCAGTACGTCTACAACTCGCCTCAGCCAGGCTTAGCAGCTTTGCGAGGTTGGGATCTTAGTCATTTTAGGAGGCGCCTTGAGTGAGACCTGCTGAAATCATCTTAAATAAAAATTACTGTAACTGCTTCCAGGGAAGAAGACCCTGGCACTGCAAAATGAATTTAACTGTGAAGTCGCTGAAATTTAAAGGTAGAGTTATGTTCTTGATGTTCTTGCAATGGCTTCGGACCCTGCCATGCCAGCTGCTTTTTGCTCGGGTGCAGTTTCAGATTAGAAAGACAATTTCGATACGTAATTCTATGTTCTTTTTGACTTGGCAGGCACGTGACTGTGACAGTCATGCTGATTTTCGTAATGTGCTACAGTAGGTATTGTGCATCATAGACTGGATTTGTATGAAATAGATTGAAATAGTAGCATGGAAATGGATCCGAATCACTCCTCAAACTTCTGCTTTTGGACTTCCTTTTAAAGTGATGTAGTGAGACTTCTGTGAAAGGATTACACATCCAGGAAGGATGTGCAACGCAATTGCACGACATTTTGATTCCCGCGTCTTCAAGGCCGCCAGGGTGGCATGTCTGCCAGAGCAACAGCACGGGCTCTCATTGGTTGGGGTCCGGGTTCTCAGAACTCTGAGGGTCTCAGAGCCAAAGCCTGTGATGCTTGTGATAGGCTGGTGTACGCTTCTGGGTTCTGGCAAATCCTTTCAATCCCTTTGCATACTTGTGTGTCTTTCCTTGTTCTCACAGATTCTCACAGCACTCTAATTTCACTTGTAGGTAGTTCGAGGAAAACAAGGAAATGACTAAAAGGTGAAAAACAACTTGTAAAAAAGGTGATTTGGCTGTGCTGAAATCCAAAAAGGCAAAATATAGGTGAAAAAAAGGTACCTGGGAATACGAAAAACATAAGGAAAATCATTGAGGACAGCAACCATGCAAGCCTACCACACAGGTTTAAATTGCAAACCAACACATCATTTTGTCCATGACGTGTCATGCGGAGTCTCGGTCAGGAGGCTTTCCTTTCTCTGGCTTTCCGATTCACCCTTTTTTCACCTTTTTTATTCACTTTTTTTTTTTCACATTTTTCACCTTTTTCGCTGAAAACGTGAAGAAAAAGGGTGAGAAAAGGTGAACAAAAAGGTGAATCGGAAAGCCAGAGAAAGGAAAGGAAAAGGAAAAGGTAGAAGAAAGGAGCCTCCTGACCCAAGGGGTCACCCCTGCTGACCTCTCTGTCATCCCCCCATCCCCGCGCTCCGCCTCCCTCGCTAGCTTGACTCCTGCTGCCCAGCCTCCACCTGGAAACATGATAATTCATAGGTGATTTATGATACAAATGGGTTCATAAATGAACTTATAAGTGATGAGTGGTGAAAATAGGGAGTTTACAAGAGTTTGCCCATCAAGAATAAGATAGCATACTGGTAAATAATAAACAGAAATGGAGGTGTCCGGTAGAAATGACATCAAAAGAAAAGGATTTAGCCAGGAAACATTGTAAATTGCAGTGGGCTGCTGGGGGGTGCCAGCTGGGCACCCCTACTGTGTGATGCAAAAGCATGAAGCACTCCATGCCAAGGACAGCAGGGTTTCCAGTATGACTGGTGCCTGGGTGTAGAACTTTAACTGTTTTCTTGGCTGCCTATGTAGCCAGTTTTATTAAACTTTTTTTTTTCAGGTTTAGCCGATCACCTTATTGTCACCTTTTTTTCAAGTTTTAATTCTCAAACGTGGACACCAAAACTACCACAATTAATCAAATCCATAAACTTGTATAACTTACGCAGTAAGATGTGATTCAGCTGAGGGGCCGACCTTCAAGAATTGGATGCCACTGGCAAGACACCGCTGCAGTTGGCCTTAGCAGCAGACCTCAGAGGAATGCCAACGGGTAGCAGTGCCTGGTATTAGGTAATCATGACACTACAAGATCACTTTAAATCACAATCTGTGTAGCCAGATTCATGTCCACTGTTCATCACTATTTCCTCTATTCTTCCTTTGCAGTAGCAAAGAGTTGTTGAAGTGGAACAGAAACTTCTGTAACCAAGACTCACTGCTGACAGACTGTGTGACTCTGCGTTGTGTTGCGCAACAGGCGCATGTTGCACTTGGTCCGTGGCATCCGATGGCATCCCATGGCATCCCATGGCCGAGGCGCCCAGCGAATGGCCTCGCTCCTTTGACCTTGCGCGGACACTGCTGGAGGACCTGACAGGGGAGCTACACCAGGGACACAAACGATGTGGAAGTTTGTGGCACAAACGATGTTTGTTGAGAAACATTGAAGAAATGAAGGAAAGATGCACCTAGGACATTCAACGTAATTTTCAACGTGGTTAAAGCCTAAATCTAGAGTGTCAGAAGTATTTATGATTAAGCTGCAGCACAATGTGCAATACATTCCTACACAACCCCGGCTCAGAAGCCTCTCATCACAATATCGTGATGAGGTACTGGTACTGGAGGATCAAGTTTAACTTTCAGTTTACATTGTTTCCATTTCATACAATGATATGAGAACCGCGCACGCAGTACGCCGGAACACCTACAACTGCAGGAGGGAGCAGACCCAGAACAGCCAGGGACTGACCATGAGACGCTGCTTATGCAGGCCCATTACAATCATGTCATGTCTATATAAGATATACGTGCTTGTTTGTTCGATGATACTTGGGATTGAAGATGAAGGAAGGCTGATGAACACTGCCACAATGATACGTCGCTTCTTGTGTTGCGGAGCCAGATTTTGACAAAAGCGTGTTGCATTCACTTTTTGGGTTTCGTTGCCCATGCTACCAGATTACTCCCATGCGATGAAGTTTTTCCAACCAACATGCCCCTGGGGCCAAAATGTATGCAGTCTATGACGCCCCAGCAATGCCCTACGCCCTACGCATCCGAATCCATTGATGTCGGGTCGCAGAGCTGTGGGGAGCAAAACATCAGAAGCACCAACTGATTGGCCAGTCAACAGCTGCAACCGCTGCAGTACTGAGCATGCAGGCTGCAAGAGAAGGTGACTTCCAAAGCTGTGAGTGGCTGTCTCGACTTGGACCAGAGGAGGGACATCTGAATCATCTGAATAGACAAATGTTTTGCGTGACTTTTCGTCCTTTTCATTCTTGTGCATTTTACCCGGATTTACCCATGAGGTTGCTCTTGGAGTTTCGAGCAGATCCATTAAGGAGACGAAAGGATGGTCAGACAGCCGTCACCCAAGTGGTGACACGCGTGGTCAAAGTGGCAGAAAAGCTTCCGGTGCGTTCAGCAGGTCGTAATAAAGTTTAAGCAGTACTCGTAGCTGCAATAAACTACTCTGATAACAGCTCATATGTCTTCTGATGTCAGTCTTGGTCTCTGTGAATGCAAAGGCCATTACTTTGGCATCGCACGAGGATGTACCTCGACAGGCCGATGTTGAGTCGTTCATAAGGTGTTTGGGTAGCTAAGGTCACTGCTACGGTACTGTAGATGACAAACAAAGAATTCCAAACTTGAAGGCCAAAATGCTCTTGATGGTATGATGTCAGCCAAGCATTTGACACTAATCCTGTAGCACACTCATTGTTCATTGTTCATAAATGTACCAAGGCAGCTTTGGAACTCAGCTATCAACCCCTGAAGAAGGGTCCAGCAGAGACGTGCAAGGCTACCAAGTGTGCAATTCAATCTCAGCAATGAGGATCAAAATTTTTGAAATCCTTTCCGAATCGCTCGGGATAGGTCTTGCTGACACTACGAAGTGCACTTACCCGTGATTTGGCCGAAGAGTTGGGCCTCAGAGCTTGGACTTTCAAGACTTTTCGAGCTCGATATGAAGAATTCTACCTGAAAAGCCTTGATACTCTTAGCTTGTTCTAGCATTAGTGGAAGCTCATCATAAGACAGAGGAGGAACACCAAAGACATAGCAGCAAAGTCGCGGGTGTTTTGAGGTCCGTTGGAAATATCCAGGACCCATCGGCCACAGGTGCAACTGGTAGCATCAACGGTGCAGTGAAGACTTGAACCACCAGCAATCGTTTTGCCTACCCTCTGCGTAACACCTGACAAAGTTCATGCAGTCTCGCATTTTACCCAGTCTTTGCATATCTTGAAGCCTGGGGACTGCTTTTCGGCATCTGACGAAAAGACGAAGAATCTGCTTGATTCCGCTTGTCTCAGCCAGACTGTGTCAGGCCGCTCTGCAAGCTCTAGGTGCGGGGCGTGGCGCTTCGTGTGTGGTGAACCACCTCAAGACTTGGAGGGATTTCTAGGAATACGAATTACGAAGCACATCATTTCGAATCTTGGCAGAGTGTACACTTCATGAAGACCTGCACTGATCAATAAGAATTGCTATGATAGTTCAAGCACTTCTTAATCTGACATCCCACAACCTCAACAAAAACTCTGTTTCTGCGGCAATGGTCATGAGCTCATGAGCTTATGATGTGGATGAGTCTTCAAGACATTTATTTGACTTACACATGTGTGCCGTCGCAGGCGATCGCTTGGAGTTTTCTCTCGCATGTGTGGAGCCCTACTAGCCTAACGGTCAGATCATCCTGAAGGACCCAACACATTTTGCTTCACTGGTGACTATTAGCGGTTTGACGTGATGGGACCAGAGGGTCTTTCCACTTGAAACAAGACAAGTATGAGCCATGAGCAATACCGGTTTTGCCGTCCCAGGGCCAACAGCACGGAGGATCCTCCAATGGCAAAGAGGTGCTGGTGGGGGGGCGTCACGCATGATATTGATAATTTTCAGATGTTTTTGGTGGATGGTCTAAGTCCCCAATCTTTGGAGCTTTGAGTTTGGCAGCTCTTTATTGGCACCTCTCTTCAATGCGGTATGGCAGGCGTTCAACGCCTGGAGCCTTTTCCAAATTGCTGGAGCCTCAATGCATCTCAATGCTGCAGGACTTGCAACAGGATATGGTGCCAATATTACGCAACTGAATCCTACTGCCAAACGGTGAACTTAGTGTTACACTATTCACACTTAGGCAAACCTCGGAGGAGTTGACCCCACCTCTCTCGGATCAGGTTTGAATGGGCTTGCAAGTCAAGTGCAGTGAGAAGTGGCCTTTCTTTCACAGAAGTGAACAAAATCTCAGGTTTGTGTCAGCAGTATCATTTGTGGTGGTCAAGCTCTTTCTTGTTTTTTGACATCCATTTGCATCTCGACACTGGCCCATTACAGTCCCTGGAAGGGACGAAGGGGATGATGACCCCCCGCTTTTGCCCTGCAAGGAGCTTGCTCCTAGTCAACTTGTCCGTCTGAAATACAGACTGACCCTCAATTACACACATAGTAGCACTTCCACTGATAAAGGTTGAAAGCACGGTCACCCTTGGTTCTGACGTGCAGTGTGACAGTCCCAAAATAGTATTTCCGCAGGCAAAGAGCCTGCTGATGCCTCAGCTGAATGCAGGTTTCGAAAGATGTCCTATAGATGTACTGCAGTTCTGTTTGTCAGATGCTCACTTTAGATTCCTTGTTCCTTTGAAGTGATTTCAAACGCACTCTCTAACCCGCGCAATGTTTGGTCCTGCCTCAACACACCTTCATCACTTGACATCCAATCCTGGCAACTCTTTTGCAAGGTCATTGGGTGAGAGTGAATGCGAGGCACTTGAGTGAGGAAGAACAGTGAAGCATGATAGAAATGGGATATAAATATGCATATGCCTCTATACATATATACTATACATACATACATATACATATATATATGTATATGTATATATATATAAACATAAATACACACACATAAACACATACACACATACACACATACACACATACATGCATACACGCATACACGCATACACGCACACACACGCAGACACGCATACACGCATACACACATACACATGCATGCATGCATACACACATCGAACGAATCGCTCGATCGATCGATAGAAAGATAGATAGATAGATAGATAGATAGATAGATAGATAGATAGGATACATGCATACATGCATACATGCATACATGCATGCATACACACACACACATACATACATACATACATACATACATACATACATACATACATACATACATACATACATACATACATACATACATACATACATACATACATACATACATACATACATACATACATACATACATACATACATACATACATACATACATACTACATACATACATACATACATACATACATACATACATACATACATACATACATACATACATACATACATACATACATTACATACATACATACATACATAAATACAAACATACATACCTACATACCTACATACCTACATTCCTACATTCCTACATACCTACATACCTACATACCTACATACCTACATACCTACATACCTAAATACATACCTACATACATACATACCTACATACCTACATACCTACATACCTACATACCTACATACCTACATACCTGCATACCTACATACCTACATACCTACATACCTGCATACCTGCATACCTACATACCTACATACCTACATACCTACATACCTACATACCTACATACCTACATACCTACATACCTACATACCTACATACCTACATACCTACATACCTAGATACCTAGATACCTACATACCTACATACCTACATACCTACATACATACATACATACCTACCTACCTTCCTACCTACCTACCTACCTACATACATACATACATACATACATACCCTACCGTAGCATAGCGTAGCGTAGCGTAGCGTACCGTACCATACCGTACCATACCATACCATACCATATCATACCATACGTACATACGTACATACGTACATACGTACATACGTACATACGTACATACGTACATACGTACATACGTACATACGTACATACGTACATACGTACATACGTACATACGTACATACATACATACATACATACATACATACATACAGACTCACACACATATATAGGCAGCAAAAGTGAGTGGCAGCTTCCTTATATATATATACACATACAACTCAGCACCAAGGATTTCAAAAGTATGAGACACCCTAGGGCCTTTCCCATTGTACCTCTTGGTCTTGGCTTCCAACAAGATAGTATGAATGAATAGGTTTCTTTTCAGTAAATTCGACATCATATATTATTTTTGCAAAGCTGTCTCGACCAAGACTCTTGATTGAAAGGCAGCTGTGAGGAAACCGACTGGAATCAATGCTGGGCACAGTTGGGACATGTAGTTTGGACTTGGGACTGGGCCTACGGCCAGACCCGTTTGGGTGATGAGACAGATGATGCTCCCCTGCGCAAGATTCTCAGCTGTGGCCACCTTGACATCAGTCATCGTGGTTGCGATTCTTAACTCGTTGTCTTATGTTTTCATTCCAAGTCGTCTGAAGATTGCTATATATATATATATGCTTCCAGTATCTTCCAGTTCAGTTGTCCCCAGGGACTGCACTTTTTTCCATGAGTGACGTGGACCAGGAGAATCATGTTTCACCAGTTGACATCCTACCTTTCACAAGTTTGCATTTCAGTTGCGTTTGTTTGTTGTCTACGTTCTTTTCTTCGAGTCAAGCCCCAAAAATGATGAACGAACACCAGATGAGCAAGCAAGATGGTGTGAAAGCTGAACACCAGCTATTTTTTGTTTGGAGGTCCAGAAGGGTGTAGACGGAACAAATTTGAAACAACACGCAGGCACACTCATGACTCACGACGTATCACAGGAGATGTACAGCAGCGCAGAGGGCCTGCTGAATCAGGCGAAGTGGATATGATCAAAGGATGGTATGTACTCGATGATCATCCGCAAGATTTGGCTTGTGACTGCCAGGTCGACTTGGAAGAAGCATACGAAGATGACTGGACGGTGTGCAACCAAGAGTCTGTTGTGGGGGTGTTTTGTTTTATAATGTTGTATTATGTTGTATTTCTCCTCATTTCTCCTGATTCGCGGCTTCTCTCCACTCAACACTGATTTTCTGAGGTGCAGGCAGGCTTAACGCGACATTTCTCCCCCCGAAGCGACGACGTTCAGCGTTCTGTGGAGGTCATGGGATGATTTCTGACAGCAGGGGCTCCATTGGGTCCATACTCTGCCGGCCACAAAGCTCTTGATTTGATCATATTCTATTTATACATATATATATAATATATATAATATATATATAATATATATATAATATATATATAAATAATTATATATACAGTATAATCATATGTCATTCATGATACTCATGACATCATATTCATATTTCAAGCTTCAACACATGTGGACTTGTCCTTCCTGGTGCAGATTGAAGATGGCTATCCTTTGGAGCCAAAGTGGTCCAGTCAACTGCGCGCGCCCCAGAAACCAATCTGCAGAAGGTCTTATTTTTTCCTCTCTCTCTCTCCATAGTCTAAAATAGTTTGGGCCTTGTTTCGAAACTTTGACCTGGATCGCATCTTCCACCACATGATTTCATGGAATCCACTCCGCAGAGAGAGATACTGGGATGCCTTCAAGGTTGAAAGGTATAGCCAAAGAAAATAGACAGAACTTTCCAGTTGTTCTTTTCTACGATGGTTGCTAGCGAATTTATCTATGAATATATGTCCGATGTGCAGCTGTCAAGAAACAACATGACTGAAAGGCGGGAGCAGAAAATCTTGGAGGTTGTTGGATGAGTGCACTCGCGGCAAATGCAATGATGTAGATCCTGCTGGCATTTCACTGCGTCGCAGAACTAATGAATATTTTTTCCAGATGAGTCCACAGCAGGATCTGCGAAATGTCGGAAATGTTCAAATTTAGATAGGCTGCAATAGGCTGCAACTTGCTTTCCCACTTGGTGTGCCAAAACGATTGCTATGAACACGGCATCCTGGCGATTGGTTTTGAGTCTTTTGAGAAAAGGTGTAGGGCGAATCAGCGAGTTGAGCGGCGTTCCAGTGGAAACTCCCTCCAGGTTCAGGATTGACATCCTGAGCGAAGCTCCAGGAGTCTTCCCATTTTGGTGCCAAAATGCTTAGTTGGGGCAGTTGGGCTGGTGAGCCTGGTGAGCTTGGTGAGCACTCGTCTTTTACCCGTGGCCTCAGGGAAGCAAGGAATGTGGCAAAGTTTGCTGACCTAGCAGGAACGTTGTGCAACTTTAACATGTTTCTGCGCTATTTGGTGATTATTTTGTTACCTTGCACCTTCATGTGGATAAATGCCTTTGCTGTCACTATTTGCTCTGTAGGCTCATCATCTGAAGCATTGAACAATTTGGCTTTCAACCAATGAAGTAGCTCCAGTCCAAACGTGGTTTGGATTCAATGACTCCAGCTACATCCTTGTCAAACTGGAAGTGACTGAACCATTTTTGCTCTTTCCCCCCTCTCTCTCTCTCTCTGCTTTGTCCGTCAGAAACCAAGATCATATCCGGATTTCAAGGAGTTGAGTTGTAAAAAATAAAGAAAAGTTGAGTTGTAAACTTCTGCTCAGCACTGAGTCACTGTTCAGCATCGGCGCGCCATGGAGCCGAGCGATGACGGCATGCAGCCTGTGCCGCCTGGACGGCCCAAGCAAAGCTGGAAATACAAAGCTGCAGATGTCGCTTGTTCAAAAATGTTCAAAACGCTGGATGAATGTTTACCGAGTACTCAGTTCACTGTAAGTGGTTGGAGATGATTTCCCCATGAGAATGCTACGATAGCTATCATCAACAGGGTTAGAAGACCGAAGAACACGGAATATGCATGAATATGCAATACTGAAAGTGGTGAACCACCTAGAAAAGACGATTTGAAATTGGCTTACTTAATGTGATGATGTGACTGTGATCGCTCGGTGAACAATGAAGCGCCAGCAGGAAACCACTGTCACAAAGTAATCTCCTGCGAGATTTGCATGAATTCTGCTCGGACCCTTTTTTTGAGAGCTAAGCAGCTAAGGTCACCATGGGCTTCTCCTCTTTGCTTTCGAACCAGCGCGGTCCAAAGCCACTGAGACGTCCTCCTCATGTGGTCACGAAGGGAAGCCCTCCTTCTGCACGGAATGTTTGCGACAACTGCTCAGTTTCTCAAATGCAAGGTGCGCGCAGTGCACAGAAAGATCAGAAAGACAATTTTGCGGCTACCACAAAGCCAATTCCCCGTATACGAGAAGTGAAGTTGTAATTGTAACCCTAATTACCCAGTTGGATCTAAGTAACAAATAGTCCTAGGGGCTATCTCCATGGATCCAGAGTCTTGATTCAACACAAAACGAATTCGTAGGCAACTCTTCAGTGATCGGAACTATGCTACAGATTTGGTCCCTTGGGAGTTTGCTATTTGAAACTCATTTCGTGCATGGTGACTTGCAATTCCTCTTCTGTTCGACTGCCCTGAAGGTCTTTTACCGGCACCCAATGTTGAGAGCGAAGATGATGTGGATCAAGTGAAGCAAGCACCGCTCCCTGGCGTACTTGGCAGTGCCGTGGCCACTGGTGTGCCGTGTCCTGCTGGCAAAACAGCAAGGCCAGACACCTGCTTCATGACACACCGATATGTCACTTGGAAGCACCCAATCTCAGCAACACTTCGGCGGAATGTTCCGGAGTTTGAAGCTTAACCTTTGTTGACCTTTGTGATCGGTCTTTCCACAACAATATCACGCGTCATACATTTCCAAGTTACTTGATGTTATTTGATGTTATTTAATGTTACTTGAAGTTGATGTTGCTTTTGAATATGCTTAACTGCTTAACTGTTACTTGCCAGTGTGGAGAGTTGTGTTTTCTCAAGGTGAAGCAGGAGATGGCCTACCTGGCACGCCGCATCGATGAAGTAGGGCGATACTTTTTGGCCCTTGAATCGATGCTGGGAAGCTATGGCATGAGCTCAGCAACGCTTTTTTTGTTGAAACATGTTGAAAATAGTGAAAGGACGATCTTCTCCTGGTCATGTCACCATGTACTACAGTTGTAGACGATACATCACATACCGTACGACAGATATTCTCGATGCTTTTCCATACCAAGATACCAGTGACGGTGAAACACGGAGAAACGATATGTCATATTTATGTCCATTGAATCTTTAAAAGGATATGCTGCACAAATCCTGGAACCTTAGCAAAGGAGGCCATAGAGATGAACAATAGACCACAGCAAGTGGGAAAGGTGGGAAGACGGGAAGGGGGTGACTCTCAGTGCAGTGGATATGTCATGATTCAGTCATGATATATGACTTCTTGGGGATGTTCAGCTAAGCCTGAAGGAGTTCTTTCTTGCAGTTACATTAGCGAGATTTAGCGAGCTAAGCAAGCTGAGGTTCTGGAGCCTTGGGGCCTGTGCTGGAGCGATGCCTCAAGGAACTTGAATTCTATTTGCAGGAGCCAGAGAAGTTGGAGGAGAGATGGGGGAGACATGGGGGAGACATGGGGGAGAGATGGGGGAGAGATGGGTAGGAGTGTCAGTGTTGTTTCTTGTCAGTGGTAACAGTTATTGTTGGTAGTAAACTGCTGGGAGGGAGTTAATATAATATAAACTACTGTGCTCGTTTTTGCAGCAGCTTCCTCAAAAGTCGTGTTTCAACTTTTTTGCCATTATTTTGCCATTATATAATAAGAATTAATAAGCCCCTCACCCCAATCGTCATTTTTGCCGCATGTCAGCAGGAAGTTGAGGAAGCGCAGAGTTTCATCGATGCTGCGATCCGACTTGGGTTGAGTCCTGTGAAGTACAAGCCGTTGCAACCAGATCTAACTTATGCTCTGAATGTAATCGTTTATTTTGCCAGTAGGACCTTGCCAGATTTTGGAGAAACTTTGCAACAGGATTCGTTCTGTCTCCCAGCCCGAGCATCATTTTTTGACAAATCCGTCGAGAAATCACGTGTCAAGCAGCCAGGCAAGATCGCTTATCCTGGTTGTGCCATGGCAGACGTCAAGAGGAGCTGAGAGCAGAGTTGGCGAAGGCTTCGTCTGCAGAAGATGCTTTGACCCTTCAGCAACTCATCGATGACTCCCTCAGAAGTGGAATTGCTGCCAGAGAGATGCAGCCAGCGCGCAACTTGAGCCAAAAAAGACGGTCTTCACCGGTTCACCGGTTTGAAGTTTTTTTTTTCCAAAAGTATCTCCGATGCTGGGGTTCTCGTTTAGTTTACGTTGCCGCGGGTGGAGCGAGACGGAAGGGACAACATCATGAACGGAAAGGAAACCGTGGGAAATAGCTTGGGGAGAGCTCCGTTGGGAGGGAGCTAGACGGAAGCGACGATATCATGAACGGAAAGGAAACCGTGGGAAATAGCTTGGGGAGAGGTCCGTTGGGAGGGAGCGAGACGGAAGCGACGACATCATGAACGGAAAGGAAACCGTGGGAAACAGCTTGGGGAGACTTCGTTGGGAGGGACGACGACATCATGAACGGAAAGGAAACCGTGGGAAATAGCTCGGGGAGAGCTCCGTTGGAAGGGAGTGAGACGGAAGCGACGGCAACACGAACGGAAAGGAAGCCGTGGGAAATAGCTCGGGGAGAGCTCTGTTGGGAGGGAGCGAGACGGAAGGGACAACATCATGAACGGAAAGGAAACCGTGGGAAATAGCTTGGGGAGAGCTTTGTTGGGAGGGAGCGACATACTGAGAATGCAGAGCTGTTGGCACGTGTTTTCAGGACAAATTCCATCAATGCGGTTGTCCCGAAAAACTGTGTGCCCAAGACTTTTCAATGTGGATTGCAAACGTTGTGCGATGGGACATGCATAGCTTCGTTGGCAGGGAGCGACGCTGAAAATGCACAGCTGTTGGCACGGGTTTTTTAGGACAAATTTCATCAATACGATTGTTCCGAAAAACTGTGCGCCCAAGACTTGTCAAAGTTTCCAAACCCTGGGCCATGGGACGTGCGTAGCTTCGTTGGCAGGGAGCGAGACTAAAAGAGCAGAGCTGTTGGCACAGATTTTTCAGGACAAATTCCATCAACGCGATTGTCCCGAAAACTGGTGCCAAAGACTTCTCACATGGTCTCTGAACGCTGGGCAAAGAGACATGCATGGGAAAAAGTTCTTTGCTGGAAGTGTTTTCATTTTGCACGGCGTTCTGTCCGTCGATGCTTGGTTTTCGCTCCGTGAGCAGCGAAGCAAAATTAAACAAGAACCAAAGCATAGGATATGCATCAGAGTGAACGGACAGGTGGGAAAATAACTTGGGAAGAGCTCTGCCGGGAAGGAGTGGCACTGAAAATGCGGAGCTGTTGGCACACAAAGCAGCTTTTACACAGAGGAGCTTTACACAGAGGAGCTTTACACAGAGGAGCTTTACACGGAGGATCTTTTGCACAGAGAAGCTTGTACACAGGGAGGACTTTACACACAGAATCTTTTACGCAGAGGAACTTTTACACAGGAAAGGTTTTACACACAGAAGCTTTTACGCAGACAAATCTTTATACAGAGAAGCCTTGACACAGAGAAGCTTGCGCACAAAAAGGCTTTTACACAGAGAAGCCTTTGACACAGAGCAGCTTTTACACAGAGTAGCTTTTACACGGAAAGCTTGTATACACAGAGGCTTTGACACAGAGAAGTCTTTTACACAGAGAAGTCTTTTACACAGAGAAGTCTTTACACAGAGGAGCTTTTACACAGAGAAGCTTGTACACACAGAGGAGCTATTACACACAGACGCTAGTACACAAAGAAACTTTACACAAAGAAACGTTTACACACAGAAACGTTTACACACAGAAGCTTTTACACACAGAAGCTTTTACACAGGAAAGCCTTTACACAGAGAAGCTCTGACAAACAGAGGTTTTACACAAAAAAGCCTTTACACAGAAACTTATACACACAGACGCTTTTACACACAGACGCGTTTACACAGAGGAGTGTTTACACACGGACGCGTTTACGCACAGAAGCCTGAACGCACAGAAGCTTTTACACAGAGAAGTCTTTACACAGAGAAGTCTTGACACAGAGAAGCTTTTACACAGGAAAGCCTTTACACAGAGAAGCTCTGACAAACAGAGGTTTTACACAAAAAAGCCTTTACACAGAAACTTATACACACAGACGCTTTTACACACAGACGCGTTTACACAGAGGAGTGTTTACATACGGACGCGTTTACGCACAGAAGCCTGAACGCACAGAAGCTTTTACACAGAGAAGTCTTTACACAGAGAAGTCTTGACACAGAGAAGCTTGTACACACAGAGGCTTTTACAGAGAGAAGTCTTTTTACACAGAGAAGTCTTTACACAGAGACACAGAGGAGCTTTTACACAGAGAAGTCCTTACACAAAGGAGATTTACACACAGAAACTTCTACACAGCGTAACGCGCAGGATGTTTTACAAATAGAGGCCTTTACGGCGCACAGACACTTTTACACAGAGCAGCTTTTACACACAGAAGCTTTTACACAGAAGCCTTTGCACAGAGAAGCTTTTACACACAGAAGCTTTTGCACAAGGAAGCTTTAAGCCTTTTTCACGGAGAAGTCTTACACAGAGGAGCTTTTACGCACAGACGGGTTTATACAGATAAGTCTTTACACAGGAGTTTTTTACACACAAAAACCGTTTGCGCACAGAGGAGCTTTACACACTACACAGAGAAGCTCTTACACAAAAGCTTTTACACACAGAAGTTTTTACACAAAAACGCCTCTACTCTACACAGAAACTTTTACACACAGAAACTTTTACACAGAATCTTTTACGCAGAAGCTTTTACGCACAGACGCGTTTACACAGAGGAGTGTTTACACACGGACGCGTTTACACACAGAAGCCTTTACGCACACAAGCTTTCACACAGAGTAGCTTTTGCACAGAGAAGCCTTTACACAGAGAAGTCTCAACACAGAGAATCCTGTACACACAGAGGCTTTTACAGAGAGAGTCTTTTATACAGAGATGTCTTGACATAGAGGAGCTTTTACACAGAGAAGTCCTTACGCAAAGGAGATTTACACACAGACATGCTTACACACAGAAGGTTTTACAAATATAGAGGCCTTTACGACGCACAGAAACTTTTACACAGAGCAGCTTTTACACAGAAGCTTTGACGCAAAAAAGCCTTTACACAGAGAAGGTTTTACATACGAAACTTTTACACAGGAAAGCTTTTACACAAAGAGCTTTTTGCACCGAGAAGTCTTACGCACAGGAGCTTTTACGCACAGACGCGTTTACACAGAGAAGTCTGTACACAGAGGAGCTTTTGCACACAGAATCTTGTACACACAGACGCGTTCACACACACAGAAGGTTTTACATTCACAAACAGACAACTTTATGGCGCACACAACTTTTACGTAGAGCAACTTTTACACAGCGAAGCTTGTACACACGGGGAGCTTTTATACACAGAAGCTTTTACACATTTTTTTTTGCACACAGAAGCTTTTACACATAGAAACTTGTACGCGCAGAAGCTTTCACGCACAGAAGCTTTAACACAGAAAACCTTTACACAGAGGAGCTTTTACACACGACGCGTTCACACAGAAACTTTTCCACACAGAAGCCTTTACACAGACTAGTTTTTACACAGAGAAGTCTTTACACAAAGAAGTCTTGACACAGAGGAGCTTCCACACACTCACAGAGGCTTTTACACAGAGAAACCTTGGACACAGAGCAGCATTTTTACAGAGGAGCTTTTACACAGAGGAGCTTTTACACAGAGAAGCTTGTACACTCAGAGGCTTTGACACAGAGTAGTCTTTTACACAGAGAAACTTTTGCGCACAGAAGCTTTTACACAAAAAAACTTAAGACAGAGGAACTTTTACACACAGAAGCTGATACGCAAGGAAACTTCCACAAACAGAAACTTATACACACAGAGGGCGTTTTACACAGAAACTTTGACACACAGAAGCTTTTACACAAAAGAGCCTTTACGCAGAGAAACTTTTACACACAGACACTTTTACCCACAGAAGATTCGACACACAGAAACTTTTACACACAGAACCGTTTACACACAGAAGCTTTTACACACAGAAACTTTTACACAAGGAAGCTTTTACACACAGAAGCTTTTACATACAACAACTTTTACGCAAAGAAACTTTTACACAAAGAAACTTTTACACACAGAATTTGTTGCACAAAACACCTTACACAGAGGAACTTTTACACAAATAAACTTTTACGCGCAGACGTGTTTACACACAGTAGTTTTTATGCATAGAGACTTTTGTGCAGAGGTCTGTGCCCATCTTTCATCATGTCTCATTTTTCATGATCACTCACCATCTGTCATCCTCATGTCTTCGTTTTCATGCTCTTTTGGTACGGTCAGCTCCTGCCGTCGTTTAGTTTTTGTTTCGCACAGTGTTCTGTCCGTCCATGCTTCGTCCTCGCTCCCCCTGCGGCGAAGCAAACTACACGAGAACCCAGGAATAAATAACGACTAGAAAGATGGGATAGAGCTAATTGCAGTAGCAGAAATAGCGGCTAAAAGAATGTAGACGTAGCGGACGCAGCATGCTGTGGTGAGTTGTGGCCCCTGATGCTATCAGCGTGCACGATGTTTCAATAAAGATCTTACATCGATTTCGTGCAGAGCACGGTTGCCCACGCCTAAAAAAAAAACGTGCTGTGCGCTGTCTTGCCTTTGGGTTCTCTGGCCCACCTTGTTTTTTTCCCCGAAGGGTAAGACATGGTAAGGTCACATTGATTCAAAGTGGGAACCGGCACGCTTGTTCAGAAGAGGGCCAGAAAAACAACATGCCTGCTCTAGTCTCCCGCGTTTTTCTATTTTCACAGAGATTTTGTTTCCCCAAGTGAAGCTTCCATGGCTATACGGAGAGCCAGGTCTGCGGTTGCAAGAGCTTGAACAGCAGGACTACAATGAGAGGTTCTTGGCCGCTGCTTGCGCGGGTGATGTGGAGACGGTGGAGGAAACTTTGAGGAAAAGAGGGGACTGCAACTCGCAACAGATGCTTGGCAAACCTTCATGAGGCCAAAAAGATCCAACAAGGAATCAAACAAACTCAAGTGGTCCAAAAGGCTAAAAGGGATGGATACCAAAACTACAAATCATACATCAAGCCAGCCTCTGTCTCAGATGTTTGATGTCAAGAATAAAGTCGAGGTTGGAAATGTTGCAGAAAAGTAGATGGAGGTCCTTGTTTGATCAAAATTTGATCCTTGGTGTGCTTCCCCTGCTTCCCCTTTCAAATTTGCCCAGGAAGTGCTTTCCTGGCTTCTCATTGTGGCACATTGCTGCAGAGAAGGGTGACCTATCCTTGGCAGAGCTGGCGAAATCTTTCAAGTGTAAGACGGTGCCATGGCTTGGGCATGACAGATGCCAAACATTTTTTTACAAATGGAGGTTTTCAAAAGCTGCAGCATTGAAGCAAGCCTTTGTAGGGTTTCCCTGGGATTTCATAGGTTTCCACTGGCCACTGGCACTGGATATTTTTGGATTCCGGTTGGTTCTGGTTGGTCCCGGTTGGTTCTGTTGGTTCCGGTGCCTTGAGGCGTTGCTGGACCATTCTGGCTGGAGTGCCTTGATGTTGGCCTCCGCAAGGCACGACCATCGCTTGGTCCGTGCCCTGCTGGATGCTGGAGCTGATCCCAGCACCAGGACTCGAAGCAAAGCCTGCAAAGCCTAGTGGCCTAGTTACATATTGAGACATGATATATTCTATCAATATTGTCACGTGGCATCCCGGCATCCCCAAGATTCCCTGAGTAGGTCCATGATCGTGATATGCCTTGTGATGCCTACAAATCAAGAATTGTTCTTTGGCTTTGTATTTGGTGCAGCAGAAAATCGTCAGGTTGAGGCTATAGATCTAGACTTCTTTCGACATTTCATCCCTCACACTGTCGCCTTTGGCAAAAAAATGACACTGTGTATTTCATTTCCATGGCAGGAGCTCGAGTTCCGAGATGATTGTGAACTGTGACACGGATGAACAGTTGCAGTCAGTCAAGGGACGCCTGGATGAGACTGGGCGTCGCTCAGCTGAAACTGCCATATGTCAAACTGTCCCAACTTGCAATAACTTTCCCAACAAGCTTTCTTTTATATAAGTATATTTTCTCTCTATGTGCCTAGCAGAAAGGGCATTTGGAAACTTGGCGTGACCATCCGCCCATCCTTAAAATAACTAGGGCTAACTAGGGACTATCAAGATGCATACAGTATACTTGTTGAAGGTACGTCTTGCAAGAGCCCACCCACAGGAATAAAGAGGTTGAATTCTGGATGCATGCAGACCTAAAAAGGATGTGTATAGCCTTCTCCGTGTTTCAAGGCTTCTTTCTCACCTCCCTTCAATCATCCAGGGTATGATTGGGATGTTCAGATTCAGGAAAACCAGGAAAACCAGGTCTGCCTTGTCTGCCTTGAGTTCCTATCTAGACTGCTTTGTGATGTCAGGCATCGGTTGCTTTTTTGAATGGACCAACGCCACCACCGCTGCGACCTTGGATCTTGGGGACCAGCTGCTGGCTGGGGAAGAGCTGCTGTTGCCAACGCTACTTGGATTCACCTAGCTGACCTAGCTGACCTAGTTGACCTCGCGTGTGAAATGAATCGGAACTGGTGCCGGGTTCCTCCGCGGAGCTTGAAACAGCCACGTATTTCTTGATATTTTTTGAATGAATGTGTCGGGCTCTGGGCTCTAAGGTTCCAGAGAGTTGGTGGTCGAACAGCCCTGCACACTGCTCTTTTGCGACCGGGGCATGAAAGCAACAGAATTGCGGTGCTGGATCAGATCCTATCTCACGACATATCTGGGGCTGGTGCCCTCGTGAATGTCCAGGATGACATGGAAAGAAGCCCTCTGTGGTATGCTGTGAAGGCAGGATTTGTTGGATGCGCTCGACATCTCATTCGAGCTGGCGCGCTTGTTTCCATGGGCTCCATGTCTTGTTTGCACTTCGGATTTCAAGGCAACGTTTTTTCCATGTTTTTTTCACTTTTCACAATTGTACATAATTAATAATTTACATATGACTAGACCAGAATCTCCCAAGTTATGAGGATGTTTTCTGCTTTCCAGTGTACTTTGTAACCCAGGCGGGCTGCTGTAATGTTTATTTCTGAAGAAGCAGCTGATGATTCGGTGATGTGCTGTGGCGAAGATATGTGCCGACTACTCCTCCGGAATGGAGCATCTGACTGCATGGAAGAGATAGCAGAAGCAGAGGCTGTTTTGGAAGTTGACCTACGTAGCTGCCACTTGGATAAAGTGGAAGCGCAAAGTGCCCCTGTGACCTGAAAACCTTGTGTTGGATGAAGCGTGCTAGCTTCAATTGAACAACTTTGAATCTGCTCCCTGTTGGACAAGTGTTTTCTCCCTAGGAATCTTTCTGCTGTCAGACTTTTGAACATCCCCCCAAACAAAACTGGAGGACATCATCCAACTATCTCAACTTCCTAGATTTGTGCGGAAAGATTGTACCGACTCGTTGACAGTGTCCAAGGTCAGGGGGCTTTAGAATTGGAAGATGCTCTGGATGCTGATATTACCGCACAAGTTACGTTTTTAGAGTGCAGCCAAGCGCTCCTTGTCCTCTTGGAGACCGGGAAAGGAGATGATTCGAAGACGTGTCCCAAAGATCCGCAGCCTCAGATTCAGTGAAAATATAATGGCATATAATGACTATACAATACTATACATATGAAAATAATACAGACGTACACACACACACACACATATATATATATACATTATGTGTATATATATATATTATATGGGGATCATAGTCATAGTTACATTATATATATACACGTATATCACATATGGGGATTCATAGTCATAATAGTTACATTCTGTATATATATATATTATGGATATATTGAATGCAGAGTGACTCATCGGACCTCCATGGCACGGTATCTGCTTTCTTCAGCGGTGGAGGCTTGAAGATGACTACGATCTGCGCTTGTTGACGCAGCGCCCACAGAGGAGCATTGCCTCAGCGGATGAAGCAGCGGACTTCGCCCGTGAAGTTCGGGAAGAGTTGGAAGTTTCTTGGCGCCATGGTCGACACGGTCCCTTAGAGGGAATGTATCGAAGGTCTAGAGCCGAGTTGATGCCCTGATTGGAAATGGACCCAAAGTCTATGGTAAAGTTGAAGAGTGCTGCCAGGGTGG
>CAMXCT020000202.1:933016-960810 GCA_947184155.2 Cladocopium goreaui | reverse complement strand
TTGGGTAAAGACTCACGAACCCTAATCCTTCAATATGCTGCCTCAGCTCGATGGAAAATCCAATCATTCGACATCCAAACAGCATTCCTCAGAGGAAGTCGTCAAGATGGTCGTATATTGGGCATGGATCCCCCATCAGAAATGCGGGAACACATGAACTTGAAACCATGGGAATGCTGCGAATTGCTGAAGTCAGCATATGGCTTAGTGAATGCTCCACTGCTATGGTATGAAGAATTAAAGGGTGCCCTCCTGTCTCTCAACTTTGTGATTAGCCCTCTTGATCCATGCCTATTTGCATTACCTCGTCGTGATGGAAAAGGTATTCATGGTTTGGTTGGCGTACACGTTGATGATGGACTGGGTGCCGGTGATGAAACATTCAGTCTGGCCATACAACAATTGGAAAAGCGATGTCCCTTCGGTAGCAAATCAGTCAGCGATTTTGTATTCACTGGAATTCATATCAAACAACAATGGGATGGATCGATCACCCTTGACCAAACCAAATATGTGGAAGATATACCTCCTATAGATGTGGAACGAAATCGTCGCCAACGACCTGACGAATCCGTGACCGAGAAGGAACGACAGTCACTCAGGGGTTTGGTAGGAAGTATCCAATATGCTGCGACTAACACTCGACCTGATCTTTCAGCAAAACTCAGTTTAATTCAAGCCAAAATCAACCAAGCCTGTGTCAAAGACCTTTTAGAAACAAACCGTCTACTTCATGAAGCCAAAGTCCATAAACAAACAACCATCACGTTCAAACCAATTCCACTTTGTGATCTCAGGTTTGTTGCCTTTTCAGATGCCGCATTTGCCAACAGGGCAAACTCGCAGTCCCAAAAAGGATGCCTGATCCTTGCCGCATCGAAATGCATTGGAGAATGGAAAGCTAGTGATGTAAGTCCATTGCTTTGGTATTCCCGAAAAATCTCCAGAGTTGTAGCAAGTACACTGGCATCAGAAGCATATGCGTTGAGCGGCTCTGTTGACCTCTTAGCATGGTTGCGGATCCAATGGTCATGGATGTGCCAGCCAAGTTCACTATGGAAAACGCCTGAAAGGTGTTTAGCCCAATGTCCCGAAGCCTATGCCGTGGTAGACTGCAAAAGCCTTTACGACTTAATTCAGAAGACAACAGTACCTCAATGCCAAGAATATCGTACGATGTTGGAAGCATTGATTATGAAGGACCGAATTAAAGAAGGCATCTGTATTAAGTGGGTTCATTTCTGCAGCTCAATTGGCGGACAGTCTTACAAAATCAATGGATTGCTCTACACTGCGAGAGTTCTTGGCCAAAGGTCGATGCATCATTCATGATGTGGATGAAGTTTTGCGGGCCAGAGCCGACAAGCGAACAAAGAAAGCATGGATGAGTCATGTTGCAGCTCCCTCAGAAGTTGCCAATACTTGCCAATTAAAGATGTGTACAGTTCTGGAAAGACACAAAACACACTTAGATAAAACACTTTTTGACGAGTGTGATTTGCAACATGTGCAATGTCCAGCGGAAGGGTCAAGGTAACACGTTCCTCTGCGATTGCCGAACTAGGCTCGAATGCCCAGGGGGTTGTGGCACTTGGAGTAAAAGGTCTGTGTCGCTGACCGAGCCATAGGTGGGACAGGGTGCCCCATTTGGTATCATTGGATCAGGAGGTCCTACAAACAGTATTCAACATTAGGCCAGGCGGCCTCATTCAATTCCATTCAGTTCATTTGGTCTTGGGAAGACCTCCAGCCTTTTGGTGCTGAAGAACGCTACCAAATCCAACAATATATATCTATATATTAATATATATATATATATTTAGAGATATAGTTCAAAAATAATATACACACACACATGTTTTTAAAATGTACACACGCATATCATACATATATATATATATACACATCGATCTTTATGAACCTTTTTCCTTAAATGTACGTGAGTTGTAACCTTTTTTGAAGGGTGGGGTCCCACGGTGGGGTTATGTATAACGATGATAATTAGCCATAACGCCGGGGAATCCAATTCACAAAACAATGCCCAAAACGGCAACATTTTTTTGGGTAATGATTCAATTCAAAGTGAGTATACTTGAAGTCGGTGGCAACATGACAATTTGGGGATATCAGGTTTTTTCCGGATCTATCCGAATCTTGTGCTGATGAATCCTTGAGATTATGGTCCCTGCTGGAACATGGGCGTAAATATTTTTAAACCTCTCCAGTTTCCATAGTTACAAGGCACGCAACATTTGAATGAGCCAGGGTGGCAGGTGGCCTTGGGTGTGTTGTTTTCTTGTGATTACCTTGATCATGGAACAAATCATTCACATGTACGGGTGTTTCTGAAAATTGAGGCACCCTAAAGCCATCCATAACCATTGGTTTCCCAAGGCAGGCTTCTTACGGATTCTACAAGTTTTTTTCATTGGTTTGAGGACATGGTTTTTGGTGTCAGAATCCATTCTATTTCTCTGGGATTGGGTCAGCACCAGGTTTGTCCTGCATCCCAGCTTTTTCCAGGATATGCAGTCACAGGGCATATAATTATACATATATATATATATATATATACATCTGTATGTGTATATATATACATATGTATGTGTATATGTATATATACACACGTATATATATACATACGTATATATATATATACATATATATACAAATACATACGTAATGTATTTATGTATGTATGTATGTATGTATGTGTGTGTATGCATGTAAGTATGTATGTATGTATGTATGTATGTATGTAATGTGATGTTATGGTATGTTATGTTATGTATTGTATTGTATTGTACTGTATTGTATTGTATTGTATTGTACTGTATTGTATTGTATTCTATTGTATTGCATTTGTATTTGTATTTGTATTTGTATTTGCATTTGCATTTGTATTTGTATTGTATTGTACTGTATTGTATTGTATTGTATTGTATGTATGTAAAGGAATGTATGTATGTATTGGTATGGTATGGTATGGTATGGTATGGTATGGTATGTATGTATGTATGTATGGTATGTATGTAATGTAATGTAATGTAATGCAATGCAATGCAATGTAATGTAATGTAATGGAATGCAATGCAATGTAATGTAATGTAATGTAATGTATGTATGTATGTATGTATGTATGCATATATATATATATAAAGGTGTACAGATAGTAACGTACACAAAGATGCTGATTGAATGCATATTTGGCAAAACATGTAGCAACAAATCCTTAACATGAGACCCCGCGAAAGATAAAGGTGGGGTTCGCGAAAGATTCGCGAACGTATTTCTTGGGCGACGAATGGCCGTTGCAGATAAAGGAACTTAAAACAACCTGCCAAACACACATATATAGATATAGATATAGATATATACATATATATACATGTACACATAGTGTACGAAGATGCTGGTTGAATGCACATTTCATGATTCTTCTGAGGAATGAACTTATGATCCGGCATCAGGATGGGATTTTTCAAACTGTGCTAGTTTATATTAGTTCCCCCTGAAGTCTGTGTCCCAACATGCCGAAGCTCAGTTGTTGGATGTCTATGCAGTTTGACACCCCCATGTTCCTACTGATTCGGCCTTCAAATGATGTTGTCCCCACCCCACCCCGATTTTGCAGCTCAAAGAGCGCCAGTGATACTATTTTCTTGGGTGTCCCTCCCAGGAGTCGTAAGTGTTTATAACGCATCAATCTAACTGGGGATGTCCCACGAGTCTAGCTGGCGTATTGCGTATGGCGATTACATGTTGTTACTCCTCCCATTTGCCGGACGTCTCATCTCCCTGCACACCTGGAAATGAAAACGGAAGCCAGATGGAGATCAGAAACTCCTAATCACTTGGCTCATGGGATGCTATTTCCATAGAATAGGACTTCAAATGGGATGTTAATGAGATAGAACCAAGTATCAGATAGTACCAAGTGTTTGACATGAACCTTATATGCACTGGATTGGTTTTGCGGGGAGAATATGCAGGAAACCTTGGAGAAAAAGCAGCCGAACATAGGGGTTTCCCCGTGAAATGTTTCTAGACAAGTATGGTGAATTTCGGTCCGGTTTTTGCACGCAAGAAGCAGTCTGAGCGAACGATGAGATGACACACAAGACAAGACTATGTCTGGAATGGCAAAGCCCAAGCTTATGGTGGTACACTAATTGACTCACATGGTTTCAAACAAAGGTTTCCTCTAAAAAAACTTCAAACTCATGACCTAGTGACATCTGAAAGTCTTGGTATTTTCCTTCCTGTTGTGCTGAAGTCTTGGAAGACTTCCGTGGTGACCTGCTGGCAACGCTGCCAATTAAAATCAGGCCCAAGCTGACTTCTTATATTGGAAGATGGCAGCTCATGCTTACGTAGGTGAAGGTTGACGGTGGTGGGTTCAACATGAGAAATCTCCTGAGAAAGTCAGGTGTTGCCAAGCTTCATCGCCTGATTGCAGGGTACCACAGATTTGGCCATTTATGGTGCCATGTCCTGGAAATCGACCGTGGTAGGGGGCAAATATTTTGAAGGATATTGGTTGCGTTCTCAAGAATGAGACTTTTGTACCCATGCATGATCCAATCTGATGTAGATGAGCTAAGTCTTCTGTGAGCGGGGGAGTGCAAAATGCTCAGTCAGTTGGAGCACTCCTGTCACATCACTCGGCACAGTCTTACGGTTCTGGCCTGGCTCAAGAAAAGAAGCTTTGTGTTCAGGGTTATGAGCCCAATGCGGCCATGATCCATCGTCGTCAACATGGCGCTGGCAGCGGTAAAGGAGCTGCAGATGAGAGCGCAGCTGGCGCAGATGCAACTGCGGTGGCTGAGCATGCTCTCGCGCTGGTGCCTGGCGATCGCAGTCAGTGCGAAAACCACCAACTTGCCTTTGTTTCAGCATTTGGGCAGCCTTTGGCATCCAAAAAATTGAAGCGTTTCTTCATTTTAACCCATGGTTCCTATTCACGTGGCTATACCTTAAGGGCCGGGAAGAAATGCCGAAGCAAAGCCTTGGCCCAGTCATTGCTGCTGAAGGTGCAGATGTGTTCTTTCATTCATGACAATAACGTGCCATGAAGAATTTGTATTACTAAACATGTCTGTTTTGGAGAGACAATGATACATGTAGAAGAAGGAAGTACACTTTTTAACATGGTAGCCACAAGTGATAGTGATAATTTAAGGTACGTTTATAGTTGTCATTTAAACAGCTAATGATAATGATGAGAACTGCTGAGATGAACAAATGCTGGAAAATGGTTGTAACATCACCGTTGATGTCCCTACCACCATTTGACGTGGGTTCATCCAAAAATGGAGAAGACCCAACGGGACAATTTCCCACGCGGGGGAGTGGGGGAAATTGTGAGTTCACCGCGCCTCTTTTTCTGCGCATTTTACACCCAAACATATGTGGGGTTTTTCGGGGCAACCTTGCTGATTATAGAATTTATGATAGAAAACTGCCGCTTCTAGGCCTTTACCGCCGTGATGATATCTAAAATATCCAAGAGTCGATCCACTATTTCCCGTGTTATCCCCAAATACACAGATAATCTCTCAGATATAGCTGATAACAGCCAACAATAACAATACAAAATCTTAGCGATCTCCCATAATATCCCCCAATTACATTGACATGGCTGGCTCTTGACGGCTGATCATATCAATCGCCTGTACCAGGCATCACATCTATCGCCTGTACCAAAAGCGCCCAGCCAGCCGAGGAGAGTTTGGACCGACAGGAGACATGCGCAGTCCAAGACTTGGAGGCATACTTCGAGTGAGCGTTTTGGAAACGAGGAGGCGAATCACCACAAAAAGATCGGAGATTGTTTTGCCAAACATGTTTGTTTGAAAATGTGGGACTCCCATGATCTAAATATATCCACATATGCATTTTTTTGGGTGCATGTATACTGACATTTTTTTTTTTTGCGAAACTAATCTAGCTTGTGTTTTTTTGGTGTTTTCTGTCTGTATATATCTGATTATATAGGTGTTTTGTTTGACATGCCGTTACAACTTAATAGCTAACACACCATAACTACTTGGGTTTGGAAATCCCAGGGATGAGACACATTCAAAATCGTCTGATTGGCCATCTTCGGGAGATTTGGGGGGCCGTCAACTGCAAATTAGATTTTCGCGATCAGTTCATGCGTATTAAAATGTTTGTGTATGTATTGATATATATATATAGCGTGTATACACGCGCAATAGCATAGATACATGCAGCAAACCCATACAACCAGTAGCTTTGTCTGTGAAGGCGAACTGTTGATTTGAATATTGGATAAACAGATGGCAAACATTTTAGCCCGATACAACTGAATACTGAATACAGCTCAAAGGTAGTTGTCTAAGATATCACCGTAAATCAACATGCACATATATATATGTATGTACTTTGACATATACAAGTTTATAGCCCATAGACATTTATGGTGATAAATACCAACAATACTACAACAAACCAACCGGTGAAGGGCAGTGCAAATCTTAATCCTACAGCCAGCTGATATTTTTCCCGAGAGCGCCTGCGAAGGGTTCTTCGTAAAAAAGCAGCCGTTGTAATACATCTTCACGCCCTCACATCTGCTGATCTACATCTTCACACCTTCACATCTGCTGATCTACATCTTCACACCCTCACATCTGCTGATCTGCATCTTCACACCTTCACATCTGCTGATCTACATCTTCACACCGTCGCATCTGCTGATCTACATCTTCACACCCTCACATCTGCTGATCTGCATCTTCACACCTTCACATCTGCAGGTCTACATCTTCACACCCTCACACCTGCAGATCTACATCCTCACACCTTCACGTCTGCTGATCTACTTCCTCGCACCTTCACATCTGCAGATCTACATCTTCACACCTTCACATCTGCAGATCTACTTCCTCGCACCTTCACATCTGCGGTTCTTCTCTCGCTCTTCTTTCTATCTCTCTCTTAAGGCGGGGGCGGTGCCGCCGGAGCGCCACGAAACGCAACCCTTTCGCACGAAATGGACGTTGGACATCAAAAATTGAGCTAAAATTGCGATTTTACTTAGTCCGCCGCAACCCTTTCGCACGAAATGGACGTTGGACTTCAAAAACTGAGGTAAAATTGCGATTTTGAGGTGTCCATCGCAACGCTTTCGCACAAAATGGACGTTGGGCATCAAAAACCGAGGTAAAATTGCAATTTCACGGGTCCGGTCTTTGTGTGTAAAAGCGTCTGTGTGTAAAGGAGCTTCTGTGTGTGAATGTTTCTGTGTGTAAAAGCCTCTGTGTGTAAAAGCGTCTGTGTGTAAAAGCGTCTGTGTGTAAAAGCGTTTGTGTGTAAAAGCGTCTGTGTGTAAAAGCTTCTGTGTTTAAAAGCGTCTGTGTGTAAAAGCTTCTGTGTGTAAAAGCGTCTACGTGTAAAAGCTTCTGTGTGTAAAAGCGTCTGTGTGTCAAAGTGTCTGCGTGTAAAAGGGTCTGTGTGTAAAGGTGCCTGTGTGTAAAAGGCTATGTGTGTAAAAGTGTCTAGTGTCTGTGTGTAAAGGCGTCCGTGTGTAAAAACCTATGTGTGTAAAAGTGTCTAGTGTCTGTGTGTAAAACCTTCTGTGTGTAAAAGCTTCTGAAAAGCGCCTGTGTGTGGACGCTTCTCTCTCTCACCCTCTCCTCTTTCTCCTATCTCTCTCTCTCTATCTATGTCTCTCTGTGGTTGCAAGTCACGTGTCATACGATGCCCTTTACCAAGCGCCACAGTGCATATGCATGGGTTGTCACATGTATCCTCTTCTTAATCAATCTTGCTTTTCACAACTTATCCCTCCATAGCTCATATACAATTCACCCACCATTCACCGACTATTTTTTACGACTACCATACTCAGAGCTACTTGAAAAACGTCTTTTTCGCTCTCGGGCCAACCGTCGTCTAGTTGCAAGGCATCTAAGATTGGCAATAGTGAGGATGATTTTTTTCTGTGTGTATGAGGCTTTGTCTTTTTCAAGATCTGATGTGAATCAAGAGTTTGGGTGTTGTGGATGTTTTTACATCCAATATTACAAAGAAAATCATATCAGTCTTGGCAAGAAAACAAATGACCCCCCATATCCACTGTTTATTTTTGGAGCGGGCAAGATTTGGGGGGCATCGCGCCCCGACCAGCATATTGCCTTTGGATTCAACGAACTCAAACAAAACAACGTGTTTGCTTTGTTCGAACAAGACCATCTTGGCACATGATCCACCAAGTTCAAAGAATCAAAACCATATGGTTGGTCAAAAACATCTCAATTGGTAGCTGTCTGGTGGCTTCATGTTTTTGTTCACCTTGTATGACCCAATTTTGACTGACATGTTTAAATGGGGATCGAAAGTAACATTGTTTGATTGACCATTTCTTTGACAATGAGAGAAACTTGTAGTAGGATTGACGCAAACTGCAAGTTTGCAAGGCGCAATGTATCATGGGTCTCTGTCCCCAAACTACGATGCTGAACATAACCCCAATCAAAGCTGTGTGATCAGTTTCAACAGTAGACGCTGACAGTAGGCTTATCATGACATATCTGTTGTTAAACTGGGTTAGCTAGCACAGAGTAACTTTCCGAACTATGTGGCACCAGCCCCAAACGCATCGGAGCTTTCCCAAACTCCATGTAACCCCCGTCATTGGTTTCCAGGACGCCTATGGTGGCGACCATGTAAACACCTCGGTGGATGATCTGCTGGGAGGTCTCTTGGCAGCCTGGAGACTTAGTCATCGACCCAGGAATCGACTGAGCCGAAAAGACCGCCAAGATATAACGAGGATCATCGATATATTTATATCTGTATATATTTATTTATTTACTATATATATATATTTATTTATTTTTTATTTATTTACATACTGTAGATGGACGATGAAATCAAACCCTTGCTGTATTGTTGTCAACCCCCACGCCCCAAAAATCTTAATGTTGTCTTTGGGCTGCGCGCTTGGCACCGGTGGACAAAAAAAACAAATTCTGAACGCAGAGGAAGTTAGATAGAGTTTTGTTCAACATTGAAGTTTGGGGTGTGGGGTTTTATTTGGTAGATGTCTGTAGGGTTTGATTTTTTGTCTATCTACTGTATGTATGTATGTTTTCTTCTCATGAGTCTTATCTATATATATATATAAATATATTTATATGCATATGCGCCTACAAGTACATAGAATATAGTTGAAAATGTTGGTCATTTTTGAGCATCTCCCAGGTTTGAAAAATGGGTTAAATTCTGGCACATTCTTTGTACTTGTAGATGCTTATCAAAGGAAGTTGGGACGCAATACTTCTGTGTTACGGACAAATGGAATTGTCAGACTTGACATTGGTGAAGGGTGGTGTGCGACTTGACATCACATAACAATACATCACAAAAGAATTGACATTGATGCAGGGTGGTGTGCGACTTGACATCACATAACAACACATCACAAAAGAACTGACCCTGATGAAGGGTGGTGTGCGTCTTGACATCACATAACAATACATCACAAAAGAATTGACATTGCTGAAGGGCGCTGTCAGACTTGACATCAAATAACAATACATCATAAAAGAGTTGACATTGATGAAGGGTGGTGTGCGACTTGGCATCACATAACAATACATCACAAAAGAATTGACATTGTTGAAGGGCGGTGTGAGACTTGGCACAAATAACAATACATCACAAAGAATTGACATTGCTGAAGGGCGCTGTCAGACTTGACATCAAATAACAATACATCACAAAAGAATAATAGGCTATGACAAGGGGGTGTGAGACTTGACATCACATAGCAATACATCACAAAGGAATCATAGGCTATGACACAGGGTGGTGACGAAGGGCAGTGGTGACTAAGGGAAGTGGTGACGAAGGGAAGTGGTGAGGATGTGAAGTGGTGACGAAGAGAAGTGGTGACGAAGGGAGTGTGGTGACTTTGGGAAGTGGCGACTAAGGGAACTGGTGACGAAGGGAGTGTGGTGACTTGGGGAAGTGGTGACGAAGGGAGTGTCGTGACTTTGAGAAGTGGTGACGAAGGGAAGTGGTGATGAAGGGAATGCTGCAAAATACATTGTACTGGCTGCATGAATGTTGCATGGGCTTTGTTTTGGAGAGGAAGCCGGAGTACGAAACCTTGTGTGGCTGCTCCATGTAAAGTGACTGCAGCCGGCGATGAAAGGTACCTCGTGTGTGCGGCCGGTGCGGCTGCGGTCGTTTCATGCGCGAATTGGTTGCTCCTCATGCTCCTCTGTGCCCTGCAACGAGTGGTTGTTCCATGTTGTTCCTGTGTGCGTAGTTCTTTGCGTTTCTTGAATCTCTGGTTGCAGATCGCATTGGAATGGTTGCATGATTGTTGTCATGCTCTGTTGCCATGTGCGTAGAGAGATGCGGGTTAGCCATGTGATGCCGCGAAACGCATTGTAATGGCTGCATGACTGTTGCATGGGCTTTGTTTTGCTGAGGAAGCCGGAGCACGAAACCTTGTGTTTCTCCATGTAAAGTGACTGCAGCCGGCGATGAAAGGTACCTCGTGTGTGCGGCCGGTGCGGCTGCGGTCGTTTCATGCGCGAATTGGTTGCTCCTCATGCTCCTCTGTGCCCTGCAACGAGTGGTTGTTCCATGTTGTTCCTGTGTGCGTAGTTCTTTGCGTTTCTTGAATCTCTGGTTGCAGATCGCATTGGAATGGTTGCATGATTGTTGTCATGCTCTGTTGCCATGTGCGTAGAGAGATGCGGCTTAGCCACGTGATGCTGCGAAACACATTGTAATGGCTGCATGAATGTTGCAGCTGGATCTCGTAAATAGTATTGGAGTGGCTGCATCAAGGCTGCGACAGTGATTTGTCAGCAGATTTTCTCATTTTTGGCGCTAGTAATTTTCCTTCTAAAAGTCCTTTTAAAAAGTGCTTCAAAATCGTCTTTTTTTCGCTTTGGGTCGAGATCCGGTTTTGGAGCTGCAATTCCTATTGTCATTATGTACAAGAAAGCTTCTCCTCTGTGTTAACTTTTTCCTGTAGAAACTTGCTGTGTGTAAAAGATTTTGTGTGTAAAAGCTTCTGTGTGTAAAAGCTTCTCTGTTTAAAAAGCTTGCTGTGTGTAAAAGCTTTGTAGTACAGTACAAAGTAGTACTGGGACGTACTTTGTGCAAGGTTCGTGTTACAAAGTAGTACTGGGACGTACTTGCGGCTAGTACTTGCGCAAGCTTCGTAGTACAAAGTAGTACTGGAAAGTGCCTCGTGCAAGCTTTGTAGTACAAAGTAGTGCTGGGAAGTGTTTTGTGCAAGCTTTGCAATACGAAGCAGTACTGGGTGCAATCTTTGTAGTACAAAGTAGTACTGGGAAGTGCTTTGTGCAAGCTTTGTAGTACAAACTAGTACTGGGAAGTGCTTTCTGCAAGCTTTGTAGTACAAAGTAGTGCTGGGTGCAAGCTTTGTAGTGCAAAGTAATACTGGAACGAGCCTTGTGCAAGCTTTGTAGTACAAAGTAGTACTGGAACGTGCTTTGTGCAAGCTTTGTAGTACAAAGTAGTGCTGGGTGCAAGCTTTGTAGTGCACAGTAATAATGGAACGCGCCTTGTGCAAGCTTTGTATTACAAAGTAGTACTGGAACGTGTTTTGTAAAAGCTTTGTGGTACAAAGCAGTACTGGGAAGTGCTTTGTCCAAGCTTTGTAGTACAAAGCAGTATTGGGAAGAACTTTGTGCAAACTTTGTAGTACAAAGTAGTACTGGGTGCAAGCTTTGTAGTACAAAGTGGTACTGGAACGTGCTTTGTGCAAGCTTTGTAGTACAAATAAATACTGGGAGGAACTTTTTGCAAGCGTTGTAGTACAAAGTAGTACTGGGAAGTAGTTTGCGCAAGCTTTATAGTACAAAGTAGTACTGAGAAGTACTCTGAGCTTTGTAGTACGAAGTAGTACTCTGACGTGCAGAAGAGCTGAGATGAGTTGAAACTAGTTTCGGTGAGATGAGAAGAAATGAAATGAAAATAGTCAAGAAGAACTTGGCTGACATATTGGAAGACATGAAGTGAGATGAGAAGAGATCAGATGAGATGAGTTGAGATGAAGTGCAAGTGTGAAGTGTGGAGTGCGGGGTGTGAAGAGCGCAGTGAGGTGTGAAGAAAGTGTTCGCTTGGAGTTGCATTGCGCCGGGGTCCTCCGCAGGTCATGTTCTTGGACACCAAGAGCGCAACAGCTTCGCACAAAGCACGCACGCACGGGCCTGGCTGGAGCACGGCGCATGCAAGTTCTATAGATGAGAAAGGTCTTATAGTATATCCCTAAGGCAACTTCCGCCCCGCCTCGTGCGGATACGTTATCTTTCCTTGGGTTTAGTAATTATTTTGATAAATGTCATGTTGTATATAATTTAACTCGAGCACTTGTATACCTATAGTTTCACAATGTTTCACACATATGATATCATTTGATAGTAACATGCACTATTATGTTTTTTTTGTCTGCTGCTATTATTTTCTGGATTTTAATGTCATGTAAAATTTTACATGGTGCTAAAGCGCACACAGCATAAAACCTGTAGTACATACATAATCAATTATTACGTATGAAACAGACATATGATTAACAGTGACTAACAAAATATCCTGGTTACTCTCCATGTACTAGTTGGAAGGTATTTCCAAGTATAGCTCCAAAATGGGCTGCCAAGCCGCAGAATTGCTGAGCCATTCCCAGATAGGCTTGGAAGATGCCTTCGGCAAAAAAACAACACATCTCTATGATTTTCAAGATGAGGTCTATGACCATTTGTCTCTGGCAAATATGTGGCTAAACCAACAAGGAAACAGGGGGCCAATCACCCGAGGAACTTTCGCATCGTTCGCAGCTCACAAACCTCGGTATCGGTCAAGGTGGTCAAGGTGTGGTATGCCAAAATTTTATGGCACAACAGGAAGAACATGTTGTTTGTTGGCCCTTCGACCTTACATGGGAATACGTAGAGTCTTTTAAAATTGGCTGCATCACAGCTCTGGACCAATTTCGTTTTTTTGCAGTTTGCAGATGTTGAGACGTACTTTGGTAAATCTTGGCGAAAGGTTTCTTTGCAGCTTAAAATTTTAGCTGCAACAAAAATACAATTGAAGAATGCTGGAGACATATTTTGTGTCCCACTGAACAGTCGGTTTGTGAGCCTGAGGAGATGATCTCAACTGATTTCAACCAGTGGGGCCCCGTTTCTTCCCATGGATGTGACCACGCACGATACACGTTCTATCAGTTATATCTTGATTATAGAGCTGTTACATAGAGAAATCAACTCTTAAGAACTAGCTTCAAATCCGGTAGTGATTCTATTATTTTCTACTCTATATTGTCCGACCATTGTTCTGGGTGAAATCGTTCCATGAATAGCGGCACAGGGGATGCAGGCAGCACGCGGGCCGGGCAAAATCGTGTCGTGGTCCTTCATGAACTTCGGTTTGGTTGCTTGGCATACCATGTAAAGTATTTGCTAAACTCATATATATATATAATTATATATAAAGGGGTAGAGTTTTGTGTTTTACTCGCTAGTGATTTGAGAATTGGTGATTTACTGGTCGCAGCCCACCTTTCACTGGTCAAATGTTTGTCAACGGCGAGTTTTCGGTGGGCTGGGATCACTGGAGTGATCTTGGAGGGGATCTAGAGAAAGCCACCAGGTGCCTTTCAATGGTGCCCAAGAAACAAGCCCACCTGAAACAGCACGTGGCTGTGATATGAACCTCATTTGGAGATGACTTTCCAGTTGAATATCGATGTTTTCCACTCCGGTATCCATGATCTAAACGGCACACCGGCAATCATGTGCTTCCCAGAGCCTTCATTGAATCTGACATTATGTCCAGAATTTCATCACCTGGATGCTAAATTGGGATGATCCATACTGGTCAATACCCAAAATGAAGTGGACTGTTTTGTTTAACTTTGGTTGGTCAAAGGGGAGAATAGTTTTTTGAGTTCCCGTATTTTTTTGGGGGTTTATTCAAGTCTCGGAATCTTCCTTGAAACTGCTCCTTTTGCTCTCAAGGTCGACCAAGAATGGATATCCCACAGATTGAACAGGTTGGATGTCTTACAAGTGTGTGCAATTAGGAGATGAAAAATTGTGCTCCAAGTGCCAGATTCTTAGGTTTTAACCCATACATAAGCTTTGGGACGAGGACACGACCTGAGTCCATACTGGCAGGTATATGACCTGTAGGTATGGGACTAGCAATGGGGTACCTCCAACATCTTGGAAAAGTCATTATAGCAACCACGAAAAAGATAGAAAACTGAAATCTGACCACATAAAATTATGGTAGAAAAATGGTAACCACCTAAAATGATCTAGGTGCAAGGTCCTCGGACCACAGATTCCAGGAACCTTTCAGTAATTACTTCCGATCCAAGTTCAGGCTTCAGGCTTGTTACATTGATTTAATATGTATATATATAAAAACAACGTATGTCCCCTTTAAATATAGTACTTCCCCCAAAAGATAGAAACATGATTTCTTTGCTCTTCTATCTTTTTGGGGCTGACTATTTGAAATGCCATAAACCAGCTGCTTTTTGGCCAACGGTTTCTTGGTCCCTCTTGAAACCCTGACTTCTTGACACATCCTCATCTCGGCCCCTTTGCTCTTGATTTCCGTAGCAGAGTCCTTGGCGCCCAGTTTACTATTTTCCTGCTCCACATGTACTGGTTCGGCATGATCATCAAGATCGGAACCTACTACAGGCCACTGGTGGGCAACTGATAACGGGTTTTACCACCCAAAGATGGGATTCGCACGGGAGATGTTTCCTTAATCTGCTGAACTTGCTGTAAATCTTCAGGTGCCATGGTCATTCAAGTTTCTTCCAGCTTTGGGATCCTATTTTGCTGAGAACTGGACTGCATTGAACTGGAGACTATCAATCCATTGGACTTGTTCTGACATCTTTACCCTGGCCTCATTTTGAATGGTACAGCTGAGGAAACTTGGCTATAAGTAGAGATTTTCCATTGCCAGATTACTAGTGGGTATTCTGTCTGGGCAAATTGCAAGGATCCCAGTTGCGACGACGCCAAATCAATGTTCACATTGAAACCATCAATTTCGTGAGATCTGTCAGTTTTGGGATCTGTCAATGAGAAATTTGGGATCTGTCAATTGTATATATATTTGGGATCTGTCAATTGTATATATATTATACATATATTTTATATAATCTATATCAGTTTGAATTCTCCAGACGCTCTATTTTTTCTCCATGGTCGATCCCTGGTCCCAGAACGGACAACTAGGAGATTCGTGAAACTGGATTCTTATGGAATTGACAATTGGAATTGGCACATTCTTATGGAATTAAACATATGAAGCTGCAACATGCTGCAACTGGTTTCTTATGGAAACATATCGGAATATAACCACAGGCATCATAGGACAGTGGAGATTTAATGGGATATTAAGATATATTAAGGGGTTATGTCGGTTATGTATGGATATGTCGTGATATTTTGTTATATATATATATATATCTGTATAATGGAATGTACGATTATATCCAATTTGGATATTCGGGTATATCTCTGGATGAATTATATCAACGTCAGTGTGACGTCCCTGGAAGAGTAACTATCCAAGATGACTGAAGTTTTCAGATGAAAACTGCAAGGAAGGCTGATTTCCAAGTTTTCCGGACAGAAAACATGAGTCGCTTCTCTGAGCCGGGATCACCAGGCAAACGGGGCAAGCCCGCGATTTGCAGTCGAACCTCTCCTCCATGGCACCTCGGTCGCAGGGGTGCAAACGGTGTAGCGGTGTTGATACAGTGAGGCAACTGTTTCTTTGTCTGGACATTTTAAGTGTTGGCACGCAATTCTACTGGAAGCAATTTCCTAGTTGAAAGACGTCATGGATCGAAATTCAAAGCGAAGGAGACATTTTGTTCATCTTCAGGAACTGCCTTCTACCACAAAACCATGTTTTGGAGTACCCAAGTTTGACCCCATACCGTGATGGATATATGAGATACTCAATCAAGTGTTTTAGGATTTTGAGATGTCGTTGCATCCCAACTTTCAATTGTGAAAAGACCGCCCTTGCTGACATTTATCTGTTGGATGCGCCCCTTCTGTCGTTGAGCCGTGGAATTGTTGCTCGTGGTGCCGCGTCCTAGGACCAATCTGGTCAGCTACTCACGAGAGTTGATGGTGGCCATTGTCGCATGAAAACAGCAAACATATTTCGAACATGAGTTTTTGATAGTTTTTTGGTAATTTTAAAGTTTTGACATGGACATGGCCATTTCTGAAGGCTCTCAATGTGGTCCTCAGATCTGTGTCATCCGAGGATTTTGGTGACAAGAAGCGAAGCTGAGAGCGAGAAAAACCACCGGTGGTGGACTGGTGTCTCAACCCTGCAAGTCTGGATGAAAATGAACGAGAAAGTCTGGACACGTCTGGAGGAACACGAAAAAGATAGAAACCAGAGGTTTGATAGTGGGATAATACTATGATTAACAGTGGGATAATATTATCATTAATAGTGAGATAATCATATGACATGATATGACTATGGTTTGATATGGTTTGATAGATTTCCTGCATTTTCAATGCAGACTCCGGCATGAACTGCCCTTCTTTGGTGAACGGATGTGAATGGTGAACAGCCATTGCTTCGGAAAACGAGCCGACTTGCAGGGAGCCGTTGTGAATCCATGTCATCACAATTCTGAAAAAATATTTTATGACATATATGTGTTACCATAATAATATATATATATATATACATATATACATATATACATATATATATATGACAATTATAAACAACATGTTTGGTGGGTCTTGTTTATACTGTTCATCAAGCCATCCACCGAGGATAACCGAGGATGATCCGAAATGATGTGGGATGGATGACTTGAAACTACAAACCAGCCAAGCCGGCTTTTTGAAGGCACAGCCTGAGCACATGAGCCAGCTTGGCGAACATCTCACTTGGACAATCGCAAAGGCGTTGTCCGCACGGATCGATCATGTTGTCCGGAAAGAGGCGCGAAACCGAAACAAGGCAGTTTCAGTTGGGGCTTCTGGGTTCGCTTGCAACCCCAATGATGAGGAACAGTGCAGATTTGTTGATTTACGTGACACAATGGTTTGAAGTTTGAACATTTGAATTGGTCGCTTGGCCACAGAGTGATGAAACTTTGATCAGGAGTTTCTTTTGATACCCCGCGGCAATGGAATATGCAAAAGCAACAACCCAGACTTTAGGAAATCAATATTTGGGTTTGTCTGAAAATGGGATATACCCCCAATGAAATAGCCATTTAGTAGGGATAATGATCAGAAAAACCATTGGGTGTAGGGGTACACAACATTTTCAGACACACCCATTTGTCTCCCGACCTTTGTTTGTGTCGATGCAGAGTATGAGTCAAACTTGGATACACCAAGCTGCGACGATGACCACTGAGTTTGCAGCCAGCTGGGGCCCAAGCCGATATTTCCGCGCCCATGTCATCAAAGTGGAATGCCAGTGGTGAAATTTTGACAACGAAATTCCGTTCGTCATGGTGAGTGATTTGCCTAGACACGGAAAACCAGCACAGATCCCATGTTTCGAGCCATGTCCGCAACGAAAGTGATTTTTTTTAACGATCGCATAATTGTTTTCATGACATTTGCCGGGCCTTGGCAATTTTTGGTCCAAGTTCGACCACCGAGCCCGCAGCGAATTCTGGAGTTAATGCCCATGGATGGCTGTTTTGGGTGTGCCCACTGAGCAATTGTCCCTGCTTTTTTTGCCAGAAACGAATGCAAAAATGTCCTTTCCGACATGAATTTGTTCCCAGGTTTTGTTTAACCTGGGGATTACGGGTTTGTTTGAAAACACCACCATTGCATCGGGTTTTTATCTGTGTTTCTGAAACCACCCTTTTCAGACACACGCCAGTCTATATCCACATCATACATCATCATACTTGTATTACCGTTTTGGTTGGTTGAATCCCTGAGCTTCAGCCCTCATCATGTCAGGCGGATGGTGAACTATATCCCATATCCCATAATGAATATCCCATGAACCCCATGATCTACCCGTTTTTGCAGGGCATCACCAATGGTGCAGTTCCAGTTGTAGGTGGTGAGGAAATCACCATAGTTAAAGGTGACCAGGTATGTGTACAGTATAGACCATGTTGCATGTAGTTTATATGCTGTATATGTACTGCAGCAATTTTATATTCTGGTTTTAGTTACCTTCAAGCTCAACAAGTGAAAAGGCGCTGAATTAGTGCTCAGGGTGTGTTCATCAGATTTATGAGCCCAAATCTTCCGTTCATGAGGTTCTGATACCCAGCTGTGACTGTGCAGTTGTTGATGCCGAGCTGGTTCAGCTCTGGAGGTTGACTCTCCCGCTCCTGAAAACCAGGCAAATCCAAAGGTATTTCCATAACCTTGAAAAGTATCTCCAAGACTACCCAAAGGCTCTTCAGAACCGAGTTTCAAGAAACCTGAAGAACGACTAAGGATGGCTCAGCAACAGCATCCACAACAACCAAGCACACCCCCAGCACCGGCTGCAGGACAAGCAAATGGTCCTAACATGTCACAGGTGATCATGCAGATGACGGCCCAAATGACACAAGGTTAGACTCGGTTCAATCAAGCATTTGCAGACATTAGGAGCCAACAGCTACACATCAACAGAAACGTTGAGAGATCAGTCGGGTATAAGGACAGGTCAGAGATGATGCAGCCAGAAAAATGATGAAAGACGTGCGGGTCGATTGATTTCAGCGAAAATGGTGCTGTGTCAGAAATGGGCTCTACCGCATGCCCCAAACTGGTCATCTCATGGCTACAATGATGGTGAAACATGGATTTTGGAGTACCATAATTGCAGGCAAACCCAAATCTATCCGAATCTAGAATATATGGGTGGCCCGAGAATCACATTGTATGGCGGTAACCCGTGCGGCCCCATGTGAAGTTTCAGTTCAGTCAGCGTCACAGGATATGATCCTCCATCAAAGCAGCTGGATCTACTCAGATGTCATTAGGTCATGAGTTTGAGGTCTTTTTAAAGGAAGCCTTTTTTACAAACCATTTGAGACAATGAGTGTACTACCATGAGCTTGGGCTTTGCCATTCCAGACATATTCTTGTGTGTCATAATCGTGTTCGCTCAGACTGCTTCTTGGATGCAAAAACCAGACCAAAATTCACCATACTGGTCTAGGAAGATCTACGGGGAACCCCCTATGTTCGGCTGCTTTTTCTCCAAGGTTTCCTGCATATTCTTCCCACAAAATCAATCCAGCGCATAAAAGGTTCATGTCACACACTTGGTTCTATCTCATTAACATCCCATTAGAATTCCTTTTCTATGAAATAGCATCCCGTGAGCCAAGCGATTCGAAGTTTCTGATCTCCACCTGGCTTCCGTTTTTCATTTCCACGGCAACTTGCTTTACCCTATTCCTCAGGCGAAATGGCGATATGTTAGTTGTGCTGGGAGATGAAACGTCCGGCACATGGGTGGAGCAACAGCATGTATTGGCCATATGCAATACGCCAGCTAGACTCGTGGAACATCCCCAGTTAGATTGATGCGTTAAAAACCCCTTACGATTCTTGGGATGGACATCCAAGAAAATACTATCACTGGCGCTCTTTGAGCTGCAAAATCAGGGTGGGAACATCATAATTTGAAGACCGAACCAGTAAGAGCATGGGGAGGGTCAAGCTGCATACACATCCAACAACTGAGTTCATTCGCTGCGGCATGTTGGGACACAGACTTCAGGAGGAACTAATGCGAACTAAAATAGTTTGATCACCACACCGGGATGTATCAACCCCACTTGCAACACAATTATGCCGATGGGTGTCTATCTATCTATCTACCTATCTATCTATCTGTCTGTCTGTCTTTCTTTCTTTCTCTTTATCTATCTGTCTATCTATCTAGCTATCTGTCTATCAAAGTATCTATCTATCTACGTATGGGCCTACCTACCTACCTACATCGATCTATCCATCTATCTCTCTGTTTTTCTAGATATCTTTCTATCAATGTATCTATCTGGACATATCGATCATTAACTCTGTGTCATTGTCTACTAATATTATTTATCATTTAGTATCTTTCTTGCATTATCTATCTACCATTATCTATTTATCACTGTCTATCATCCATTAATCTTTCTTTTGTTTTTCCTTCCTTTCTTTTTTCTATTTTCCTTTGTCTTTCTTTCACTTTCTACCTATCTTTATCTTTTTTTATATATATCTTTATCTTTCTATCCTTATCTACCTACCACTTTCTATTTGTCATTATCTTTCTATCACTGTATCTCGCCTTTTACGTGGTCTTTTGGTGTCACGTACTCTCGGTACTCGGTAACGGTGCACGTTTTTGATGGGTGGGGTGGGGTGGGGGGACTGATAACGTTCAAGTACACTTCTACACATACGTCATGCTACGCTACTGCACGTTCCAAGTACACTGCTACACATACGTCATGCTACGCTACTGCACGTTCCTCTTGCACTTGCACACACACGTCATGCTACGCTACTGCACGTTTCTCTTGCACTTGCACACACACGTCATGCTACGCTACTGCACATTCCTCGTGCACTTGCACACACGTCATGCTACGCTACTGCACGTTTCCCTTGCACTTCCATACACACGTCATGCTACGCTACTGCACGTTCCTCTTGCACTTGCACACACACGTCATGCAACGTTGGGGTGGGGTGGGGTGGGGGGGCTGATAACGTTCAAGTACACTACTACACACACGTCATGCTACGCTACTGCACGTTCCTCTTGCACTTGCACACACCCGTCATGCTACGATACTGCACGTTCCAAGTACAATGCTACACATACGTCATGCTACGCTACTGCACGTTCCTCTTGCACTTGCACACACACACACGTCATGCTACGCTACTGCACGTTCCTCTTGCACTTGCACACACACGTCATGCAACGTTGGGGTGGGGTGGGGTGGGGGGGCTGATCACGTTCAAGTACACTTCTACACACACGTCATGCTACGCTTCTGCACGTTCCTCTTGCACTTGCACACACACACACGTCATGCTACGCTACTGTACGTTTCTCTTGCACTTGCACACACACACACATGTCATGCTACGCTACTGCACATTCTTCGTGCACTTGCACACACGTCATGCTATGCTACTGCACGCTTCTCTTGCACTTCCACACACACGTCATGCTACGCTACTGCACGTTCCTCTTGCACTTGCACACACACGTCATGCTACGCTACTGCACGTTCCTCTTGCACTTGCACACACACACATCATGCTACGCTACTGCACGTTCCTCTTGCACTTCCACACACACATCATGCTACGCTACTGCACGTTCCTCTTGCACTTCCACACGCACGTCATGCTACGCTACTGCACGTTCCTCTTGCACTTGCACACACACGTCATGCTACGCTACTGCACGTTCCAAGTACACTGCTACACATACGTCATGCTACGCTACTGCACGTTCCTCTTGCACTTGCACACACACACACACACGTCATGCTACGCTACCGCACGTTCCTCTTGCACTTGCACACACACACGTCATGCAACGTTGGGGTGGGGTAGGGTGGGGGGCTGATAACGTTCAAGTACACTTCTACACACACGTCATGCTACGCTGCTGCACGTTCCTCTTGCACTTCCACACGCACGTCATGCTACGCTACTGCACGTTCCTCTTGCACTTGCACACACACACGTCATGCTACGCTACTGCACGTTCCAAGTACACTGCTACACATACGTCATGCTACGCTACTGCACGTTCCAAGTACACTGCTACACATACGTCATGCTACGCTACTGCACGTTCCTCTTGCACTTGCACACACACGTCATGCTACGCTACTGTACGTTTCTCTTGCACTTGCACACACATGTCATGCTACGCTACTGCACATTCCTCGTGCACTTGCACACACGTCATGCTATGCTACTGCACGTTTCTCTTGCACTTCCACACACACGTCATGCTACGCTACTGCACGTTCCTCTTGCACTTGCACACACACGTCATGCTACGCTACTGCACGTTCCTCTTGCACTTGCACACACACACACATCATGCTACGCTACTGCACGTTCCTCTTGCACTTCCACACACACGTCATGCTACGCTACTGCACGTTCCTCTTGCACTTCCACACGCACGCCATGCTACGCTACTGCACGTTTCTCTTGCACTTGCACACACCCACGTCATGCTACGCTACTGCTCGTTTCTCTTGCACTTGCACACACGCACGTCATGCTACAAAGGGGCACACAAGTCCTAGATAGGTCTTGGATGTGGCTGAAAAAAATCGTGCCACATGCCTTGAAAAACAGATATGACAAAGTCATTAATCCCCGTTTGTGGGAATACATATACCAGTTCGTGTGCCGACATAACCGGAAAGACTAGAAAACCGAGCTGCTCTGGATGAAAAAGAAAGTTTTTCGTACTTTTGCACTTCGGGGCCTGGAATGAGGATACACACAAAACACTGTAAATACCAGGTCAAATGCTCAGTTTTGATCGATTTTTCCCGAGTACTGAGCATACGTGTTACCTTGTTTTTCCTTCCTTTCTTTTTCTATTTTCCTTTGTCTTTCTTTCACTTTCTACCTGTCTTTATCTTTTTTTATATATATCTTTATCTTTCTATCCTTATCTACCTACCACTTTCTATTTGTCATTGTCTTTCTATCACTGTATCTCGCCTTTTACGTGGTCTATGACACCAGCTTGGCTTTCAACATGTACCTCCGACGGAATCACCTGCCTTGAAATCTTTCACGGGATGATTACTTGTTGCCAGGCCCAGCATGAAAATCGGATTTTATGTATCCTAAAACCTTTCATATTCAAAAACATGTCACAGGTGAGCCGGCTAAAGGTGCGAGTATCAGTCATCAGCAAAAGAACAATTTCAACCCACCTGGCTTTCTGGTTTTTGCGAGATCGTGACCTTCCAGTTGAAAGGTGGTCATGCCGCCATGCCACCTTGCGGCCTAGCTTTCTTGAGGCATTCTGAGGAGTGGAGGAAAGGTTGCTGCAAACTTGTCTCCTGATCTCCCAGCGAGTTGGAACCTCGACTCTGGCAGAATGGAATTTGTCGTGATAGCTGAGTTTTCTGCAAGCGGGCATGTCGTATGATCTGGTAGAATTCGGCCAGCATTGATATCTGAATTTCTAACAGGAGGCAATTTTGTCCAGTGCGGTTTGTCACGTGAACCTCCCAAGGTCAGCAAGAGGAAGGATGGAAAGACCAAGCTAAAGCCAAATACAGGCACCAGTGCCGGGGTGCGGTCTAAAGTTCTTTTCTCAGGGTTTGTGTCCGACGGCAATCCTGGCAATATCTTGGGATAGATAGTTCAAAATGTTCAAATGTCGGTCTGGCATTGCCTGGCTGTCAGGGCTCAGATTCCGACTCTCCCATGCTTCTGTACATGTTTTGACGGTTCTAGCATGTACATCACAGCCATTGGTGGCGAAACGGCTCCGCGGCCCAAGTTGATATTGGTAGCCTAATTTTTTTTGGCGTGGATCAAGTGTAGTGCTTATCGCCTAGCATTGGTGGTTCAGCCATCAGGTCCAGACGAATATTCTAGGTGGTAGGGGGTTGGCTTGACCACTGTGTTGTGGGTCCACTGTCACACCTCCGAAGGCAAAGAGGTTGCAACAATATCAATAAAAAAGGGGGAGGGTACACCAAGCTGGTTTTTAAGACATCATTTTCTCGATCAGGATTGCCAGACATGATGGTATTTTTTCAGTTTTAGACCCGACTAACTATCCACCAGCTGCACGACTTCAATCATTGAAGCTGCCCGGGCCTCCATCAGCAAGGAGTCGCGGATGGAGTGGGGTCCTGCCACAAATTTGGCATAGATCCCCAGTTCTTCGCTGATGAGCTGATGTCGGGATGCACAGGTGTTAATAGGGTATACGGTATATATATATATATATTATTGAATTTACAATCATGGCTGTCTATCTATCTATCTACCTACCTATCTACCTATCTACCTATCTACCTATCTACCTATCTATCTATCTATCTATCTAGCTATCTGTCTATCAACGTATCTATCTATCTACGTATCTACTTACCTACCTACCTACCTACCTACCTACCGTACCTACCTATCCATCTATCTTTGTGTCTTTCTATATTCCTATCTTTCTTGATCTATCTATCTTCACCTATCTATCATTTGGTCTGTACCATTATCCACTAATATGATTTACCAGTAGTACCGCACAAGGCGGTGGCGGAAGTTTTAAAAATTAGGAAACCTATAGGAGAGGTTGGTTGTTGTGAATCAGGGATGGCAGAGCGAAGCCACTGATGGACCAAAAGGTGCTTGAGGCCTCCTCTCTTTCTGTCTCTTTCTCTGACTGTCTACCTACCTACCTACCTATCTATCTATCTATCTATCGATCTATCTCTCTCTCTCGCTCTTTCTCTTCCACCTAATTACCTATCTATCTATCTGTCTGTCTATCTATCTGTCTGTCTGTCTGTCTGTCTGTCTATCTGTCGACCTGTCTATCGGTGGTGCAGTGTCACTTAGTGTAATGTAGTGTAGTGTAGTGGAGTGTAGTGGAATGTAGCGTAGTGTAGTGTAATGTAGTGTAATGTAGTGTGGTGTAGTGTAGTTTAGTCTAGTGGAGTGTAGTGGAGTGTAGTTGTGCATTCGTAGTTGTAATTGTAGTGTAGTGGAGTGTAGTGTAGTATGATGTAGTGAAGTGTAGTGGAAGGTAGTGTAGTGTAGTGTAATGTAGTGTAGTGTAGTGGAGTGTAGTGTAGTGTAATGTAGTGTAGTGTAGTGTAATTTAGTGTAGTGGAGTGTAGTGGAGTGTAGTGTAGTTGTGTAGTTGTAGTTGTTGTGTAGTGGAGTGTAGTGTAATGTAGTGAAGTGTAGTGGAAGGTAGTGTAGTGTAGCGTAGCGTAGTGTAGTGTAGTGTAATTTAGTGTAGTGGAGTGTAGTGGAGTGTAGTGGAGTGTAGTGGATGTAGTTGTGTAGTTGTAGTTGTAGTGTAGCGGAGTGTCGTGTAGTGTAATGTAGTGTAGTGTAGTGCAATGCAGTGTAGTGGAGTGTAGTGTAGTGTAGTGAAGCGAAGCGACATCTGAACCTCCAAAAGTGGTCCGAACCCCTAGTGTTTTAACATTTTGACTTCAAAATGTGCTTCGCGCCACAACGGCGTGCACTTTTTCGACATCTCAACTTCCAAAAGTGGTCCGAACCCCTAGTTTTTAACATTTTGACTTGGAAATGTGCTTCGCGCCACAACGGCGTGCACTTTTTCGACATCTCAACTTCCAAAAGTCGTCAGACACTGAGGTGTTTTGTACATGTTGACTTCAAAATGTGCTTCGCGCCACAACGGCGTGCACTTTTTCCACATCGGAACCTCCAAAAGTGGTCCGAGAATGGTGTATTTTGTACATTTTGACTTGGAAATGTGCTTCGCGCCACAACGGCGTGCACTTTTTCGACATCTCAACTTCCAAAAGTGGTCCCCACCCCTAGTGTTTTCTACATTTTGACTTGGAAATGTGCTTCGCGCCACAACGGCGTGCACTTTTTCGACATCTCAACTTCCAAAAGTGGTCCGAACCCCTGGTGTTTTGTACATTTTGACTTGGAAATGTGCTTCGCGCCACAACGGCGTGCACTTTTTCGACATCTGAACTTCAAAAAGTGGTCCGAGAATGGTGTGTTTTGTACATTTTGACTTGGAAATGTGCTTCGCGCCACAACGGCGTGCAATTTTTCATCTCTCATCTGGCCAGCTGGCTCCGCACCCGCCGCTTTAGCGAGCCTACTTTTCGACCCTCCGGAGCCACAAATCATGGGAAAAACACAGTGTTTCGCGACTTTCCTACCTTTTCGCGCATCTGCATCTTCTTTCTTCTGACTCTTTCTCTTCTGATCTTCTCTCTTCTAATCTTTCTCTTCTCTCTGCCTCTGCCCTGCTCTGCTTTTCATCTGTCCATATTGTCGGAAGTTTGACTTCTAAACTTCCTTTGATTAGTCAGTATCTTTCTTGAATTATCTATTTACCATTATCTTTCTATCATTGTCTATCCACCCAACCTATCTATCTATCTATCCATCCTTCCATCCATCCATTCATCTTTCTATCCATCCTTCCATCCATCCATTCATCTGTCTTTTGTTATTTCTTTCTTTCCTTTTCTTTCTTTCTTTTTTCCTTTTTCTCTCTTTCTTTCATTTTCTTTCTAACATGTTCTACCAGTAGTACCGCACAAGGCGGTGGCGGAAGTTTCAAAAATAGGAAACCTATAGAAGAGGTTGGTTGTTGCGAATCAGGGATGGCAGAGCGAAGCCACTGATGGAGATCTCTCTCACTATTTCTCTCTCTTTCTCTGACTACAGTATCTACCTACCTACCTACCTAATCTATCTATCGATCGATCGATCTATCTCTCTCTCTCTCTCTCCCTCCCTCCTTCATCCGTCTAGCTGTCTAGCTGTCTACCTGTCTATCTGTGGTGCAGTGTCATTGAGTGAAATGTAGTGTAGTGTAATGTAGTGTGGTGTATTGGAGTGTAGTGGAATGTCATGAATGTAGTGTAGTGTAGTGCAATGTAGTGTAGTGTAGTGTAATTTAGTGTAGTGTAATTTAGTGTAGTGGAGTGTAGTGGAGTGTAGTGGAGTGTAGTTGTGTAGTTGTGTCGTTGTGTCGTTGTAGTTGTAGTTGCAGTTGTAGTTGTAGTGTAGTGGAGTGTAGTGTAATGTAGTGAAGTGTAGTGGAAGATAGCGTAGTGTAGTGTAATGTAGTGTAGTGGAGTGGAGTGTAGTGTAGTGTAATGTAGTGAAGTGTAGTGTAATTTAGTGTGGTAGAGTGTAGGTGTAGTGTAGTGGAGTGTAGTGTAATGAAGTGTAGTGGAGTGTAGTGGAGTGTAGTGGAGTGTAGTGGATGTAGTTGTGTAGTTGTAGTTGTAGTGTAGCGGAGTGTAGTGTAGTGTAATGTAGTGTAGTGAAGTGTAGTGTAGTGTACTGTAGTGTAGTGAAGCGAAGCGAAGCGACATCTGAACCTCAAAAAGTGGTCCGAACCCCTAGTGCTTTTAACATTTTGACTTCGAAATGTGTTTCGCGCCACAACGGCGTGCACTTTTTCGACATCTGAACCTCCAAAAGTGGCGCGAACATGTAGTAGTGCTTTGTACATTTTCACTTCGAAATGTGCTTCGCGCCACAACGGCGTGCACTTTTTCGACATCTCAACTTCCAAAAGTGGTCCGAACCTGGTGTGTTTTGTACATGTTGACTTCAAAATGTGCTTCGCGCCACAACGGCGTGCACTTTTTCGAGATCTCAACTTCCAAAAGTGGCGCGAACATGTAGTGCTTTGTACATTTTGACTTGGAAATGTGCTTCGCGCCACAACGGCGTGCACTTTTTCGATATCGCAACTTCCAAAAGTGGTCCGACGTTGGTGTGTTTTGTACATTTTGACTTGGAAATGTGCTTCGGACAACGGCGTGCAATTTTTCATCTCTCATCTGGCCAGCTGGCTCCGCACCCGCCACTTTAGCGAGCCTACTTTTCGACCCTCCGGAGCCACAAATCATGGGAAAAACACCGTGTTTCGCGACTTTCCTACCTTTTCGCGCATCTGCATCTTCTTTCTTCTGACTCTTTCTCTTCTGATCTTCTCTCTTCTAATCTTTCTCTTCTCTCTGCCTCTGCCCTGCTCTGCTTTTCATCTGTCCA
>CAMXCT020000202.1:905516-930516 GCA_947184155.2 Cladocopium goreaui | reverse complement strand
CACTACACTACATTACACTACACGACGCTACCTTCCACTACACTTCACTACACTCCACTACACTACACGCCACTACAACTACACAACTACACTCCACTACACTCCACTGAACTCCACTACACTCCACTACACTCCACTACACTAAATTACACTACACTACACTACATTACACTACACTACACTACACTCCACTACATTACACTACACTACACTACACTTCACTACATTACACGACGCTACACTCCACTACACTACAACTACACAACTACACAACTACACTCCACTACACTCCACTACACTCCACTACCGCCCTCCACTAACAACACTAATTACCACTACACTACACTCCACTACAACTACATTCCCCTCCACTACAACTCCACAACAACTACACCTACAATACACAACTACCCAACTACACTCCACACACCCCTACCTCCCCCTACCCGCTCCACTTCCGCACTACACTTCACTCCTGTAACGCTCTCCACTGCCACTAACCCATACACTACATTACACTACACTCACACTACACTCCACTACACTACATTACACTAGACTGCACTACCTTCCACTACACTTCACTACATTACTCTACACTACACTACACTACAACTACAACTACAACTACACAACTACACAACTACAACTACACTCCACTACACTCCACTACACTAAATTACACTACACTACTACATTACACTACACTACACAACATTGCACTACACTACACTACATTCATGACATTCCACTACACTTACACCACACTACATTACACTACACTACATTACACTCAATGACACTGCACCACAGATAGACAGGTAGACACTAGACGGATGAAGGAGAGAGAGAGAGAAGATATATATAGATCGATGATAGATAGAATAGAAGATCGATAGATAGATAGGTAGGTAGGTAGGTAGGTAGATAGTCAGAGAAAGAGAGAGAAATAGTGAGAGAGATCAATCACCTTTCGCTCCATCAGTGGCTTCGCTCTGCCATCCCTGATTCACAACAAACAGCCTCTCCTATAGGTTTCCTATTTTTGAAACTTCCGCCACCGCCTTGTGCGGTACTACTGGTAAGATGGAGGTTTCGACAAATCGGCCGGAAAAGTAGCGACAAAAGTGACAAAAGAATTAATATTTGCTCATCCAATGTAGTTGGATTTTATCATCATCTTCACAAGCCTTCAAATTTCGAAACAGGAGTCTTTCTCTTTGGTCCCCAAAACTAAGCAAATAAGACGTAGTCTCAATGACTCAAAGTACCCCATCAACCTAGGCAGCTTGGGACGAACATGTGTTTCAATAAAACCAGCAAGCCGTATTGGTCGCGTGTTTGATGTTGTTCAACTGTAGATCCCCAGGTGCAGCGAAGAATGATGGTTTCATCCTTTATGGAAGTCTGCAGTGTCTCGCCATTTTTTGTGTAGCAAAACCATGAGGTTACACAAAAGTGACGCGACCATTGAGCTGAGGAGCAAGTGGCCACCAAAAGTCATAAATCTATTCCAGAGTGCCAGTCAGGGGACCCAGCCGTTTGGGGGTTTGTGCAAGGTGTTGCCGCTAACAGAACAGCAGGTTGGTTGAAGCAACTAGGCCCAGGCTCACACAAGTGGTGTTGAGTTGGGGCACTCCTAAGCCAAAGTAGTGAACATAGCCACTAAGTTGGGTCAACTTGAAGTAACTAGGTGTCTAACCAATTTAGGCAAAAGGTTGACATCACTCAAAGTTGAATGCTGCATTAGCCAACCTAGTGGGGCCCATTTTGTACCTGCTTGGAGGTGCATTAACGGTGAGTTGAACTTGTGTACAACATCCCTGGGGATGGATCAAGAATGATCAAGGTGTGTTTTATCCAGCAATCAATAGATGAAATGGCCAGTTTGTAGGACCCCAAACTCACAAGCATCAGCCACAATTCATTTTTTTGTGTGACCGGTACATTCTCAGACCCATAATCACATGGCTTGAAGATGTAGTTGACAAACCCTTCAGAACTGCATCCAAGCACAGCGGTTTGGTTGACCTTCGAGACTTTTCACCCACAATTTTCTTGTTTCATATGATTCCAATGGTCTGACATTGTTAAGTAGGCTAGTGGGCCAAGCTGGGTAAATTCTAGCAATATGATCTTCCTCTCAAGATTTGCTTGTTTAGGGTATCCAAACTTGGCCATGATATGATATGATATGATATGGTGTGATATGATGTGATTTTATACACCATTCAAAGTAGAGTAGACATTTTGACCGGCTGGAACCTTCTGCATTCCACTGAATTGGCCTCTGTAAAGAGATAACCACAGTGAATCATGATTTGGCAGACACTAGAGCGCACGATACTGATACACGATACTAAATCCAAACATATGCAGCGTGTACATCCAGCCTGTTGATATTGGGAACGCGTAAGTCGAGGGTTGCTCTGTTTTCAACTTGGCCAACTACTCTTTGGATGATGCTTGCATATGAGGGCTCTCATAGTACCATTCACTGTTGGAGCGTAACACCACCCTCAAGAGTGACATATTCCGTTTGGCCGGCCTGCCTTGTCGTCGCATGCCCTACCAATACCGTGGGCCAAGCATGGCAATGAAATATGACCCATGTATGCACATACATTATACATACATTATCCATTCATTTTCTCCCCAACAGCGTAAGCTAATGGTGGTCTTCAGCCCAGAATAGCTCCGGTGTGCAGTGGTGCAGGAGCCGGGTCGGGTTCAACGAGGTTCCGGAGAAGGTTCCGAAGGTTCCGGAGAAGGTCTGGAAGGCTTTGGTGCAGAGCCAGGTCAAGTTCAACACGGTTCCGCAAAAGTTTCCGGAGCTGGTTCCAGGAAGGCTTGGTGCAAAGCCAAGTCAGTTTCAACGGCTTCCGTAGAAGGTTCCGGACAAGGCCTGGGAAGCTTTGGTGCAGAGAAGGTTCCGGAAAAGGTTTGGGAGGCTTTGGCGCAAAGCCTGGTCAGGTTCAACAGGGTTTCGGAGAAGGTTCCAGAGAAGGTTCTGGCGAAGGTCTGGGAGGCTGCTTTGGTGCAGAGCCACATCAGGTTCAACAGGGTTCCGGAAAAGGTTCCCGTTCAACAAGGTTCCGGAGAAGGTTCCGGAGAAGGTTGTGGCGAAGGTCTGGGAGGCTTTGGTGCAGAGCCAGGTCAGGTTCAACAGGGTTCCGGAGAAGGTTCCGGAGAAGGTTCCAGGAAGCCTTGGTGCAAAGCCAGGTCAGGTTCAACAGGGTTCCGGGGAAGGTTCCGGAGAAGGTCTGGGAGGCTTTGCAGCCACGCTGAGGTGTTTCCAGCGCTTGGCTTCGCAGCATGCTTCAGAAAGAGGGGTAAAAATTTAACGTCGCGGCTGCTGGGATCAGACCCCCGCGAAAGATAAACGTGGGGTTCGCGAAAGATTAGCAAAAGTATTTTTTGGGCGAAGGAATGGTTCGTTTGCAGATAACAACCGCCATTTACGTGTACACATAGTATACGAAGATGCTGATTTAATGCACATGTAATGTACCTTCTGAGGACTGAAGTTATGATCTGGCATCAGGATGGGATTTTTTAAACTATATTAGTTCGTATTAGTTCCTCCTGAAGTCTGTGTCCCAACATGCCGAAGCGAATAAACTCAGTTGTTGGATGTCAGTTTGAACCCCCCCATGTTCCTACTGGTTCAGCCTTCATATTATGTTGTTCCCACCCTGATTTTGCAGCGCAAAGAGCGCCAGTGATAGTATTTTCTTGAATGTCCATCCCAAGAATCTTAAAGGGTTGTTAACGCATCAATCTAATTGGGGATGTTCCACGAGTCTAGCTGGCGTATTGCATGTGGCGAATACATGCTGTTGCTCCGCCCATGTGCCGGACGTCTCATCTCCCAGCACACCTAACATTTCGCCCGAGGAATAGGGCAAAGCAAGTTGCCGTGGACATGGCAAACGGAAGCCAGGTAGAGATCAGAAACTTCAAATCACTTGGCTCACGGGATGCTATTTCCATAGAATAGGAATTCAAACGGGATGTTAATGAGATAGAACCAAGTGTGTGACATGAACCTTATATGCGCTGGATTGATTTTGTGGGAAGAATATGCAGGAAACCTTGGAGAAAAAGCAGCCGAACATAGGGGGTTCCCTGTAGATCTTCCTAGACCAGTATGATGAATTTTGGTCTGGTTTTTGCATCCAAGAAGCAGTCTGAGCGAACGATGAGATGACAGTCGAGAGTATGTCTGGAATGGCAAAAGCCCAAGCTTATGGTGGTACACTCATTGGCTCGCATGGTTTCAAACAAAGGTTTCCTCTAAAAAGTGACATCTGAAAGTCTTAGTGTTTTCCTTCCTGTTGTGCTGAAGTCTAGGAAGACTTCCGCGGTGACCTGCTGGCAACGTTGCCAATTAAAACCAGGTCCAAGCTAACTTATTATATGGGAGGATGGCAGCTCATGCTTACATAGGCGAAGGTTGACGGTGGTGGGTTCAACATGGGAGATCTCCTGAGACATTCAGGTGTTGGTCAAGCTTCATGGCCCGATTGGAGGGACCGCAGATTTGACCATTTATGGTGCCATGTCCTGGAAATCGACTGTGGTAGGGGGCAAATATTTTGAAGGATACTTTTATTGCGTTCTCAAGCATGAGACTCTTGTATCCATGCATGATCCAATCTGACGTCCAGATGAACTAAGTCTTCTGTGAACAGGGGAGTGCAAAATGCTCAGTCAGTTGGAGCACTCCTGCCACATCACTCGGCACAGTCTTACGGTTCTGGTCTGGCTCAAGAAAAGAAGCTTTGCGTTCGGGGTTATGAGCCCAACGCGGCCATGATCCATCGCCGTCAACATTGGTTTTGGAGCTGCAGTTTCCGACGTAGTTCTTTTGTGTTTTGCAACTCAGTCTCTGTGGATCGCATTGTAATGGTTGCGTCAAGGGTGCTTGGTGCCGCGGCTGCATGCGTAATACTATTGTCTTTTGCAGTTGGTTCTCGTAAATAGTAAAGGAGTGGCTGCATCAAGGCTGCGAGAATGATTTGTCAGCAGATTTTCTCATTTTTGGGGCTAGCAATTTTCCTTTTAAAAGTCCTTTTCAAAAAGTGCTTCAAAATCTTTTTTTCCCGAATGCGTAGCAAGGGTTCCCGTTTCACTCTGGGGGTCTGCAGTTGAGGGTTTGTTCGCTCGACGTTGCGTTCACGGTCGCAACCGTCCGCAACCGTCCGTGTGAGGACCGTATGGCCGTGCCTATGGTAAGTTCTGCAGAGGTGGTCATTTTTGGAGGTTTCTGACGTCTCATTGCTTCGTTTCGCGTGGCAGGCGTGGCACTTCGTGACATTCAGAGGTGTTTTATAACATGTCGAAAGTCACTTTGTGTGGCATGCGCAATACTTTTGCGACGTTTTCAGAAGATGTGTTGCTGTTTTCGTGGCAGGCGCAACACTTTGGACGTGTCCATCGTCATTTTTCGTGGCAGGCGCAGCACTTTAGACGTGTCGTGTTGCGTGTTTTTTGTAAATCGCATTGGCAGGGCGCGACAAGGTGCAAATTCCGTGGCAGGCGTGGCATTTTGTGACATGTGCTGAAAATTGACGGAAGCCTCGCATGAAACATTGATTTTGAGGTTGCAAAATTTTGAGGTTCCTACGAAAACTCGTAGGAAAATTCTACAGGCAACATTCCCATATTCAGAAAATCTTCGCATACCATGTTTTCATCGTATTCCAGACCTGGGTTTTGGTATGTTACTTTGATAGGCATTTCAGCTCAATCTGGAGGGAACAGTTGGGCCATGGCGAATCCACTGAATGCCCCCCCACAGCTTTCTATCCCCTATGTCGTTTCAAACCAGCTGTGGACGTTGGATGAATTGAAGGCTGCTTTGATAAGGGAGTTTCCTCATTTGTCTACCGAAGAAGGACAGGGTTGTCAAAGGTAACGTTTTTAAAGGTTGGCTGAATAAAAATTAGCCAGTTTCTTCCCCGGGGCCTCACCCAAGGTGAACTCGGAAAAACAGAACCCACTATAGCTGGTGTGCCCCTGGAAGTTTGGGCTGGCTTTGGGATTGGTTCTGGCCCCGAAATTTTCCTCTGTGGTCTCTATACCAGCCACGCATACTCAGAATTCTTCGCATTCCATAATTTCTTCGCACTCCACATCGGACATCGCACTCCACAGCTAGGGACGTACGCATACTGTAAAATTCACGCACTCTGCAAGATCTTCGCACTCCATAAAATCGTCGTACTCCGTGTTTTTTTTTTCCGTTCCTTTTTTCGTTTTTTTTTTCCGTTTTTTTTTGGCTAAAATCGCCTGGAATCACGTTTTCTGGAATATGGGGAAGATGGAGTTTTCGCGTGAGACGTCTGTAGTTTCACATACTATCGCATTCCAGGCCATTTTGGCAAAAAAAGAAAAAAAACCTCAGCAGGGTGAATTGTGATAATTTTCTGGTATATGATGGAAAAAAACTGGGGTTGGATCCAAAAAGAAGGTCGAAGGGAGCCGAAGGGGGCCACGCATACTGTTTTATTTTCGCATTCCAGAAAATTAGCGCACTCCAGGGGTGGCATCGTACTCTATCGGTGGAATTATTTTGCACGGAAGAAAACAGGATCGTCGATGATTTGTGTTCCCAGATCCTGTTGTGCAGAGCTCTTTGTGGGGCTACAAAGATGTCAAGAAAGATGGGGATGGCGCCGCTGGTGAAAGGCCAGCCAAGCGTGCCAGAACATAAGCTGAAAGCTTATGAGTTGGGTTTTGAGATCCTGAAAAGTGTAGATGACAAATTCCCATAAGAACGTTATTATTAACCCATTTTTGGAAAGCTCAACACTTCTCAACACTATTGATTATGACATTTCCAGAAATTGTTGAAAGTAAAGATCATCTTTGGGGAAGAACATGTGCAGTCGACAACGTACGTGCCAGAAGAAAAGGAGTACGTGGCAAATTGTATGAAATACAAATTTCACCAATTCCATGAAATTTCCCAGCTATTTTGGCATGGAATATGTTCGGCCCTGGCATATGGGCAAGAAATTGCTAGAAAAATGTCGATTTTGAAGCTACAAAGTGTGAGAATTGGAGGAAGTCTCGCGCGAAATGCTCGTTTTGCTGCTCCCACCTGTCTCGTCTCGAGTCTCTGGTTTTCCCGTGGCTTCGCCATGTCTATGGGGGAAGCTGCAAAACCTGTCCTTTTGTCATGTTGCCAACTGTGAAAATTGCCGGAGGCCTCGTACGAAATGCTGTTTTTTCTGCATCCACGTGTCTTGTCTCGAGTCGTTGGTTTTCCTGTGGCGTCGCCGTGTCTATGGGGGAAGCTGGAAAACATCTCCTATTCGAATGTGCCCAAGCAGGTTGTCATGTCGTTTTGCGTGGCAGGCATGGCACTTTGTGACATTCCAACTGACCTGTTTGATAGCGTGTCAGGCGGCTGGTGAACTACATCCCATATCCCATGATAAATATCCCATGATTTACCCGTTTTTGCAGGGCATCACCAATGGTGCAGTTCCAGTTGTAGGTGGTGAGGAAATCACCATAGTTAAAGGTGACCAGATATGTGTACAGTATAGACCATGTTGCATGTAGTTTATATGCTGTATATGTACTGCAGCAATTTTATATTCTGGTTTTAGTTACCTTCAAGCTCAACAAGTGAAAAGGCGCTGAATTGTGCTCAGGGTGTGTTCATCAGATTTACGAGCCCAAATCTTCCGTTCATGAGGCTCTGATACCCAGCTGTGACTGTGCAGTTGTTGATGCCGAGCTGGTTCAGCTCTGGAGGTTGACTCTCCCGCTCCTGAAAATCAGGAAAATCCAAAGATATTTGCACAACCTTGAAAAGTATTTCCAAAACTAGCCAAAGGCTCTTCTGAACCGAGTTTCAAGAAACCTGAAGAACGACTAAGGATGGCTCAGCAGCAGCATCCACAACAACCAAGCACACCCCCAGCACCGGCTGCAGGACAAGCAAATGGTCCTAACATGTCACAGGTGATCATGCAGATGACGGCCCAAATGACACAAGGTTAGACTCGGTTCAATCAAGCAATGGCGGACATTAGGAGCCAACAGCTACAGATCAACAGAAACGTTGAGAGATCAGTCGGGTATAAGGACAGGTCAGAGATGATGCAGCCAGAAAAATGATGAAAGACGTGCGGGTCGATTGATTTCAGCGAAAATGGTGCTGTGTCAGAAATGGGCTCTACCGCATGCCCCAAACTGGTCATCTCATGGCTACAATGATGGTGAAACATGGATTTTGGAGTACCATAATTGCAGGCAAACCCAAATCTATCCGAATCTAGAATATATGGGTGGCCCGAGAATCACATTGTATGGCGGTAGCCCGTGCGGCCCCATGTGAAGTTTCAGTTCAGTCAGCGTCACAGGATATGATCCTCCGTCAAAGCAGCTGGATCTACTCAGATGTCATTAGGTCATGAGTTTGAGGTCTTTTTAAAGGAAGCCTTTTTTTAAAACCATTTGAGACAATGAGTGTACTACCATGAGCTTGGGCTTTGCCATTCCAGACATATTCTTGTGTGTCATAATCGTGTTCGCTCAGACTGCTTCTTGGATGCAAAAACCAGACCAAAATTCACCATACTGGTCTAGGAAGATCTACGGGGAACCCCCTATGTTCGGCTGCTTTTTCTCCAAGGTTTCCTGCATATTCTTCCCACAAAATCAATCCAGCGCATAAAAGGTTCATGTCACACACTTGGTTCTATCTCATTAACATCCCATTAGAATCTCTTTTCTATGAAAATAGCATCCCGTGACCCAAGTGATTCGAAGTTTCTGATCTCCACCTGGCTTCCGTTTTTCATTTCCACGGCAACTTGCTTTACCCTATTCCTCAAGCGAAATGGCGATATGTTAGTTGTGCTGGGAGATGAAACGTCCGGCACATGGGTGGAGCAACAGCATGTATTGGCCACATGCAATACGCCAGCTAGACTCGTAGAACATCCCCAGTTAGATTGCGTTAAAAACCCCTGCAGATTCTTGGGATGGACATCCAAGAAAATACTATCACTGGCGCTCTTTGAGCTGCAAAATCAGGGTGGGAGCAACATAATTTGAAGACCGAACCAGTAAGAACATGGGGAGGGTCAAGCTTCCAACAACTGAGTTCATTCGCTTCGGCATGTTGGGACACAGACTTCAGGGGGAACTAATGCGAACTAAAATAGTTTGATCACCACAACGGGATGCATCAACCCCACTTGCAACACAATTATGCCGATGGGTGTCTATCTATCTATCTACCTAGCTATCTGTCTGTCTGTCTATCTTTCTTTCTTTCTTTCTTTCTTTCTCTTTATCTATCTGTCTATCTATCTAGCTATCTGTCTATCAAAGTATCTATCTATCTACGTATTGGCCTACCTACCTACCTATCGATCTATCCATCTATCTCTCTGTTTTTTAAAATATCTTTCTATCAATGTATCTATCTGGACATATCGATCATTAACTCTGTGCCATTGTCTGTTAATATTATTTATCACTTAGTATCTTTCTTTGCATTATCTATCTACCATTATCTATTTATCATTGTCTATCATCCATTAATGTTTCTTTTGTTTTTCCTTCCTTTCTTTTTTCCATTTTCCTTTTGTCTTTCTTTCACTTTCTACCTATCATGTTCTCTTATTATCTATCTTTATCTATCTTTATCTTTTGTTTTTTAAATATATCTTTATCTTTCCTTATCTATCTACCATTTTCTATTTGTCATTATCTTTCTATCACTGTATCTCGCCTTTTTGGTGGTCTATGACACCAGCTTGGCTTTCAACATGTACCTCCGACGGAATCACCTGCCTTGAAATCTTTCACGGGATGATTACTTGTTGCCAGGCCCAGCAAGAAAATCGGATTTTATGTATCCTAAAACGTTTCATATTCAAAAACATGTCACAGCTGAGCCGGCTAAAGGTGCGAGTATCAGTCATCAGTAAAACAATTTCAACCAACCTGGCTTTCCTGCTTTTGCGAGATGGTGACCTTCCAGTTGAAAGGTGGTCATGCCGCCATGCCACCTTGCCGCCTAGCTTTCTTGAGGCATTCTGAGGAGTGGAGGAAAGGCTGCTGCAAACTTGTCTCGTGATCTCCCAGCGAGTTGGAACCTCGACTCTGGCAGAATGGAATTTGTCGTGGTAGCTGAGTTTTCTGCAAGCGAGCATGTCGTATGATCCGGTAGAATTCGGCCAGTAATGATATCTGAATTTCTAACAGGAGGCAATTTTGTCCAGTGCGGTTTGTCACGTGAACCTCCCAAGGTCAGCAAGAGGAAGGATGGAAAGACCAAGCTAAAGCCAAATACAGGCACCAGTGCCGGGGTGTGGTCTAAAGTGCTTTTCTCAGGGTTTGTGTCCGACGGCAATCCTGGCAATATCTTGGGATAGATAGTTCAAAATGTTCAAATGTCGGTCTGGCATTGCCTGGCTGTCAGGGCTCAGATTCCGACTCTCCCATGCTTCTGTACATGTTTTGACGGTTCTAGCATGTACATCACAGCCATTGGTGGCGAAACGGCTCCGCGGCCCAAGTTGATATTGGTAGCCTAATTTTTTTTGGCGTGGATCAAGTGTGGTGCTTATTGCCTAGCATTGGTGGTTCAGCCATCAGGTCCAGACGAATATCCTAGGTGGTAGGGGGTTGGCTTGACCACTGTGTTGTGGGTCCACTGTCACACCTCCGAAGGCAAAGAGGTTGCAACAATATCAATAAAAAAAGGGGGAGGGTACACCAAGAATTGCTGGTTTTTAAGACATCATTTTCTCGATCAGGATTGCCAGACATGATGGTGTTTTTTTAAGTTTTAGACCCGACTAACTATCCACCAGCTGCACGACTTCAATCATTGAAGCTGCCCGGGCCTCCATCAGCAAGGAGTCGCGGATGGAGTGGGATCATGCCATAAATGGGGCATCGATCCCAAGAAATTCGCTGATGAGCTGATGTCGGGATGCACAGGTGTTAATATAGGGTATACGGTATATATATATACATATTATTGAATTTACAATCATGATTCATATATTATGCTTACAATAATAGTTAGTGTTAAACAAACACCTTACAGGAATGTATTTGGACCCCCCAACACCAAGTCCAATCAATGGTTTGAAGGTAGGCAAATAATTTTTGGAAGGTCGGGACATTCAAAAACACAGCTTTTTTTCACATAGAGTAGTGGCCTGATAGTAGCTGAATATAGTCCATGCTGGATTTTCCATTGCCGTGTTTGATGACCGGTACAATCGGGTCGGTTTCTTCAGTAAACGTTTTGCAGGCTTCTTACCGATTCTACAAGATAATGACAAGTTTGGACTGGTTTGGAGAAATTGTTTTTGGTGTCAGAATCCATTTTATTTCTCTGGGTTTGGTTGGGTCACCACCAGGCTTGTCCTGCATCCCAACTTTTTTCCAGGATATGGGGTTGCGGGGCATATACATGACATGACATGACATGACGTGACAAGACAAGACAAGACAGACATGACATACATGACATGTGTGACATACATGACATACATGAAATGCATGACATGCACGGCATACATGACATGCATGACATACATGACATGCATGACATACATGACATAAATGACATGCATGACATACATGACATACATACCATACATACCATACATACCATACATACCATATATGCCATACATACTATACATACCATACATACCATACATACCATACATGCATGCCTGCATACATGCATACATGCATACATCCATGCATACATGCATACATACATGCATACATCCATGCATCCATGCAGTCATACATGCAAACATGCATGCAGAAATACATAAATGCGTAAATATAATTAACTATATAAATGCATAAATGCATAATCGCAAAAATAGATAAATACATAAATACATATGGATACTCAGATACACATAGTATACACAGATGTTGATTGAATGCATATGCTAGGGTACTTTTTGAGGAATGAACTCATCATCCGCTATTTTGATCAAATCTTTTTTACTGATCGCCCATTGGCATAATTTTGTTCCTTGGGTTGGTTCATCCCATGTTTTGGTGATCAAAAATGATCAAAATATATCAGTTCATATTGGTTAGCCTGAACTCTGCCTCCCAACATTCAAAAGGGAATGAGCTCAGTTGTTGGATGGTCTGTTGTTCCTAATTCCATTTTGCAGCTCAAAGAGCGCCATTTGCTAGTGATTACCCGGGCAGGAGATACAGGAGTCATAAGTGGTGTATAACCCATCAATCTAACGGGGGACATCCCACGAGTCTAACTGGGCGTACTGCGTTGATTGCATGTTGTTACTTCCATTCACCTGACATTTCATGTCCCAGCACACCTGACATTTCGCACGAGGCAGGGCGCAAAGCTGGCAGTCGCGGACAGACTGGTGGAGGCCAGGTGGAGACAAGAAACTCCGAATCACTGGGTGTGGACCATCATGGTGAGTGAATTGTCTTCCGTTTTTTGCGACCCAGTGCGCTTTGAGCGAATAGGATATATAAAATGAGACCCACAATTATGTCTGAAAACAGGGTGTACCTGTCATCATTGTTATCATAGGTGACATTTTTGAACGTACCAGTATATATGCCATTTTCAAACTCATACACACACACACACACTCTCAATGGCAATTTTCAGGGACCTAAATTGGAGGTGCTGTACCATACAAGACTATCTTTTGGAGGTAAATGCCCTTACATAGCCCTTATGGTAAGTACCTCCAACTTAGGTATCTGAAATGTGGTTTATTTTTTTCTAGTTTACCATCCTGGGATGCATATTTATTTGACAAAACTCTCTGGGGACCTTGGGAGATGTCGAGGCAGGACAGGCCTCAGTTGCTGACTATAGATTCTACATTCATTTTATCCCAAAAGAAACCAAAAGAACCGTTGGTTTGGGTCCAAAATCAGTATGGGATGATTATCAGCCACCTACTTGAGATTTTCACCCATTTTGGACTAAGGTCTGCCAAACCTCTTGCAAGGTTTGAGATGCCCAGATTTTGGCCCAAAGAAGGAGTCGGGATGCCCGGATTTTGGCAGCCAGAGTCAAAACCGGTGGAAACCGTTTTGTTTTGTTTTTTATCTCATCTGTTTCGCTGCTTCGTTGTTTTTCTCTCTTTTTTTCTTTTCCAGCTTCTCTTCGTTCTGCTTTTCCCTGCTTCTTTGCGTGCCTGCTTTTCTTCTCCTCTTATCTAAACCAAACCTAAGTAACCCCCCACAAAAAAAAAACTTACAGTAAAAGGATCCCAAACTAACCCTTAAACATACTTAAATAAACCCTAACTCTAAACCCAATCCCAAAAAACTTAAAACCAAACAAAACCCCTAAACTAGCCCTAAAACCAGCCTTAAATGAACACTAGTTGCAAACTACCACCATTGACACACATACCCATTTTCGCTGAAATCAATCGACGTATTCTGTCATTTTTTGGCTGCATCATCCATTCCAGGACGGAGAAATAGAAGACTCCGTCAAGTTGGTCCTTCACGACGGATACCAGGCCGACATGGTAAGGGAACCTTTTTTTATCCAGGACCTATCCCTGTCATAAATCATTGCATATAATAGTACAAAAGCTATTATGTATATATAGATCTATACATATATACATATATATATATTTATCAATCCCTACTAATAAATACATATATATATATATATTTATATATATACATATTAGATATATGATTTATACTTGTATAAGATGTTTACTATTTGACCATACATAGATGCTATTTGTGATGCTTCATATTATGTAATATATTGAAGTATATGTTACATTTTTAAACATAAACATATTCTAGCAATTTCTTGCCCATATTCCAGGGCCGAGCATATTCCATGCCAAAATAGCTGGGAAATTTCAGGGAATTGCGAAGACCCCTTTCAGGTGAAATTTGTATTTCATACAGTTTGCCACGTACTCCTTTTCTTCTGGCACGTACGTTGTCGACTGCACCTGTTCTTCCCCAAAGACGATCCTTACTTTCAACAATTTCTGGAAATGTCATAATCAATAGTGTTGAGCTTTCCAAAAATGTATTAATAACGTTCTTATGGGAATTTGTCATCTACACTTTTCAGGATCTCAAAACCCAATTCATAAGCTTTCAGCTTGTGTTCTGGCACGCTTGGCTGGCCTTTCACCAGCAGCGCCATCCCCAATATTATTGAACTTACAATCATGCTTAATATATGCTTACTATAAGAGTGTTAAACTAACATAAAGTAACAATGAATGTATGTCTGCAGGATTCAATGGCATTGTTTTTCCAACGCCTTACAGGAATGTACCTGGATCCCCCAACACCAAGTCCAATCAATGTTTTAAAGGTAGGCAAATAATCTTTGGAAGGTCAGGATGCACTAATAGTGCTCCTATTGGACATTGAAATATAGCTTTTTTCACATAGATAAATGGCCTGACAGTAGCTGAATATAGCCGGTGCTGGATTTTCCATTGCCGTGTTTGATCCCTCTGGGTGTTTGGCCCCGTGGTGTCCCCGAAATCTTCCTGGCAAGTGGCCCATCGAAGATCCTTAAAGCACCGGGTTTGGATCCATGCATAGCTGGAAACATGTGGCATCTTTGAGAAATACCAACATACATAGGACTCAAAGTCGTAAATCCCTGGAAGCTCATGGAAATTCTAGGTTTGATTGGGAAAACTTTAAACTTGAAACCCAACTTGCCTACTTGCAGACACCCATTGGCATAATTTTGTTGCTGGTGGGGTTGATGAATCCCATATTGTGGTGATCTTTAGTAGTCCATGTCAGTCAGTTCCCTCTGAGTTCTTTGTCGCAACATTCCGAATTGAATGCAACTTTTTCCAGGGCATGGAGTTACGGATCATATATATATATATTTATTTATGAGTCGTTCAAAAGGTCCATGTAAGGGTCTTTAATTGCCAAGGCCGCCAGGGTTCCAACATGAGACCCCGCGCGTTTTTTTTTTCTGAGTTCGCGAAGGTAATCTCTGTTGGCAAAACATGTAGCAAAAAATCCTTAACATGAGACCCCGCGAAAGATAAACGTGGGTTTTGCGAAAGATTCGCGAACGTATTTCTTGGGCAAAGAATGGCCGTTTGCAGATAAATGAACTTAGAACAACCTGCCACACACACACACATATATATATATATAGATATACATGTACACATAGTGTCCGAAGATGCTGGTTGAATGCACATTTAATGATTCTTCTGAGGAATGAACTTATGATCCGGCATCAGGATGGGATTTTTCAAACTGTACTAGTTTATATGAGTTCCCCCCTGAAGTCTGTGTCCCAACATGCCGAAGCTCAGTTGTTGGATGTCTATGCAGTTTGACACCCCCATGCTCCTACTGATTCGGCTTCAAATTATGTTGTCCCCACCCCAACCCGATTTTGCAGCTCAAAGAGCGCCAGTGATACTATTTTCTGTCTTGGGTGTCCATCCCAGGAGTCGTAAGTGTTTATAACGCATCAATCTAGCTGGGGATGTCCCACGAGTCTAGCTGGCGCATTGCATATGGCGATTACATGTTGTTACTCCTCCCATTTGCCGGACGTCTCATCTCCCTGCACACCTGAATTTCGCCTGAGGAAAAGGGCAAAGCAAGTTGCCGTGGAAATGAAAACGGAAGCCAGATAACCACTTGGCTCATGGGATGCTATTTCCATTGAATAGGACTTCAAATGGGATGTTCATGAGATAGAACCAAGTATCAGATAGTACCAAGTGTTTGACATGAACCTTATATGCACTGGATTAGTTTTGCGGGGAGAATATGCAGGAAACCTTGGAGAAAAAGCAGCCGAACATAGCGTTTTCCCCGTAATTTTGTTCTAGACAAGTATGGTGAATTTCGGTCCGGTTTTTGCACCCAAGAAGCAGTCTGAGCGAACGATGAGATGACACACAAGACTATGTCTGGAATGGCAATGCCCGAGCTTATGGTGTTACACTCATTGACTCACATGGTTTCAAACAAAGGTTTCCTCCAAAAAAACTTCAAACTCATGACCTAGTGACATCTGAAAGTCTTGGTATTTTCCTTCCTGTTGTGCTGAAGTCTTGGAAGACTTCCGTGGTGACCTGCTGGCAACTCTGCCAATTAAAATCAGGCCCAAGCTGACTTCTTATATTGGAAGATGGCAGCTCATGCTTACGTAGGTGAAGGTTGACGGTGGTGAGTTCAACATGAGAAATCTCCTGAGAAAGTCAGGTGTTGTCAAGCTTCATCGCCTGATTGCAGGGTACCACAGATTTGGCCATTTATGGTGCCATGTCCTGGAAATCGACCGTGGTAGGGGGCACATATTTTGAAGGATACTGGTTGCGTTCTCAAGAATGAGACTTTTGTACCCATGCATGATCCAATCTGACGTCCAGATGAGCTAAGTCTTCTGTGAGCGGGGGAGTGCAAAATGCTCAGTCAGTTGGAGCACTCCTGTCACATCACTCGGCACAGTCTTACGGTTCTGGTCTGGCTCAAGAAAAGAAGCTTTGTGTTCAGGGTTATGACCCCAATGCGGCCATGATCTATCGTCGTCAACATGGAGATGCAACTGCGGTGGCTGAGCATGCTCTCGCGCTGGTGCCTGGCGATCGCAGTCAGTGCGAAAAACCACCAACTTGCCTTTGTTTCAGCATTTGGGCAGCCTTTGGCATCCAAAAAATTGAAGCGTTTCTTCATTTTAACCCATGGTTCCTATATTCACATGGCTATACCTTAAGGGCCGGGAAGAAATGCCGAAGCAAAGCCTTGGCCCAGTCATTGCTGCTGAAGGTGCAGATGTGTTCTTTCATTCATGACAATAACGTGACATGAAGAATTCGTATTACTAAACATGTCTGTTTTGGCGAGACAATGATACATGTAGAGAAGGAAGTGCACTTTTTAACATGGTAGCCACAAGTGATAGTGATAATTTAAGGTACGTTTATAGTTGTCATTTCAACAGCTAATGATAATGATGAGAACTGCTGGGATGAACAAATGCTGGAAATGGTTGTAACATCACCGTTGATGTCCCTACCACCATTTGACGTGGGTTCATTCAAAAATGGAGAAGACCCAACGGGACAATTTCCCACGCGGGGGAGTGGGGGAAATTGTGAGTTCACCGCGCCTCTTTTTCTGCGCATTTTACACCCATATGTGGGTTTTTTCGGGGCAACCTTGCTGATTATAGAATTTATGATAGAAAACTGCCGCTTCTAGGCCTTTACCGCCGTGATGATATCTAAAATATCCAAGAGTCGATCCACTATTTCCCGTGTTATCCCCAAATACACAGATAATCTCTCAGATATAGCTGATAACAGCCAACAATAACAATACAAAATCTTAGCGATCTCCCATAATATCCCCCAATTACATTGACATGGCTGGCTCTTGACGGCTGATCATATCAATCGCCTGTACCAGGCATCACATCTATCGCCTGTACCAAAAGCGCCCAGCCAGCCGAGGAGAGTTTGGACCGACAGGAGACATGCGCAGTCCAAGACTTCGAGGCATACTTCGAGTGAGCGTTTTGGAAACGAGGGGGCGAATCACCAGAAAAAGATGGGAGATTGTTTTGCCAAACATGTTTTTTTGAAAATGTGGGACTCCCATGATCTAAATATATCCACATATGCATTTTTTTTGGTGCATGTATACTGACCTATATTTTTTTGCGAAACTAATCTAACTTGTGTTTTTTGGTGTTTTCTGTATGTATATATCTGATTATATAGGTGTTTTGTTTGACATGCCGTTACAACTTAATAGCTAACAAACCATAACTACTTGGGTTTGGAAATTCCAGGGATGAGACACATTCAAAATCGTCTGATTGGCCATCTTCGGGAGATTTGGGGGGCCGTCAACTGCAAATTAGATTTTCGCGATCAGTTCATGCGTATTAAAATGTTTGTGTATGTATTGATATATATATATATACACACGCAATAACATAGATACATGCAGCAAACCCATACAACCAGTAGCTTTGTCTGTGAAGGGGAACTGTTGATTTGAATATTGGATAAACAGATGGCAAACGTTTTAGCCCGATACAACTGAATACTGAATACAGCTCAAAGGTAGTTGTCTGAGATATCACCGTAAATCAACATGCACATATATATATATATATATACATATGTGTACTTTGACATATACAAGTTTATAGCCCATAGACATTTATGGTGATAAATACCAACAATACTATAACAAACCAACTGGTGAAGGGCAGTGCAAATCTTAATCCTACAGCCAGCTGATATTTTTCCCAAGAGCGCCTGCGAAGGGTTCTTCGTAAAAAAGCAGCCGTTGTAATACATCTTCACGCCCTCACATCTGCTGATCTACATCTTCACACCCTCACATCTGCTGATCTGCATCTTCACACCTTCACATCTGCTGATCTACATCTTCACACCTTCACATCTGCTGATCTACATCTTCACACCCTCGCATCTGCTGATCTGCATCTTCACACCTTCACATCTGCAGATCTACATCTTCACACCCTCACACCTACAGATCTACATCCTCACACCTTCACATCTGCTGATCTACTTCCTCGCACCTTCACATCTGCAGATCTACATCTTCACACCTTCACATCTGCAGATCTACTTCCTCGCACCTTCACATCTGCGGATCTTCTCTCGCTCTTCTTTCTATCTCTCTCTTAAGGCGGGGGCGGTGCCGCCGGAGCGCCACGAAACGCAACCCTTTCGCACGAAATGGACGTTGGACGTCAAAAATTGAGGTAAAATTGCGATTTTGAGGTGTCCATCGCAACGCTTTCGCACGGAATGGACGTTGGACTTCAAAAACTGAGGTAAAATTGCGATTTTGAGGTGTCAGTCGCAACCCTTTCGCACAAAATGGACGTTGGACGTCAAAAACTGAGGTAAAATTGCAATTTCACGGGTCCGGTCTTTGTGTGTAAAAGCGTCTGTGTGTAAAGGAGCTTCTGTGTGTGAATGTTTCTGCGTGTAAAAGCTTCTGTGTGTGAAAGTGTTTGTGTGTAAAAGCGTCTGTGTGTAAAAGCGTCTGTGTGTAAAAGCCTCTGTGTGAAATAAAAGCGTCTGTGTGTAAAAGCCTCTGGTTTTTCGCGTCGTTTTCGCGTCGTTTTTCGCGTCGTTAATTCCGTGTCAAGCTGCAAAACCTCGTTTGTTTTGCTGCGCACACGTCGCCGTGTCTATAGGGGAAGCTGCAAAACCTCGTGTTTATGCAAGCTTTGTAGTACACAGTAGTACTGTACTGGGAAGTGCTTTGTGCAAGCTTTGTAGTATACGGTAGTACTGGAACGTTTTTGTGCAAGCTTTACACACCTCACTCCACACTCCACACTTTACACTCCACACTCTACACTTTACACTCTACACTTTGCACTTTACACTCCTCACTCCACACTTTACACTCCACACTCCACACTTTACACTCCACACTCCTCACTCCATACTTTACGCTCCACACTCCACACCACACTCCACACTTTACACTTTACACTCCTCACTCCACACTCCGAACTCGACACTTTCCACTCCACACTCCACACTCTACACTTTACACTCCACACTCTACACTTTACACTCTACACTTTACACTCTACACTCCACGCTCCGAACTCTACACTTTACACACTGCAATACTACTGTGTACTAAAAAGCTTGCACAAAGTCGTTCCCAGTATTACGTTGTACTACACAGCTTGCACAAAGCACTTCCCAGTACAGTACTACTTTGTACTACAACGCTTGCACAAAGCAATTCCCAGTACTACTTTGTGCTACAAAGCTTGCACAAAGCACTTCCCAATAGTACTTTGTACCAGTAGTACCGCACAAGGCGGTGGCGGAAGTTTCAAAAGTGGAAAACCTATAGGAGAGGTGAGTTGGTGTGACGCAAAAATGGCAGAGCGAACCCACTGATGGATTGAAAGGTGGTTGAGTGTTTCTCCCTTTCTGTCTCTCTTTCTCTCTTTCTCTCTCTCTCTCTGTCTCTCTTTCGCCATCTATCTACAGAGCTACCTTTCTAGCCATCTACCTATCTACCTGTCTATTCATGTATCTATCGATCGATTTGTTTATTCACCTATCTATTAAACTGTCTATCTTTCTGTCTATCCAGCCATTCATCCATCCACTTACTTCTCTCTGTTAGTTTTTTTTTCCCGTCCATCTCTTCATCGATCCATGTCCACAGCTATCGATCACCATGTTCTTCGTTCTGTTTCTCTATCGATTCATCCATGCACCTGTCCGTCTACCTCTTCTTCCAACTATCCATCTATCTAGCTACCCATGCGTTTATCTGGTCATCGACGCTTCTAGCGATCTTTCGATGTAGCGATCTATGTGTCCATCTGTCGATCCATCTACCTGTCTATTGATCGATCTGTCTCTCCATCTAGCCACCCATCTTTCGATTTATCTCGATGTATTTATGGATCTTGCGATGCATCGATCTGTCTATCTATCTATCGATCTATTTACCCGTCTATCTATCGATCTAGCTATCAACTTCGAAATGTGCTTCGCGCCACAACGCCGTGCACTTTTTCGACATCTCAACTTCCAAAAGTGCTCCGAGACCGCCAGTTTTTAACACTTTTTACTTCCAAATGTGCTTCGCGCCACAACGCCGTACACTTTTTCGACATCTCAACGTCCAAAAGTGCTCCGAGACCGACAGTTTTTAACACTTTTTACTTCCCTATGTGTCTATCTATGCATCTTTTCATCCTTCAAGTTCCCTCTCCACCTGTCCTTCCATCTACCTCTTGACCTGTCGATCAATCTGTCTAGCCGCCACGTCGACAACAAAACAATGCTGCTAGACTTCTGTTGGCAACATCAAAAACGAAGCAATTCTGCGAGACTTTCTCACTTTTTGCAGTTGAAAACATCAAAAACGAAGCAATTCTGCGAGACTTCCTTCAAAAATGGAAAGTTGACTGTACAGCTGACGGCCTCGTACCAATGCGTTTTGCGATTTTTCCATGCCATGTCTCTAAAGTACTGCGCCTGCCACGAAAAAGTTTGACTAATGCAAGGTGGAATTTATCATGGGTTCTGCTCCAAAAATTGATAGTTCGAGAATCGAAATCATGGGATTTTCAGTGAACATGTGGAGCAACTTGGAACTACGACGTTCGAGCGGCCCGCAACTTTCTGAGTGGAGGAAAGGACGCTGCAAGCGATTCTCGTGGACTCCAAGCATTGCGGCAAGAGGCAGCATCGACGTGCCAAGCTAAAGCCAAATACAGACACTGGCGGCATGACATTGAGAGCCCTGCCCCGTTGTGCACCACAGCGGGAGCCCTCGGGAGCCGCATTGACCGGACAGATCGTGGACAAGTTGCTGTCCATAGCGACTTTCATGCCGAACCAACAACCTTGGCAGTGAATCTCCGATTTCTGCTGGTCAGCTCCTCGTGTTTTTTAGGCAAGCCCCCAATCTTTTGAAGGTGAATCATGGTGAAGTATGGTTTACAACGTATATAAAGATAATGGCGACGATAATTCTTATCCAGTTTTGATGACAAAAGATGTCCATTTCTACGAGGTGGTGCCTCATAGATAGCTAATGTTGACATGCTATCATTACCCCCCAAACATTAAGAGCATCAAAATAAAGTTTAAGCCAAACATTAGCCGGGGGTCCCTGGACATTTTCCCGACCTATGTGGCGCCGAAATAATTGCCTAATTGAAAACGAATACATAAGTGGACTGTCTATATTTTCTTTCCATTTTAAAATTCCCAAATGAATTGCCTGATTGAAAACGAATGGTTCAAATAGGAAAGGAATTGCGAAACGAATCCAACAAAAAATTAGACACCTGGAATCCAAATATTTTATTTAGGGGGGTGCAGACATTCATTATCATTTAGATGTTAAGGGTGTTCAGGACTACCCCCTTTGTGCGATTCATTTTTTGCATTTTTGTTGAAAGGGATTAGTAAGGAAACTAACCATTTGAGCTTTCTTGATTTTTTTCAACTCCAGAACTTTCCAGGAAAGCAATTTAGAAACGAATCTAACCCCCAAAAATTGAGACCCCTGAAATCAAAATACTTTTTTTAGGGGGGTGCAAAAATACCTATTATTTAGATGTTAGTGGCTCCAGGGCTTCCTGAAAAAACAAGAAAAAACGGGAAAAAACAAAAAAAAATCGGAAAAACGGAAAAAACGAGATAAAAACGGGGAAAACAAACGGAAAAAAAAAAACTATCAAAAATCGGTTGGCGTACTTTCTTACGGGTGGGTTTATTAATATTTCCCGGGATTGGCGTACTGTATTACGGAAGGGTTTAACGGCATGTGGATATTAAGTTGATAAACTCAATCAACTCCAAACACAAGTGGCAAACAACAGACATATCTGTCGTTAAATCAAGTGCAATCTAACGTAGATGAACTTCGCAAAACTATGGAGCACCACCTGCAAACGTACCCTCTGATAAACTAACAGTTTGATATTGAACACGGCCATTTACTGGTAATTTAGCCATTAAAATTGATGATGTTCCATAGTTTTTTGTCTGTTTACCAGAGGGTACATCCAGTATATCAATAATGTGGGTAAAATAATGTCACAAAGCATCCATCTTGGTTAAAATCCCACCTTTACCAGAGGGGATCCGAGTTTCCCCAAGCTCCACATGTCCCCAGGACGCCAAAAATGGCCACGTAGACACCTCGGTGGATGACCTGCTGGGAGACCTCTTGGCGGCCTGGAGACCTAGCGGGTTGGGGATACCCCAAGCTCGCTGGATGGTTTTTGTTGAGGGAAATCCGAAAATATGGATCACTTGGGGGTAGCCCTATTTTACCACCATTTTAGAAAATCCATATATATATATATAATTATATATATTTATTTACAAATAGATATATATTATATTCATGATAGTTCATAGTAAAACGAATATAATCTATATAATATCATCTAATATCATACCAGATCTAGTTTCTTATTGATGATATGTACATACCCTCAACTATTGGGTTTCAGGGTAGAGTTTAGACCTTGCTTTAGGTATACCAAGTCTAGACTTAAAGATACTGAGGCCCCTGCCCTAGTTGAGGGTATCATTTAACTAGGTCAACCTTGGATGAGTAGTTTAATGAATTTTGATCCTTTAATCTTTTGCTATAGGAATATCTACTAACAAACTAGCAACTTATTTTGTTGTTGCGGGGTATCTAAGGTTTGCAATGACAATATCTGATACTATGATATTTCCCTAAATATATTTTTTTTGTAAAATGGTAATAGTGTCCGATGTTATTTTGCTGGCTGGTGATATATTATCGAACTCGGGGGGGAACGTATTTATATATATGATATAAAATACATGGTATATTATCTAATATGAGTTTATACCGTATGTATATACACAGATATGTACATATATATATTTACACATATAGTTATCTCTCATTATAGTAGTATATACTAACATGCTATTATACACAATATTATATAGTTACTTATTGGTGATATTACGTCCTATGTATTGATGACATGTAATATCATATATCGTGCAATTGTACACCGCATATATAATGTATAGTTCTCGTGCACTATACATTTACATTCTATATATGGCTGAGTAATGCTATGGTCACTCTCCTTGTGCTTTTTGGAACGCACATGGACTATTATAGCAGGTTGCATAGCCATTGAGCTGCACCAACCGTCGTGATTCACAAGGTTCATTCACCACAATTGGACGTCTATGTATTCTAAGAAAATGCAATCTGGTAATTTAACATAACTATTGAAAATAGCCCATTTATAGTTGATTTACCTATTAAAGATGGTGATTTTCCATAGTTATGTTAGTTTACCAGAGTGTAAAGTCAATCTATGGTAACAATCAAGTTGAAGTCCGATAGTGACAAGAAATGCATGTGTCCGTTCATTCATCTTGTGGGAGGTCTTCGCAGGTCAGGAATCTGCATACTCTCAAGTACGTCTCAACATCCAGCTCAGTGATGCAGTCCATGTTTTAAGATGTTTGAAGTTTGAAGGTTCTATTCCCATTTAGGCAAAGGTCTAAGGGCCATTAAGGGCCAACAACATGTTCTACCTGCAGCATTCTGCCTTGAAATCACCTTGAGATAGCCTCAGTTTCATCAACTCATTCAACTGATGGCATATAAATTCCTTTTAGTCGTCGGGTGAGCCAGACATCACCATGATAGATGGTCAAATAGGTCAAACTTCAAATCCCTGTCCGGTCAAAAAACCAAGCAACAAACGGTCGGTTCCCATTATCCCATTTTCCCTAGTGAAATTAGACCGTTTAAAATGAGAAACAACGTGATATTATCCATAATTAGCTCGAAAATGCCATGAACTATCCTATCATATTATATCCCATAACCATAATAAGATAATGCCATAAACCATCCCATGGACTCACCCATGAAGGGATATTTTACATCATCCCAAATAAGTGTATACCCAATAAGTTCCAATGAGGACGGCATAATCCTGGGTGGATTCCTGAGTAGAGGCTAGTGGTTTCACGCAATGATAGCACGCCAGGTATTCCCCCTTTTTCTTCAGTGGCAAACAACAAATAACCGTGTTTGCAATGCCTCTGAATATAGATAAGATAGATAGATAGAAAGATAGATAGATGGATAGATAGATAGCTAGACAGACAGATAGATAGATAGAAAGATAGATAAGAAGATAGAGAGATAGAGAGATAGAGAGAGAGAGATAGATAGATAGATAGAAAGATAGATAGATAGATAGATGGATAGATAGATAGATAGATAGATAAGTTAGATAAGTTAGATAAGTTAGATAGATAGATAGATAGATAGAAAGATAAGAAGATAGAGAGATAGAGGGATAAAGAGAGAGAGAGATAGATAGATAGATAGATAGATGGATGGATAAATAGATAGATAGATAGATAGATAAGATAAGATAAGATAAGATAGA